>CM076098.1:16600000-16935000 GCA_038048805.1 Hipparchia sbordonii
TGAAGTTTTAAGTTCAATTCCCGGGTCGAGCTAAAAAAATGTATTGGGTTTGTCTGTCATCAAGAAATACCCGGAGTTAGGAAGTTGGCGGTGAGTCACCCCCGTGAATCGAAGTCGAGTTTGTGAAGCTGTCAGTCCTGCGCCTGATCTCTCTCCGGTCGCCGGTGACCTCCCGGTCGCATCCGGCCAGGGTAAATATAAAAATATATAAAAAGGAAGGAAGGAAGTCCTAAATTTTTGCACATTCTGGTCACCACAGGATCACGTAATAACGCCAAAAGCTCGTATTCATGCCGTATTCCCAGCGGCCGATGCAAGCGGAAATTTGAGCCCACAAGAAATTAGATATCTGGCGATTACGACGCCGCGCCGCCGCGACAGGCAAGCGTATTGCCGTTTACTATTACAACTACCTCAATAAAGGAGTGATAGCCTAGTGGTTAGAATGGCGGTCTCCTACTCGAGAGGGCGCGGGCTCGATCCCGGACTCGCACGTCTGACTTTTCGGAGTTAATCGCAGCTATATATCACATGCTTCAATGATGAAGGAAAAGCTCGTGAGCAATCTTGCACGCCTGAGAGTTCTCCATAATGTTCTCAAAGGTGTGTGAAGTCTACCAATTTGCTTTGGGACAGCGTGGTGGACTATGGTCTATGACCCTTCTCTGAGGTGAGACCTGCGCTTAGAGTGCGACGTTAATGGATTGCTCATAATGATGATAATGACGACAACTGCCTCGTTGGCCAAGAGCTCTTATACCCTACTGATGTTATGTTATAAGTTTCAAATTGATCTGTCACCTGAACCATGCTACAAACAAACTGTAATAGTTAGCGTGTTTGACTGCGTTGATTCCCGGATCGGGCCAAGAAATGTATCTATTGGATTTTTCTGTCAGTATATTCCTAGTAAGTACTAACTTGGAGCTTGGAAGTAAACGACCTGCGACTCTCATCTGACATCGTCGTTCAGTAAATTATAGCTAACTAGATGGCGCCAGCTATAGGTTGGCACGCGACGTGGAAGTCGCCAAGACCTTCCATAAGACGCTGCTGTAGCAAATTGTTTTTCATTTCTGACATTTCAATTTTATTCATTTGTAAAGAAATACAAGTTATATATAAACCCTATGACAACTCGTATTTTAGCTATAATTTTCATCTCATTACTGTTTCGACGTAGCAGCCCAACCTTGGTGTCATTATCGTGCTCTGCCTAGGATTCCTATTTCTAATTTTCTAAGAATCTGCCTATTTGCAGAAATCGAATAGCCCTAATTCGCCGAAGCAAATTAAAGAGTAATAAATAAAGCAAATGAAGGTTCATGGAATTTTTAGTGAAAAATCGATTAAGAACCGACGTGTCAATAAATCAAAAATGACGTCAGTCAAGTAGGTCCAAGAAAAAAATCACAGCAGCTGCAAGTCTAGTGTTAATCATAGATTAAATATAGAGGTCAGTCTCAGACCTCAGTACCCCACTTGGCGCGCTGCCCGCCGCCGCTCGTTTCTGTGACATTTTTAATTTTCACGACCTATTAGCAATCTATAACTTTCCTATCCGAGTTATAAAGCTTTCATCGTGAAAGAAAGCATTTAAAAATCTTTACTCTTTCGAGTATAAAATTCAACATTTCCTCGTTTCTATACCTAAGCTATGGTGAAATAAACAAAATTGTCGACGTTCAAATCATGTAATAGTAGGTATTGATAGCTTTGAAAACTTTATGTAGACTTCTTGAATCTCAGGGTTCCTAACAATGTTTTCTGTCGCTGTTACGGGTAATATTTTTTTTTTAAAGAATATTAGGCAACCTGAAGTTGACGAATATCCTCCTATCCCCTCCACATAACCGGAAAGCTTGTGTTAGAAGTGGGTACGACAATAGTGCAACGGGTGGGATTCGAACCTGTGACCTTACAGTTTTCAGTCCACACCTTTAACCGTTGGGCTATTGAGGCTAAATCAAGTGATATTTAATTGCTTGAAACGCACATAACTCCGCACTAACACGTAATAAGCTAAGCAAGAATTTAATACCTGGCAAGATGCTGGCAAGCTATTCAGCCTGTCATCATCTTCTTTTGTTAAATGACGACCTTTCGATTCCGGCGCCGCGCCGCAGTCGTGCAAAATAAAGATTAAGCCGTGTGGATTTCATTAGATATCTAGTTTAATTAAATTTTCGAGCGCTGAGCGTTTAGAAGTACCTCCTTCCCACGCTCCACGTGTGGCCCAAGTTACGGAAGCGGAGAGATGAAGTAATTTTATTAAATGAAGCACTACCAACTTATAGACTACTGGCCCGGTCCAAAAATGGATGGGTCATATGAACCACCAGGTGACCTATATAGGACGATATAAGAGCATAAAATAATACGATTCAGCACTATGCCGTCACTTGTAAGCTGTCCAACTGAGTGCTGGTGAGAATTGAAAAGTGCAAGTAGAGGGAGTACATTTTGGTCATATATTTTTGTACGGCATTTTTACCATCGATAGATCCATGAAAAATAATAAGAAAGCGCGCAGTGCCGTACAAAAATGTGGATCCACAAAGTCGGTAAACTTTTTTGATTTTCTGAAAATTTCCAGGGTAAATTTGGTCATTTGATTCTGTACGGCATCAGCTTCATACTGTTTCAATATAGCTTCTAATCCATTATTCTGCAACGCCGTACAAAAATCATGCGACAAGGGAAAAAAATCGAGGGTTGCAACCCCCTCTCTTTTCGTGGTCCAAGGGGTGATTTGATACAACATAAAATTAATTTATTTTGAAAGTATTTTATGCATAGATAATATATTTTTACATGCCGTACATTTTCGTTGGTCCAAAGTTTTGTAGGAGTTGAGGTCCTTGAGTTTTTTTTCCCCTACAAAACTATGGACCAACGAAAATGTACGGCATGTAAAAATATATTATCTATGCATAAAATACTTTCAAAATAAATTAATTTTATGTTGTATCAAATCACCCCCTGGACCACGAAAAGAGAGGGGGTTGCAACCCTCGATTTTTTTCCCTTGTCGCATGATTTTTGTACGGCGTTGCGGAATAATGGATTAGAAGCTATATTGAAACAGTATGAAGCTGATGCCGTACAGAATCAAATGACCAAATTTACCCTGGAAATTTTCAGAAAATCAAAAAAGTTTACCGACTTTGTGGATCCACATTTTTGTACGGCACTGCGCGCTTTCTTATTATTTTTCATGGATCTATCGATGGTAAAAATGCCGTACAAAAATATATGACCAAAATGTACTCCCTCTACTTGCACTTTTCAATTCTCACCAGCACTCAGTTGGACAGCTTACAAGTGACGGCATAGTGCTGAATCGTATTATTTTATGCTCTTATATCGTCCTATATAGGTCACCTGGTGGTTCATATGACCCATCCATTTTTGGACCGGGCCAGTAGTCTATAACAGGTACCTACAACTGATAAGATAAGTTTTATACTTCTACAATCATCGCTTCAGCCCAAACGAAAATTTTGAAAAATGTAAATCGAGAATATATAAGGTAGAAGCGATTTAATCGATAGACATCGCTAAGTCATCTCGATTGTTGAACAGTTCCATCAATCATTGCTACAGTCTCAACTGTCTAATTGGCTGAATTTATAGAGTTCTTGCACCAATGAATTTAACCAATAGTAAGAGGGGATCATTCGATCTAAAATGATTGCGATCGTCACACAGTAGCGGATGTGTAGAGTCTGTTCAAAAAGTGAACCGTCGTGGGATTGGATTGCAACTGTGCTTAATTACCTTTTTTTGTTCAGCGGGCAATACAATAGCGCACTGGTACAGTGGTTCACTGTTTAGCCATGACGGTTCTCTTTTTGAACAGGGCCCCAAATCTGCTATTTTACATGTCATTGTCATTGAACCGCAATACAACTAGCGGTTCGCCCCGAACTGAGACCTCGCGATATCCCATAATTCCCAAAAGTTTTAATTATTTATTGTAATAATTAACTTTTAACATTAGACGCAATAAAAAAAATAATAGTTGACATAAAACTGTTTTACTGACACAGCGCCATCTATTAGCATTATTGTGAAGCTATTAGCATTTAAAATTAAATAAATTCGTTTCTTTATAACATTTATCTAATTTTAGTATTTGTTGTTCAAGTACAGGATATAACTGAATTTTCAACCAAGTTTCACGTTCTAATATTCAGTAATTCTGAAGTTATAGGGCTCTGACAGACATTTGGACGTACACACTTCTCTGTCTAGTAGGCAAGCGCATTAGTTGACTCAGAGAACTCGCTTCGCTCGTTCAATTACAATTCAATTATCATTGGTCCAAAATTTCGTAGTCTACTAAATTCACAATGGTCGTTCGATTTCTTATAATTGTATTGTAATTCAATGATACCTCGGTATTGCCATTAGCTTAAAAAGCGTTTGCCGAAATGAGTTTAAAAAAAACTACATATTAAAAACGTTTATTTAAGCTAGATTCAAAGCTAGATGTGTCAATGGCAAACCATCGGAAAACAATTGTGACGCCATTGAATTAGTAGACTACCAAAATTGCTAAAAGTAGCAATTGGGATGTCATTGATAGACAATTGAACTACAATTGCAATAGCAGACTTGGGCCCCAGACTGTATGCACAGTGTCTTATTCTCCTTATACTGTGTTTTATGGGTAGAAGCTATACCGCTTTCGCTTATCGCTTAAACCCAGCCGTTGATTAAGTTCACAATGTATCCAATGTCGCGTCGCCGAGACCGTAACCGCTGAAGTAATTAAAAATATTTCGCCTTTCTTTAGTTCACAGTTCAAAGCTCGCAGCAACTTAAGCGATCCCTACAGTTCGGCGGCGAATAACTTAGCTTCTATGGCTTCATTAACGTCTAGACTCTTACATCTGTTCTTACACTATACTAGCTTTTGCCCCCGCGACTTCGTCCGCGTGGAATTAGATTTTGGGGTGGAATTTTCAAAAACTGGGACACATGTACTTTTTTATTTTTAACTGAAAGCTCAAATACCAACTTTGATGGAAACAGCTTGAAAAATGACGGAGTTTCATATAAACTTCCATCCCCTATTTAAACCCCTTAGGGGTGGAATTTCCAATAATCCTTTCTTAGTGTGCGCCTACGTCATAAAAGGAACCAACTGTAAAAATTTCAAGTTTCTAACTGCAGTAGTTAGAAACTTTAAATTTTTTTAAATTTTAGGCTGTAAGTTGATATCTCAGTCAGTCAGTCAGGACTTTGAATTTTATATATATATAGATTATATTTTAATGTTATGAAGGCGAAAGATTGTATTTATGTGTTTGTATGTTTGTTACTCCTTTTCGCCACTACGAATGAACTAATTTGGCTGTTTGTAATAGAGATAGCTCATACGCAGTATTAACACATAGACTATATTTTATCCCGGAAAATTAAAGAGTTCCCGCGGGAATTAAATAACCGTACCGTAGCACCGTATAAAGGAACCGTAATAGCAGTAGTAACTGCCTCGTTAGTATTGTGGTTATCAAGTTCGACTGCGGATGATATGGTCTCTGGTTTGATTCCCGCGTCGGCCAAAAAAATGTATCGAGTTTTACTGTACCGGTAAGGGCCTAGTTCATCAACGTATATCAAAAATGGCGATGAATATGAACCTCCTTTTTCTAAAAATACAATACCTAAAGCATTAAAGCTTCCATCTTGTTGAATTCTATCGTACTTTGTACATGCCTAATATAATTTTACGATTCTTAGAAAGCCTAAATGGTAAAAGCTTTTCAGTCATCCAAAGAAAAACATACGAGTACTTAGTTAACTGTGAGTTTGCTTTGATGCATAAAAGAACAAAGGAAAATAAAATCATACTCCATTGTAAAAATCCAAATCCAAACTAATATTATACATAAAAAATATACAAACTAATAGTGTATGTATTAAAGTACACTACATATTACATATGACATAGGCTACCTTTGTTGCAATAAAAAAGAGGTAAAATGTTTTTTTGTAGGTTTTACTCCACAATTTCGTCAAACCTGAACCGATTTTGATAATTCTTTTTTTATTGAAAAATGTGCACGATAAGGTAAATGTTAAAGACTTAATAAATATTACTATTTATTAAGTCTTTAACAATAATTATACATGATAGAACCTAAACTTTTTTTTAGGTTAGGTAAGGTTAGGGAAACAGCGAGTTATATAATTAAAAATACGTGTAAATAATAAGTAAATATTTCTCTGGAGTTAATTACAGTGGCAGATCAAAGAGTGCTTCTAGTAAAGTTCTTGTGACAGATACTGGAAAATTTTGTGAAACATATCCACAGAAACGTTCGTTTCTGGCGTAGCACATTTAGAAAACTCAACACCGTGCGTTGTTAGTGACTGGGTCGGGTATGTTTAGTGCGGCTTTCTTTATGTTACTTTGAATACCTTTACCACAAGCAGCTCAGTATACGAATATGTTAAGGTGCAGAATAAATAAGTGCAACAGTGAGTATCACTGGTATCAAATTCATTTATTTATTTAATGTAGGCCAACTTGTAGCTCTTATGACACGTCATAAATCTACCACCAGTTCGAAATGCAGATTCTGCTGAGAAGAGCCGGCAAGAAACTCAGCAGTTGCTCTTTTTAAAAAAAAATTTACAATAGGTAACAAAACTATGCTACGTATATAATGTGTTCCCACAATGAAGTTTCAAAAATGCATACGTAGATACATACAATACAGTACATGTTAAGATGGGCAGACAAAGCAGACCCATTCCCGTTGGTGGCACCCGTTCACGAGCATGACGCAAGATCCAGCCGTTGCTTCGGTTCTATCGACCTATCAACAGCTGCTTAATCAAATATTTTGCTCTTTAAGACAAACAAAAAGGGACACGCTCGTGTTATAATCATAACACGAGCGTGTCCCTTTTGTAGAGTTCAATTTTTTTTGGATGTTAACCAAACTCAATTAACTTTCAGTATTTTCTTACTGTTCATGTACATAACTGTTAACTGAACTATAAGTATACAGTGGGTGTGGAGATACCGTACATACGGAATACACTAATTCAGTATTCTAACGGTAACGGTAATAGACGTAAAATATGTAAAGCGTCTTGTCCCGCGTTATAATGACAGACTTAGCTTCTTTAATTTGGAATGCTTGGAAACTCGCAGAAACAAGCTTGATCTCATATTTTTATTTAAAATTTTCAACAACAAAATGTATTGTCCTTCTCTTTTAAGTAGCTTTAAGTTACGGGTTCCCACAAGATGTAGTACTAGGAGACCATTCAATACCCGTGCTAATTTACCAATTCCAAGAATTAGCAAACTTTATAACAAGCTTCATACCCTAGACTACATGGTGATTCTTTGGCTGTTTTCCGGCGTTCCATGTAGCGTTATGCAAGCTATAGATAGTTAGTCCTTTAGTATTTTTGTATGTTATTTTTTCTCATTATCTATTGTTATGTTGTTGCTTTTAGTATTTGTCTTTTTCAATTATCCTTCTTGCATGTTACTAATTTAAATATTTAATTTGGAAGATACATAATTATGCATGCTATGTTTACCTATAGATAATTATCTATAGGTAAACATAGCATGCATAATTATGTATCTAAAACAAATAAAACAATAGATACTTAGATCGAAATGCTAAACTAATTATAATTAGTTTAGCATTTCGATCTAAGTATTGTTTTATTTGTTTTATTACTGTATATAAAGGTTTAAACTGTTGGTAAACCAAATAAAAAAAATAAAAAAAAATAAAACATATGTTACATATAGAAGCTACTGTTAATACAAGCGCTGTTTATATAGCGTACCGGTAAATTTTCAAGTGGAAAAAGGAGCCTTACACCTACAGCTGTGTATATTTACCTCGTTACCTACTCCAGCGAGTAAGGGTAATAACTGCTGTAATAAACACATCTCAATTTTCTGCTTCATCACAGTTTAGCAATCATTTATTTGACGTGGTCGGCTTTTGCGTGCTGCTAACGATTTTCACGACCACTCTGACAAGAGTGTAACGACTGAAAAGAAGAACAATTTTCAATGTATGAACTTATAGCTCAGGTTAAAAAAAAAAATTTAAGGGAGAGGGCAGACTGGCTACTTTTAGCCAGCAGCAGTGGCGGCAGTGGTCGACATCGTGTTAGCGCGTTTTTTGAACACTAATTTCTGCGATTTTCGATCGCTAATTTCTGCGTTTGATCTATAATATGGGAGCGACCTAGCAATCGGCGTTTTTGCGTCTGCATTGCGTTATTGCGATTTTTGAACGCTGATTTCGTCGATTTGGAGCTTTGTTGTGTATCCACGTTAGCTGAAATCAGCGTTCAAAAATCGCGATAACGCAATGCAAAGCTATAAAAACGCCGATCGTATCGAGCCTGGCCTCTCTCAGGCTATTATTTAACTTTATTGTTCAGTACTTTTGTGTATCTGTGCAATGTATACAAACCTTGTTCGAATAAAAAAAATTGCAATTTCTAAATTGCCTCTGGTCTGGTCTGGTGGGAGGCTTTGACCGTGGCAAGTTACCTTAACGTCAAAGACGTGTCGCCAAGCGATTCAGCGTTCCGGCACGATGGCGTGTAGAAACCGAATGGGTTGGATGTACGCTGCCATACCTCTTCCAAGATAGTCCGCTATTATCTTAGACTGCATTATCACTTATCATCAGGTGAGATCGCAATCAAGGACTATCTTGTCAACGAATAAAAAAAAGTAAATAAGTTCTTTCTTTCAACTGTATGTTGGTTAAACAGTGGTCGCCGGATAATCGTGTTGACAGTGCAAACAGTCGTGGTTATGGCGACAGCGACACACTCGCAACACGCTGCAGCCGGCGCCGGGCTCATTACCTGCGAGTTAATTACAGATTAGCATAAACAAACCCGCCCCCGGAGCGCCGCGGGCGAAGATTACCTGCGATCTTTCCGAAGGGTTGACGCAGCAAGGAGTCTAAATTAGTTAACGTAGGTACTTGCAGAGCTAAGGACGTTGCTGACAATTTGGGACTTTGTTACTGTGGCAATAAGTTTTATGTTATGAATCTACGGAAAAGCTCCTCATACCATTTGATTTAGGCTTTATTTTGGCAACCATTGTTTTTCTAAACTTTTATTAGTAAGCTGTGTATGTTTGTAATTTGTTTGTGTAATATTGTTTGTAATTGTTTTGTTGGTAATTTGTTTGTCACGCCATCCGAGCGCCAACTAAATAATCTATCTATCTATACATATAATAAAATTGTAGAAAAGTGGTGTCTGTACAATGGAAATATATAAAAAAAAAGTAGCAGGGGTTGTTATTATATCGATGCCGAACCCGAAATTGTAATTAATTTTGTTTTTGTCTGTTTGTCTGTTTGTCTGTGTGTTTGTGCACGCTAATATCAGAAACGGCTTATTCGATTTAGATACGGTTTTCACTAATATATTGTAGTAAGCTTCACTTAACATTTAGTGTTTATTTCATGTCAATCGGTTCATAAATAAAAAAGTTAAGTCAATTTAAAGAATCACGGCGAACATTTTTAACCTTTGATTATATACATGACAAGATTGAGTATGTAACGCACGAAAACGTCCTCAAAAGTTTTTTATAAATATCTAAAAAATCTCTCTCACCTACTTCAGTGTCACTTGATTCACTACGCAGTAAACCGCTCCCGCAAAATAAATAAATATGCCGATTTGTGCAGTCTAATTATGTCACAATTATCCGAAAAAGCAAAATAGGAAGTCGAAGATCTTATATCGTCAATAAGTTTTTACATTTGCGTAAGATTTTTTAAGAAAACACGATTTTTAATTTCGATGTTTTTTAGGTACGTAAAAGTGACCAGTGATACCAGCTGAGTATTGTGGTATTTTGCACATTATTGTGAAAAAATATTTTTTGCATGATACATCTGCTTGAACATTAATAATAATTAATAAAATCAATTTGTTGCCACTAGTGTGGTAATTTGCCACAAATATAGGGATGTCCCGGAATATAATTAATATTGCATTATTAATGTTCACGCCGTTCACACAATTACACATTAATATATTTCCATAAGTCCTGTCCTGTCCCTTTCCCTCAACTCAGGACAAAAAGAGACCGCGTCAAGTAAAAGAAGATAACGCCTACGCCTAGTATGCCCGCTAATGTCAACGCCGCAACACGTAATTTTTGCGTGCTCAGAACAATTACCGCCCCCTTATTAAAAATTTTGTTATATGGTGTTATGGTGTGTGAACCAGTGCTGTCGAAGGCGAGAGGAGACTGCAGGTGAGTCCTGAGTTTCCCACCCAAGTTCACCAATTTTCACACCATATTCCTTGGTCCTTCTCCCTCGGATATCTCTTAATCCTCTCCTGGATATCCCGCTATATAAGTATATTTCTCCATTCCGCAAAAATCCGCATACATTCCGCTATATTTCACGCACAATTCATTACATACACCTACATACATCCACCGCCATATTTCGAGTTGTCAGTCAGCATAGCATCCATACGCGTTTTGCGCCGCCATATTGTGTCGAGTTACGCCCCTCACATTCACTAAGTAAAAATGACTGACAAAAACGATTTTCAAATTGAAATCCGCCTCCAAGAAGCTAAACAACAGAGTTATTATAAGCATGTACAAAAATTATACGATCAAACGAGCAATCTATCTAGTGATTCAGTCCTTAAACAATTTCTCATTAAAGTCAAAATGTTAGATACGTGGCGACAAGAATTCATTTCTGCTACGGAACAGTTAAATTTAATGAATTTGAAAGCTAACCCAAAGGCCCTAATTAATTTTGATACGTTAGCATCTTTCGATGAATTGTATTCTCATATAAAATCAGTTGAAACAGACGCCTTAGCCAAATTAGCAAAAGGTAATACGCAAAATTTAGATTTACTTAAAAAACTGCCTGCTTTGGAGCTAAGAAGTTTCGACGGCACTCCAAACACATGGACAGCGTTTTACGAGAACTTTAGCTCGCTAATACACAACAATTCAAAATTATCTAACGCCGAGAAGGTGCAATACCTTCTAGGCAAGCTATCGGGTAAAGCGTTGTTGGTTTGTTCGGGTATTCAGCCTGTTGCCGCTAATTACGATCTAATTTGGAACGCATTAATTGAAAAATATGAAGATAAAAGAACTTTAGCTTCAATGTATCTCGATCAAATTCTATCTTTTAAAGGCAGTCAAACGTCCACGCAAGGTTCTCTTGATTTGTTTATTGAACAATTTTGTTCCGCACAAGCCGCTTTGAAACGTCTAGAAATCGATGACTTAGCTGATTTTATATTTACTCATCTAGCGTTAACGAAGCTAGACAAAGAAACTGTAACTTTATTCGAACAAGCGCACCGCAGCGAAAAAATGCCTTCTTTCGATTCGATTGTTCAGTTCGTAAAAGAACAAAGTAAAATTTATATGTTACGCAATACCTCGTCTTCAAACCCTCCAAAACAAAACAATAAGTGTAACTCGCCGCAAACTAAACGTAATATACCCACACGCTCATTTCACGTTAATGATAATAACGACACAAAGTCGAATAATTCACCCGCAAATTCCGTTTCATCATTAGATAAAAATCCTCCGAAATGTCCGTATTGCAAAGATATCCATCCACTGTTCAGATGCGATAAATTTTTAGAACGCGATCCTACCTTTAGGAATCAATTTGTCCGAAACAATAGCCTCTGTGTAAATTGTATGGGCTTTCATTCAATAAAAAATTGCAGATCGAAAATCAGATGTTTCTGTGGAAAGTCTCACCATTCAAAATTACACATGTACGCGGGAATCGAACCCGCGACCCAACGTCCGGCGTCTACTCCTAACCACTCCGCCGCTAGTGACACTCGCGTCTTATCGCAAAAACCGGTTGCGCCCGAGCACGCCCCGCCTCCTCCGTCGACGCTATGTTTGACGAATGACATCGCGCTTCAATCTCGCACACAATTGCATTCAAATAATGCAACTACTATTTTATTACCTAGCGCAGTAGTTTATGTCTATAATAATCTAGGAGAACGCTTTACGATGAGAGTACTCCTAGACAGCGGTTCTATGTGTCACATCGTAACGAAATCATTTTGCGATCGCTTAAACTTAAAAATTAATGCTGTGACGTCATCCTTACAAGGCATCGGCCTTTCAGAACATCAAGTTCAAGGTCAGGCACGCATCACACTTCAGTCGCGCTTTGACGAGCGCTGCAGATACACTATTGATGCACGCGTAATTAATACGATTTCGGACAAAATTCCAAACGATTTTATAAATGTAAATAATTTAAATCATTTAAAGAATTTACCTCTCGCTGATGAAGAATATTATGCACCTACAGATATTGATTGCTTGATTGGCAACGAATTATTCCCGTTTCTTTTAGGGAATCGCAAAGTTACGTCTCCTGATTCGTCCGTAGTCGGTGTACAAACGACCCTCGGCTACGTACTTATGGGAAAGGCAGATTGCCTCGCGCCTACGCATTTAAAAGAAAAATCTTTTCTCGCTTATAACTCTAAAACTACTGAATCGAATTTAGAGGAAATTACGCAACGCTTTTGGGAATTAGAGTCCGTTCCCAATAAAAAACATATTAGTTCCGATGACTCCGCTTGTGAACGTATCTTTTTAGACACGTTCTCCCGCAATGAAAACGGACGCTATACTGTATCGCTTCCTTTCAAAAATGATCCAGCCGTTCTCGGTCGCTCATATGAAATAGCTAAACGCCGATTAATAAACTTGGAGAAAAAGTTAAACTCTATTCCAGAGTTACGTAAAGATTACAATGAAACCCTTTTAGATTACATAACTAAAGGTTATTTAAACTTAATCAAAAACCCTGAGCCAGGTCCGTGCTATTACATTCCCCATCATGCGGTCTATCGCCCGGAAAAGTCATCATCGCGAACTAGAATTGTTCTAGACGCGAGTTGCAAGACTTTAGGTAATAATAATACCAGCCATTCGCTAAATGACATTTTGTATACCGGACCGAACTTACAGACTAACATTTTTGATTTGTTGATCAACCTAAGATTATTTTCCATCGCACTTTCTGCCGACATTGAGAAAATGTATTTTCAAATAAAACTTTCACCCAGCGATCATCGTTATCAGCGCATTTTATTCAGGTTCGATTCGAACGATCCCGTCGATACTTATGAGTTTAACTGCGTATCGTTCGGCGTTTCTAGTTCGCCATACCTAGCTATGCGCGTGGTCAAACAGCTCGCCGAGGATGAACGCGCACGGTTTCCCGCCGCAGCTTGGGCAGCTGAACGCCATTTTTATATGGACGACTATGTCTCCTCTGTTCCCTCGTTACAAGAGGCTAAAAATTTATACAACGAGCTCGTTCAGCTTTTCAACGCTGGCGGTTTTAAACTAACAAAATGGATTTCTAACAGTACGCGCTTACTACAAGAGATACCTTCTGACTTACGTTCGCCGAGTATCGTACAGTTTGACGAAAATTCAATTACCGCGAATACAAAAATAATTGGTCTTCAATGGAAGCCTAGTGAAGATGTATTTACCTTTAAGGTAAATGTACCTAACGAACATAAATGTACGAAACGCATTATCCTTTCGGTCACCGCTAGGTTATTCGATCCCCTCTCGCTTCTAGGCCCTGTAACTGCCTTGTTAAAGTTGCTAGTACAGGAATGTTGGAAGCTTAACCTAGACTGGGACGAAGACGCTCCTCCTAGTATAGAAAGTCAATGGTTTCAGTTACAACGCGAGCTCCATTTGTTAGAACAGTTACAAATTCCGCGACATATAGGTATTTTACAAAGCTCAAACAATATTTCGCTAATAGGGTTCGCTGATGCCAGCGAAAAGTGTTATGGTGCTGTCATTTACCTGCGCGTCAGCACCTCTGACACTGACAAAGGTCAAGTCACATTGCTCTGTTCAAGGTCGAGAGTAGCCTCGCCTAAATGCAACGTATCCTTGCCGCGACTTGAACTTTGTGCAAACCTCTTGCTATCGAATCTAATGATCGCTGTTAAAGACTCGATTAGCGAACGCGTAAAAATAAATAAAATAATCGCCTTCTCTGACTCCACGGTTGCACTGTCGTGGATCCGCGCACCGCCTCACAGGTTTCAGACCTTTGTTGCAAATAGAATTGCCGCTATAAATGATAACATTCCCGCTGAGAACTGGTATCATGTTTCGGGAAAAGAAAATCCCGCGGACATCATATCGAGACCAGTCATGCCCTCTGAACTTTTAAACAATACGCTTTGGTTTCAAGGGCCCTCGTGGGTCACGCAGCCTTTCTGCGACTGGCCCTTAAACGCATCTTTGCCGCACGCTATAGACGAGCTGCCTGAACGTAAAAAGCTTGTCACTTTAGCCGCTAAAATCTGTTCCGACAATAATTATGAAGAATTATATAACTCTGCGCATCGCATGTCAAATTGGAACAAGTTTTTACACTCGTGGGTGTACGCCTTACGCTTTGGAAAGGTTTTAAAATCACACGGTGCGATAACCGTCGCTGATTTGGAAGCGACTGAAATGTTTATCTTGCGAATCGTACAAAAGAAACATTCTTTCGATACGCGCAGTCCCGCCTTACGAAAGTTAAATGCGTTTACGGACGCAAACAACGTCATACGCGTCGGAGGGCGATTGTCGCAGTCGCAACTAAGCTATTCGCAAATGCATCCAGTCGTGCTCCCCGCGAAAGACCGCTTAGTTCATCTTTTGGTGGACTATTTTCATATTAAAAACGCACACACCGGTCCTTCATTGCTACTCGCCTTGTTACGCCAAAACTATTGGATTATCGCCGCTCGCAATATGGTACGCCAACGCGTTCAAGGTTGCAATCGATGCTTTAAATTAAAGCCGAAAAATACATTTCCTATCATGGGAGATCTGCCTTACTATCGCGTTAGCGAAGTTAAAAGCTTCGTTTTCACAGGTGTAGACTACGCAGGTCCGTTTTATGTGACACCTTATCGCCGCCGCGGAGTTAAGTCTACGAAGGCTTATCTTTGTTTATTTATTTGTCTAACGACTAAAGCGCTTCATCTAGAGTTAGTCTCAGAACTAAGCTCTCAAAAATTCCTGGACGCATACCGCCGCTTTATCAGTCGCCGTGGCCCCGTTAGTACCATAATAAGTGACGGAGGTTTAGGGTTCCGCGGAGCTGATAGAATGCTAAAAGAGATTCATGATCAATTGTCGCAGGACAAATATTTAGACCAAAACTTGGCAGATCTACGCATACAGTTTCGAAGAAACCCGCCATACGCGCCACATTTTGGTGGCATATGGGAAAGCAACATTAAATCCGTAAAAACGCATCTTTCAAAGATAGTAGGAACGCAAACGCTTACATATGAAGAGTTTAACACTGTATTAGTGCAAATAGAGGGAATAATGAATAGCCGTCCCCTATGCGTGTTAAGTTCTGACCCGTCCGAACCTACAGCGCTGACACCCTCTCATTTTTTAAACGTTACGCCACTTAAATACTTACCGGCCGAAGACTTTACCGATGTGCCGCAAAATAGACTCAACCGCTACGAGTTGTTATCGAAGCTGGTACAATCCTACTGGCAAAGATGGAGTCGCGAATACTTGTCTTCGCTCCAGAGCAGACAAAAATGGAACACTCCATCTAACCCTATTTCAAATGGTTGTATTGTGGTAATTCGCGATGATAACTCTCCACCTCTTAGCTGGCCTCTGGGTATAGTCCAAGAAGTTTACCCCGGTAAAGACGGAATCATCCGTACCGCTAAAGTTAAAACGCGCACAGGTTCCTACGTCAGACCTGTAGTTCGGCTTTGCCCTCTACCGCTTCAATAAAATTCGTTACATTTAACAACGCCGCTATAATTCTAGTTTTTTTAATATAAATTTAATTATACTTTCTTTTATTTTTTCTTTTTTTTCTTATTTGTTTATAAAAACTTTGTTGCTTTTCTGAAGGCATATTCCTTCAGCCCGGGGGATATATGTTCACGCCGTTCACACAATTACACATTAATATATTTCCATAAGTCCTGTCCTGTCCCTTTCCCTCAACTCAGGACAAAAAGAGACCGCGTCAAGTAAAAGAAGATAACGCCTACGCCTAGTATGCCCGCTAATGTCAACGCCGCAACACGTAATTTTTGCGTGCTCAGAACAATTACCGCCCCCTTATTAAAAATTTTGTTATATGGTGTTATGGTGTGTGAACCAGTGCTGTCGAAGGCGAGAGGAGACTGCAGGTGAGTCCTGAGTTTCCCACCCAAGTTCACCAATTTTCACACCAATTAATTTACTTACTAAATGACCGATAAAATATTTTTAAATAATAATTATTCTAAATAATTATGATTATTAATATAAATTATATAAATAAATTATATAACTAAAAATTAAAAATAAATTTCTAATTAGTTTATAATATATATATACTGCAGCGCCACTTACTGGGTCCAATTGTAGATAAAAACTTATTTTGTAATCCACACTAACATACAAAAATTCCATCAGAATAGGTCCAGCCCATATTTAGATAATGAGATAGATAATGAATATTCTATAGTCAAGTAATTACTAATTAAGCTATTTTCCTTAGAAACTATCGATTTACATTAAAGAAACGGTTTTACACAGACATAGATTAAATATATTAATATAAACAATTTTATCGTACACCTTATTTCGGATTGATTTATTTATAAAAATTGTGCAAATACTTTCATATTCCTGGTATCCCTAGGCGCACACATTTGAGAGTTTGAGGTTGTATCGTACACGCCCCGCTCACGGCGTCACGCACACATTGAAAATAGTTGAGGCCGTTTTACCGCGCACTGCTTGTTTGCGATACTACTTCTATGGAATTCTTTGATTTTTAACGTACAGAGTACGTACTACACGCCTCGCGCCTGAGCGTCCGTGGCTATATAAAGCGCGCTGAGAGCCGCGCCCCGAAAAGTCACTATTCCACGCGAACGAAGTCGCGGGCACAGCTAGTTAATAATAAAATTGTTAATTTAATAAAACAGGAATTCCTAGTGTGTATCATCTAGTTAGTACATAAAGCGTGATGTAAAACAGGATCTACAGAATCAGTGGTACGGATGTTTCTAAGTCGTGCTATCGCCCAAATGGTCATACACGTTTATAAACGTAATAGGAGACAATTATTTCCAAATCACAGAACAGACAATTCCCTTCAATTTTATTCAATCTACGCAAGAAAGAGAAAAGCATTTTACTGAAATAATAATTCAATAAACAGGCATTTATAAGTGAAATCTACTTTTCCAGCGATGCGACGTCAATTAGGCGGGGATTTTTCCCGCTGTAATAGAGCCTTTGCGCTAAATTGGAATGTATTTTCCAATACCTACTCGTCTCGCTAGTGGGGCGGCGGTATTGTTAAAAACACTGAACAATGAACATATATACCTATTACTAGCTGATACCCGCGACTTCGTTCGCGTCGATTGAGGTTTTTTATTTCCGCGGGAACTCTCTTATTTCCCAGGATAAAAAGTAGTCTATATCCTGTTCCAGACTATAATCTATCTCTGTGCCAAATTTCAACCAAATCGGTTCAGTCGTTGCGACGTGATTGAGTACCAAACATACAAACTTTCGCATTTAGGTATAATATTAATAGGATTACTTAAATAGGATAGGATTATATTTATTCTAATTTTAATTTTATTCATTTAAGGCCCATACACATTATCGCAGAGTCGCATCGCGACATGTACATTTACACGTTATAATATAATGGTATAATTTAATGAACTCTATCTAAAAGTAACCTAAAAAGTATTAAGCAAATATAACTCGTAATATTATAGGCATCGCCATTTAGGCCATTTTAATTTTAAATTTTCACCACTATAACTAAACCCTATGTACGAGTAGAAGCCCGACTATAGGTAGCCCCTAAATACAACCTATTTACTCAATGCCATTTCCGTCTTTAGGTGTTCCCTAAAGGTTCGTGAACACGAAGTTGACAGATAGCTCACTTAACTTAGTTTAGGTAAGCCGTAAAAGTTAGGGATAACAGTTGGTGAAAACCTTGTGAAAAACCTTGTGTAAGGCATTCATCATAAGTAACTGATACCCACTTTATTTTAAAAGTTGTCATCCAAAAAGTTCTATTTCTTCTTCTTCCTCTGTTACTTTTTTGTAGTGTACCTAGTGTTTTACCAATTTTACTTTACTTTCGACATCGAGTTAAATTTCGATTTGATTTAATCCCGACTCCCAAACAAACAAAAAACTGGTAAAAAAACTGTATCCTTTGGTGAGGGATACATATTTTCGCCGTTTGGTGTGGAAAGGTTGGGGCCGTGGGGACCAGTAGCGCCGGTTTTATTTAGAATTGTTTTAAGTTTTAGATAAGTAATATATAATTCAGGTTAAATTTAATTAATTAAATTAAATACAATTTTTATTCGTTATGTTATTAATATTTGTATACTTGCTTGTTGAATAAATAAAATAAATACACGCAAACTGCGAGAAATTTCAAATCAGCCTCGAGATGCAAAGGGCGGGGCGCCCGATCCCGACAGCATTAGGCGATCCGATCAACGCCTTAATATTTCACTTGAACCCCTGATTTCAAATTCTGAAAGCATTCGATTTACCATCGGTGAATTTTTACGCGCTCACTGGAAATCATTTCGTGCATTTCTCGGTTAAAATGTGCTAAAAGTTGAATTTCGAGATCAAAGGTGCCATTTAGAAGTTAAACCTAAAATCCAATGATATTTTATCATAACTTTCAGCATTGGTGAAAGCTGTACAGCAGGTAATCCAACTGATTTCGATCGAGGAAAACACAGATTAATGATTAGTATATTAGTATTTACGAGAGGTAAACGCTAAAGCATTAACCCATCTAACTATATGGACAAAATCAAGTCAATTCTTAGCTCTGTTGCAGCGTGATTGACAAACCAACAATCAAACAAACAAACACACTTTCGGTTCCTAATATAATAAAGGCGAAAGTTTGTATGTGTGTGTGTTATTCCTTCACGAATTAACCAATTTGGCTGAAATTTGGAATGGAGGCAGCTCATATCCAGAATTAAAACATAGGACATTTTATCCCGGAAAATTAAAGAGTCCTTACGGGAATTAAAAAACCTTAGGTAATCCACGCGGACGAAGTCGCGGGCATCATCTAGTTTATAATATTAGTAAGGATAACTACATAGTTTTAAAATTCGTGTAGTGATGTACCCACCTAGTCAGATACCTATGCTGCAAATAGTGCGATAATGCAAATTTTGAACCATCAAACGCGGGAATTGCCAAATAACGGACAAATTACAGCTGCGCGTGTAACTGTCGACTGTCGAGCGAATAATTATCGCGAAATTGCGCGATTCTCGTGGGCACTGACAATGAGCAATATCAGAGGTGCCACGTAGCTACTAGAGAGAGCAAATGTTCCGCAAAATGCCCTCAAAGATCGACGAAGACAAGCCGAGCTTGAGTAATGAAGCAGTAAAACGTAAGTATCTACTTTTACACTGCCTATATAATTTTTACTTTGTCTCAGTTCTTATGGTGTTTGATATAAGAGTAAAATAGATGAATACATTCTATGTGTGCCGTAGTTCCCATCAAGTCAAGCAAAAAAACTATGGCAACCACGGCAGTTTTATCCCTTGTGTATGATATGGAAGGATAGAGCGCCAGTTTTATCCCTTACGATATGGAAGGTTAGCGTAGAGTTTTTAAAAATTTAGAACAAAAAAAAATTTTTTCTTTAGGAATTTTTAAAAAAACGTCGAACAAAAGTTATTTACTTTGATAAGTAGGAGTTGCCTGTAGAAGGTTGTGAAGGTTGTAGCATTTTACAACCAACCCTGTATAAGGAGGCGCTTTTTTTTCGGCTCGTGTCTCAGATCTGTATGTCTACAGGCCACATCTCAGTGTCGAGCATTGAGAGAATACAATAGGTAGCGATGCTCTTGTTGTAACGTGTCGATAATGCGAGTACATTGTCGTAAATACTGTAGCTATCGATAACTGGTAAATTGTAGTTACCGTTTATTGTCTACAGTTAGACTGGGACATTGTTGCCTGAGCTGCAGCATATCGATTCCCTAACGGTTATTGCATCCTTTGAATAGATACTTACCGTATAAATAAGAAAATTATGAGGCCACTGCTTACACCACAAAGCAACCTTTCTGTCAAAAACAACCAATAAATCTAAAAAGAATAACTTTCAAATTTAAAAGAGATTTGTTTAAATAGGTACTTAAAAAATCTTTTAAATCGTATGTTTTTATTCAATAAACGACTAATTATGATAATACTCATTGCATAATTATTACAAGTATTGTATTATGATAATGACATTTATTTTTGACATTATTATGTTATGAATTTATATTCATAAAATCAATAGCCCAAATTATTATGTTATGAATATAACATAGCCCAATGGTTAAAGGTGCGGACTGAAAATTGAAAGGTCGCAGGTTCGAGCCCCACACATTGCACTATTGTCGTACCCACTCCTAGCACAAGCTTTTCGATTATTCGGAGGGTAGAGGAGAATATTTAATCAAGTTCAGCTTGGCCAGTATTCTTTATGTAAAAAAAATATTAATAACATTTAATTTAACTTAAATTTAAATAATCTCATATGCAACTTTTTGCATAGGTATAACATATTTTTACCTGCAATCAAATCAAAATTTGATTTGAACAAAATTATACATATACCATAATATGGTATCATATCTGTAGAAAAATGACTGTTGTAGGTATAATATTATTATACCTACAACAGTCATTTTTCTACAGATGATTTAAAACTATGTATGTATGTATTATTAGGTAGGTACTTTATTTTAGTAAAATTATAAATAACAAACAATAACGGTAATAGTCCGTTTGTTCCTTGTCCAAAATGACCACTGCCCTTTAAAGAGATCTCCACCAACCCTCCCCCTCGTATAAACATAAGGAGTTATTCCGGTGACGTCACGACCTGAGATTTAATTATTCCCAGAACCCGGTTCGTGCAGGAATGTGCCGTGGCCCGGGAGCACTGAGATGCAGGTATTTGGCGAGTTATTCGCTATTCGATGACTTTCAGCTTTATGAAATGCTCTAAGTCGTATATAACCGAAATAGTTATTATTATCTATCTATACTTATAACAAAACTGTAACGGGAAGAATTCTGTACAATAAATATATTTTGAAAATTTAATCGGAGGACGCTTTAATATCGATACTGAGCCCAAAACAATTTTTTTTGAATTGGCATGGTGGTCCTGGTGACATAGGCCACATTTTATACAAAAAAATCATTATGTATTAGATCCAGTTTTCCATAGTCGGGTTACAGTTTTTAAACTATTATTATGAAACCCATTAGAGAGTTTTATAATAATATAAACTTGTATGTATACTTTAAGGGTTGGTGGCAGTTTAAAGGCATTTTTGTTTAAATTCCATCGGTAATACCTCGTTGAATATTTTGTGCAGAATTCGCTATAAACGGTGCTGTTTGAATTCAAATAATTTTATTTTGCTCGACTATTTTCACAATCCAAAGGTCAGCATTCAACAGTTATTCTACCCTATACATGAAACCGATCAAGAACGAGTCAGATTTACAAAGAAATGGTTCCGTATATTGGATTGAAAAGTATAGCTATTATTAGGTATTCGACCGCCTCAAAAACAGTATGAATCAAAAGAAAAAGAAAAGTTTTTTTACTTAAATAAACTTTTACAAAGTGATTTTGTGAAGTGAATCTAGCACTGGACCGAATGCCTTTCCAAACTTCAGAACAGCAAGAAATTCGGCGGTTGCTCTTTTTAAAAAAAAAAATTAATAACAATTTTATATTGTGTTTATGATTAATTGTCGTCTCTCGCATTTCTGGAGCGAGCAATCCACGGATTTTAACCGACTTCCAAAAAAGGAGAAGGTTCTCAATTTGTCGCAATCTTGTTTTTATGTATGTTCCCCGATTACTCGAAGAAGCCTGGACCGATTTGGATTATTTTTTTTTTGTTTGAAAAGGTATACTTTCCAGGTGATCCCACTGTCATCAAGTCAGGATCTGATGATGGGATCCTGGAGAAATCGAGGGAATTCTTCAAATTTTATAGGCACAAAGTTTTATAGGCATTGAAATAAGGAAAACGGACCGGATACGGACCCCTAAAAATGTATCCGCAAACGAACGTTCGATGTATCCCATGAAAAACATTCCCGTGTGATCCGAGTGTGACCGATTCAGCCGGAATGAAACCCCAAATTCCAACCGCGAGAGCGTGATTTTCCGCCGCGGTTATCAATTTTACTGCTCAATTTGACTTTATACCATTCATCACGCAGAGTAATATTTAACTAGGTTTGCTTATAAAGTATAACATTATAATAAAAACATCAAATAAAAACTCACCAGTTTTTAATTGAACGAGCGAAGCGAGTTCTCTGAGTCAACTAGGGCGCTTGCCTACTAGACAGAGAAGTGTGTCCGTCTAAATGTCTGTCAGAGCCCTATAACTTCTGAATTACTGAATATTAGAACGTGAAACTTGGTTGAAAATTCAGTTATATCCTGTACTTGAACAACAAATATTAAAATTAGATAAATGTTATTATATTATAGAAATAGAAACGAAATTATTTAATTTTAATGCGCCATCTATTAGCATTATTCTGAAGCTATACTCACTATAATGCTAATAGATCGCGCTGTGTCAGTAAAACAGTTTTATGTCAACTATTATTTTTTTATTGTGTCTAATGTTAAAAGTTAATTATTACAATATATAATTAAAACTTTTGGTAATTATGGGATATCGCGAGGTCTCAGTTCGGGGCGAACCACTAGTTAGCAAAAGAAATAACATGTTCCGAAGCTAAAGTGCAGCTAAAGTGGCAATGGGCGGAGCACACAGGTAACTATAATATAGGAACTTTTTAACAAAAAATCGAACTGACGATAGAAGCAATTAAAAAGAGAAAAATAAAATATAAACATTTTTAAGTCTTAATAAGTAAGCTCCTAAAGTAACTATTTTTCAGTTGGCGACAAACTTTTTTAAAAGCATAACTACTTATGAGCTTTATTTTTTACCTAAGTATTTCAGCGAGAGCGACTTACTTAGTCGCCGACTCAAAATTAGCTAGGTAATAGGACAAGTTCAAGAGCTTATAGTTGTTAGACTAAAAAGGTTTAAGTATTTTATTATCGTCGATTATATTTTTTGTTAAAATTTAGGAGATACTTACTCAGGATTAACCATTAACACATAGATTACATTCCCGCGAGAATACAAAAGCCTCAATCCACGTGGACAAAGTCGCGGGCATCATCTATAGATATAGTAGGTAGATCATTACGTGCCAGCCAATACTTTTTAAGTAAGTACCTACTTTGATTTCCATGCTGGTGTATCCAATAAAAGTCTTCTTCTTCTTTATCAACCGATAGAAGTCCACAGTTGGGCAAAGGTCTCTCGTATGGATTTCCAGACTCGGTCTTGCGCTGCTTGAATCCAGCGGCTCCGTGAATCCCAGGAGAATATAATCACTCGTGAATCCCCCCCAATCCGTATATGCCCATATACAATTTTCACTTCAGTTCAAATTCGCATATATAATAATAATCTATACTTAAGGATGGTGTTGTCTTATTCAAACTCTCATAAAATGTAAGTAACTAAAGCTTGGCTACACTGTGTTATCCTCGGACCAAGATAAAATAATAAACGAGAATAATATTTTTGTTTAAATTGATGCAAACCAAAAAAAATAAGACTGGGTTACCGTAAATAGGATACCGTTCAGCCAAAGGATGTTAGCGATATCCAGCCAATTCGTCAATAGAAAGCAGCGCTGGCGAGTCGCGATAAAAATATAATAACACCGTAACAAATTGGATTTAATCCTCGGATTTATCGTTTCACAGGTTTGTTGCCTTTAGATAAGAAATTAATTTATTGACGGGTTTCCGCACGGGTTTTTTTTTTATTTATCACAGGTGAGGAGAGTGCTTAAGCCTACCACAAATACGAGTGACAGCAACAAGTCAGTGTCACACAAAACGCGCGCGTACTCGTGCCGGATTTGTAATAATAAGATTTTTACCTGCGCACTTAACTCCGTCCACCTGGCGTCACTCTCACTTTCTCTTGTCGGCACTTAACTCCGTCCACCTGGCGTCACTCTCACTTTCTCTTGTCGTCCGTCTTAACTCATAACTGAGAAGATTAAAAACTTCAAATTACTAGAGTGGGGCATAGGCACGGTTGCTTCAGCAAATAACAGGCACGTAACCGCTAAACATTGCGTTACAGAACAAAATGTCAAACAAAACCATTTTTTTTAAACAACCGAGCCATAGTCTCTATAATAAAATCAATCTATAATTGACACTGGAAAGGCTTATTGTCCTTTTAGGCCTACTTGATTGACGCCATTTTGGCGCTGTAAGCACTAAGCAGATATGGGTGTCTTTAGAACTATTCGGTAATATTGCAAATGGCGCACCGACCTCTGTAATTGATCATAGATTTCATAGTTGTTGTTGTCTGATTTCATAGATTAATTATAGAGGTCGGTGCGCCATTTGCAAATTAGTTCCAGAGACATCCGTATGTCAAATGTGGCGCTTCAAATTGATCTATAACTAAGCTGTTATTTGTATAGGGTGAGCAAATCCAGTGTAAATTATAGATTAACTATAGAAATCAGTGGTTAGGGGGAAAACAATATTCGAAACTCCAATGAAAATTCTCACAAATATTTATTTATCGTGCTTAATTAACAATTCATTTAAAACATCTAAACGTTCACAAAGCACAGCGTATTAATATAATATATACATTATACATAATATATTACGTAAACAACCAGCGACGCGCTTGACCGACTGCTTCTATAAAATCTATTCACCTATTGTATTAACCTAATAAAATTCACACTTTTTATAGTATGAATTTTGGTACTCTCTCGCTATTTGTCAAAATGCATTGATGCAGTAATATACGTAAAAATTCAGCCAATTAGATTGAGCAAAATTCATTAATGCAATCATTTGTAGACAATCCCATTGCATGCAATGCATTCGTATACATACTCGTATATGAATACAATTTTAGAGAATGCTACAACGCGTCAAAGTGGCGATGGGCGGAGTATGTTGCTAGGATTACAGACGAGCGATGTTAGGGCTTGAGTGGAGACAGAGACATGCCGACGACAGCAGCAAGCTTGTGGGCTAAACCTGGCTGAGACATGGACACGTGCGCATGTCCAACGATGGATGACATGAAAAGGCTAAGAAAGCCTGCCGCCCAGCAGTCGGTCAAGTCAGCTTAACAAAATATTTTCATACTTATTCTATTACGCAGACTAAAGGAAAAATTTAACAGTGAAAGCTCCTAGCTTTGACTAGTCGTCGTATGCCAAAGACGCAGTCAAAGAAAAACCATTTTTCTTTGACCTTTTATGTCAAAATAGAACGCATCGAATTATATACAGCGAACACTAAAAGATCGTTCAAAAAAGTCAGCCGTCTGTGCCATTTCATTTCCATTAAAATAATCATTTAAACTGGCATGTTATTGACACCAAATTTAGTAAGGCATATGTTCTACACACTATAAAAAAAAATGCATCAATCAAGGCTCGGCTCTACAGAAGTCACTCGTAAAAAAAAGCCCATTCTCTAACCAACAGACCACAACACCATACTAGTTTCAGTCACACATACAACTGGCTTCGTATTCATTGCATTTGCGTACGAAAGCTCCATCTAAATTTTCCCTTTAGTCTGCTATTTTCTATTGTATTACATTGTAACATACTGTTATTGCTTTACCAGGCCCTAAATTACGAAACTCGTCGAACGCGATCGTTGCAATCATTGTCATTGGCTATATTCAAAACTGAACTTTAGCTAATACTGGAGGTGTGCCAGCCAATCAAAACGAATGCGATGTTCGCATTAATTGCAACTAGTTTCTTAATTATGCCCACAAATGTTTTTGTTTGAAATGGACTATGTCAGCGTCTCGGTGTAGGCACATACGTCAACCAATCCACAGATTCTTATGTGCGCATATTAACAAATAGATAGGGAAATTATTAAAATTTTATATATTTTACTCAGTTAAGACGATGCCATAGACCGTTTCAAAAATTTAAGCTAATGAGGTGATAAATTCGGTTGTTTAATTAATTACACAAATAATAATTAACTAATATAAAAATAAAAAAATGAAAAAAAAAATATTCATCTAGTCATTTTGAGCACGCGCTGAGCACCCTACTAAAGTTACAACAAATTACAATGTCAAGGCCGCCTGTCCGTTTGAGCGGAGCGGAAAGAAGGGGAGCGGAGCGAAGTGGAAACGTATGTGCTTCGGTTAATCAGCTTATTGAGATGACGTAATCAACTCGTCAAAAACAAGGCAACGTAACTATCTTACTAATATATAAATGCAAAAGTGTGTTTGTTTATTGGTTTGTCCTGCAACAGAGAAACGGATCGACGTGATTTTTTGCATGGGTATAATTGAGGACCTGGAGAGTGGCATAGGCTACTTTTTATCCCGGAAAATGAAAGAGTTCCCGGGGGATTTTAAAAGTCGCGGGCATCAGCTAGTTCTCAATAAGCGGTGTTTGACGCAGGAACAGCTCATTACCTTGTGCCAAGCTCAGTTTTTCCAACTAACTATAACTTGAGTGCCTTTAAATCAAAAAGTGTTTAGGCATCTTCTAGGCAAGCTCGCTCCATCTTAGGCTGTACCTTGACTTACCCGCAGAGAGATCGCTAGTCTATACAAAAGTCATCTTTCAAAAATCTGATTCGTCTGTTGAAAAGGTCTCCGCTTCGCTTAAACGAACAGGTGCATTATACTATTTTCATGCTTAATCCTTACTAATATAATAAATGGGAAAGCGTGTTTGTTTGTCCTTCAATCAAGCAGCAACTGAGCAACGGATCGACGTGATTTTTTGCATGGGTATAGTTGGAGAATGACATAGACTTACTACCTTTTATCCAAGTAAAACAGAGGGTTCCCAGTGGTATTTTTAAAAACCTAACTCCACGTACACGCAGTCGTGGGTAAAAGCTAGTATTTGAATAACATAATTAGAAAACATCCATCATAGTTATTCACCTTTGAAGATTTTTTTTTTTGATGGCTGTTAGTCAAATTGCAATAATTATAACTCAATCCCAATATGAATGGAATTGGTTGCAAACGAGTTACGTAATATATACTTCCTAAGCCTTAGTGATTTTATTCAAAAATTCATTAATTTAAAAAAAATTGAAATAACTTCGGCTGTAAAAAGAAAATTAGAAGAATAGGTAAATATGCATTTTTTCGTAATATTATGAAAAAACGCATTACATTGAATAAAAATAGTGGTTGTTTTTCACATAATTTGATACAAAAAAAAAACTGAAAATACGGCTAAAATTAAAACTAAGTTACGCTAAATAATTCTCTAATTGAATTTACGATAGTCATAAAGTATTAATAATTAAAATATTTAAATACAAGTACAGGACAAAAGTCACCGTTTTCATATTTTTTATTGTTATTTTTCTGTCTAGTTCAGTTAAAAGTTATATTAGTAATTTAGTATACAACAGAATTTGTACCAACAAAATATATAGTAGAGTTCTTAAAATTATAATATTCATACAAACTCGACACAAAAACGCTACTGAATTTATTTTAATTTTTATTGAAAATACGATTTTTCATATAATTTTGAGAAACTGACGTAGAAATTCTGGTCGTGAATGATCAATTTATTATAATAGCTAGGATAGCCAGTTTTGATTCTAATAATATAAATGTTTTAGCAATTATTGTTATTAGGTCTTTGAGTGTGTAAATTTGATTATGAAAAAAAAATTACTTCGTGTGCGCAGTGCCTAATGCTGGCCATACACGATAAAGTTTTATATTTTTTGTTGGTGTTTTTATATTTTTGTGTAGTTTATAAAGTAATTTTTCGACCATTTAGTAATTTATATAGTAAGTAAACAAGGAAATTGTCTTTTTTTTATAATGTTGTTATGTAGTTACTTGTAAGCTAATTACCTAATTGCATGTTGAGTTTGCCCGTAAATTGGGTGTACGATGTAAGATTAATTAGTGTGTATAATTTACAATAAGGAATTTAACATTGTATACAACGTGGGCTTTCTATTTAATAAATAAATAAATAAATAAGTTAACCGTCAAGTATATTGGATGGCGCTTCAAGTTTCCAGCGGACTTGAAACAGCATCCAGTATACTTGATGGTAAACTTAATCGTGTATGGCCAACATAAGTTACGGTTCTGTACTCTAACCAGCTCCATATTGGTGCAAATTGTAACTAATATCAAATAGGATTTAATATTACACGCAAGCTAAATATCACATAGCTATAGACTAAACTATAGTCTAGTTTTTGTTAGAAGACTTAAGAGATACATCGCAGAAACGCTTGCTCGCTTTGCCTTAGAGCATGCTATTTTTTTATTTCATTATGTTATATTATAGTAAAGAAAAAAATGTATCAGCAATGAAAATGTTTAAATTAAAAAAATATTTCGATTCGGACGTTAAACGCCGCCATTTTGTCGCACTTTCAAAACATCTGACGTCACGGATCGAATCTAACGATTACAATCGCTTGACAGACAAGTGTTGTTTTCATTTTTTGCAGCTCAAATTTCGTTCTAGCCAATAATGTGCGTTTACAATTTTGAATATCCCACGCATAGTTAGTTTAGATTATGTAATTATACAGCATTTAAATAAAAAAAATGGATGGGTAGTATGTTTTCTCGTCGATAAAGATGATAGAAATGAAATAATATTTGAGGCCATTTTAAACCAAACGCATATTCTTCTATTAGGCGCTGCGCATACGTGAACACTTTTTGTCAAACGTCACAGGAACCAGTTGTTACTGCGTCCGGTGTCAGTAACCGGTTGTTACTGACACCGGACGCAGATAGTTGTCGTTAAGTCTGCTGGTGCTTGGTTTCCGCCATTTACTGTTGTTGTGTGTGTTTGCGGTTGCTATGGTGGTTGTGTGCTTAAGGTACAAGACACGGAGCTGCCCGCGAAATTCAAATTTAATTTGGTTTTTCGCCATTTATAAACGAATACGACAAAGTAGGCTTATGGTATTCAAATTGCGATAATGGCAGTATCATCTTCACAGGTTTATATACTAATCTTTACGTAAAAGTATCCAGTTTAAGAAATTAATCAAAATAATGACTAATTTGTGAGTATCTCACGTCAAACTCATTATTTTGACTAATTTCTTAAACTGGATACTTTCACGTTAAGATTAGTATATAAAACTGTGAAGATGATACTGCCATTAGCGCAATTCGAATACCATAAGCCTACTTTGTCGTATTCGTTTACAAATTGCGAAAAACCAAATTAAATTTGAATTTCGCGGGCAGACCCGTCTCTTGGGCCTTAAATCAAACACTTTTGAACGGAAGCACCGATTACGGGAATGGGTTATGTACACTTCCATACCCCTTCCGAGCAGTCAAGGACTATCTTGTCATCGAATAAAAAAAAACGCAACTGGAAACAAAAAGTGTCTACGCTTGGGCGTTTTAGTAGTATCTATATAAGTGCGAGCGAGCGCGATGCTCGCGCCTGCCCGCTTCCGCAAAGGCTCCGACAGGTATGCGATGTGCGTGGGCACGACGTGACCACAATTGCCAGAACTATACTCAACGTCATTTTCATCTTTTGGTGTTCCTAACTTGGTTCAGGCGGCCCGTAAAAGTTAGGGAAGTTTGGTGAAAACGGGCAGTAATGTTAGAAGCTAGCGGAACGGGTCTAGGATCAGAAGGGGCGGTAGGCGGCGGGGTACTTGGTGGGTATCGCGTGGCGCGTGGCGGCGGCCAGGTGCCGCCAGCCCAGCGCGCGGTAGGCCTGCGCCAGGCGCTCCTCCGCCTCCTTGGAGGGCCGCTCCTCCAGGATCTTGGCCAGCAGCTTGCCGGCGCGGCCCCAGTGCTGCAGGCTGAAGCAGTGCCACACGCCGTAGTGGATCGCCTGAACGAACGGACGAACGAATGGGTGAATCAATTAATGGATTCACTTTTATTGTACATCTCACAAAAATAGAGAACAACACAGAAAAAGATACAAAATATAATCAATTTGGTGGTTTAATTCCGTAAACTGTAAGACCAACAGATAGAACGGGTGCCACCAACGGGTGGCACCCGTTTTACAGTTTACGGAATTAAACCACCAAATTGGATTATATGTATCTACATTTGCATTTTTGAAGCTTCACTGTAGAAGCACTGTATGCATAGCATAGTTTTTCTCAAACATGCACGGAAATATTGTCATTATTTTCGAAAAAAGAACACGCGAAGTATCGAATTGTCGGACAAAGAAAATCAAATCCATTGCAGGAGCGTTTTTTGAATTTGGAATATTACAACGCTCCGCGAAACAGTTTTTGTTTTTTTTTTTAAATATTGCAGGAGCTTTGTCATCATTACAAAGCTCCTGCAATATTTAAAAAAAACAATAATGCCGTTTTATACAACTAGTATGAAATGGCGTGCTGGGGTTACTAAATACTCTTTGATCGGATCTCTTTTGTCATTCTTGGCATACCATAGTCTCTTTGCTTAGTACAAATTGCGTTGACGTGGCTGTATAGCCATAAATGCGTTTGCCTGTCGGCACAGATAATAAAAAAAAAAAATTGGCGGCAAAGCTGAAAATTCGTCTTGGTTTGTTATTTACATACCTACTTAATAAATATAAATTTAATAATAATCAAAATGAGTTCCAACGGTTCAGAGAGTGAAATGGAGATTGATTGTACCTACTCCACCAGATTTAAACCAAAATGGCGGATGGATTTGGATGTATAATATAAAAAGTGTTTTATTTCCCTGCATTCTTTTGAGAAAAGCACTATTGTTACGTATTGTAAACAATTTTTTTTTTTTTGGAAAGAGCAACTGCCGAGTTTCTTGCCGGCTCTTCTCAGCAGAATCTGCATTCCGAACCGGTGGTAGAGTCATGACGTGTTATTAAAGTCACAAGTTGTCCTACTACGCACTACCTACGCACTTACGTCGTCCCAGCCGATAGACCTCCACAAGTGGACATAGGTGTCTGGATTGCTTTGGGTATCATTTCCCGATGCAAGGTCGCCTCGAGCACCTTGGGGTTCTACCAGCTATGTGCCATCCGACCATTGTCATTTCAGTTTTGAGACTAACTGCTCGTGTCATAAGAGCTACAAGTTGGCCTACATGAAATAAATACATTTATTTGAATTAGAACTAGTGGTTCGCCCCGAACTGAGACCTCGCGGTATCCCATAATTCCCAAAAGATAGTTTCAATTATATATTGTAACTAGCTTTAACCCGCGGCTTCGCTCACGTTAGGTTCGATTTTTTAACCCCCTATTTAACCCTCTTGGGGTTGAAATTTTCCAAAATCCTTTTTTAGCGGATGTCTACGTCCTAACAGCTACCTGTATACCAAATTTCAGCTCGATCGGTCCAGTGGTTAGAGCTGTACGTTGATAGATCAGTCAGTCAGTCAGTCAGTCAGTCAGTCAGTCAGTCAGTCAGTCAGTCAGTCAGTCACCTTTGCCTTTTATATATTTAGATAATTAACTTTTAACATTAGACGCAATAAAAAATAATAATAGTTGACGCAAAACTGTTTTACTGATACAGCGCCATCTATTAGCATTATTGTGAAGCTATTAGCATTAAAAATTAAATAATTTCGTTTCTTTATAATATTTATCTAATTTTAGTATTTGTTGTTCAAGTACAAGATATAACTGAATTTACCACTAAGTTTCAAGTTCTAATATCTTGTCATTCTTGACATATGGCTCAAATTAAAATCTCCACTTTGAAAGCCCCCCATTTCGTCAATTTTAAGGGAAAAATTAAAAAAATATATATATTTTTATACTCTGTTCAAAGTCGTCTTTAAAAAGATATATCGCAAGTCTATGTAACGCAACAAACAAAATTTTACTTCAAACACGCTTCTATGAGAGCCCCCCTGAAATAAAGCTTTTTATATTTTTTTATACAATGTTCGGCTGAAGGCCATCAGTTTACATATTATATTTAAATTTGAAGTAATTACGTTCAGTAATTCAGAAGTTATAGGGCTCTGACAGACATTTGGACGTACACACTTCTCTGTCCAGTACAGACAAGCGCCCTAGTTGACTCAGAGCACTCGCTTCGCTCGTTCAGTTAGAGCTCGCTCACCTTGGCGTCGCTGAGGTCGGTGAACTTGAGCAGGTCGGCCATGTTGGCGTGCAGCGCGTCGGCCAGCTTGTCCCGGGCCGCGTTGCTCTGCGCCAGCGCCCGGAGGCGGCACAGCGCCGTGCCCTTGCGGCACAGGGCTTCTATCAGGTAGTTCTTCTGCTTTTCCTGCTCCCTGGAAGCATATCAAGTAATTATCTGTTAGTACCTGAAAATCGACAACTATTAACAAGTATAAGTTTAACAGTACATATAAGTTTTTTTTTCTTTTTCTAGTGCTAAATCCTAGTGAAGGTTAGCAACTATTGAGGCTAGTTGAACTCGTTACAAGTTGCTCTGAACTGGGACCTGGGGGGCGATTCAGACCTGTTCGATAACATACCGTGTCGATACGGTTAGATATCGATCTCGTATAAAAATTTGTTTGTGGTGTGATTCAGAGCGTTTGGTTTGAGGATACGATTCGGTATCGACTACGTTATCGACATCGACAAGATACATTCGATTACAAGAGCATTTACGAATTGAAAATATATGTTATCGTACGGTAACAAACCGAATCGATCGATAAATAAGTTATCGGAAGGGTCTGAATCGGGGGGCTGGAGCTCTGGCGAGGGTTCTTGAACCAGAATATTCTTCTTCTTATAGGTCTTCGACTGCCTCGTATTTTGCCAATAAGTTTACATGTTAATAAATAAAAAGCTAAACACTCACTGTTTTATTTTAGTTGCGTCGCTGCGCGAGTCGTTCTTCATTCCAAGGTATGCCAACAACTTGTCCTGCTCTATTTGTTTTATGACCTATGGACAAAGTAATGAATTTGCAATTTCTTACTAAGAACGCGAACGTCGTATGAATTAATATAACCAAATGTTATATTTGGTTATATTAATTCATACGGCTTGATTTCTGGGTCAACCCTCCTCCAATGGCCCCTTCAACCTCTTGGTTAAACGGGTCAAAACCGTGGGTGGCCCAATTTGGTAAACACTGTATGATTTTTAACCCACGACGCGCGCGTACCAGTGCTTGCGTGTGTGCATGCGTGTGCGTGCATGTTTGTTTGTCCTTCAATAACGCTACAACAGAGCTACGGATCGACGTGATTTTTGGCATGGGTATAGTTAAGGACCTGGAAAGTGGTCATAGGCTATTTTTATCTCGGAAAATCAAAGAGTTCCCCCGAGATTTTATCCCTAAATCCACGCGGACGAAGTCGCGGTCATCAGCTAGTTTTAAATAACACTTACTACCTAAAGTGCGCCTTTACCTTATCGGATATAGTGATGAGCTGTTCGCACCACGCCGTCGTCACGTCGGGCTCCTCCGTGGTGCTCGGTAATCTGAACAATACATTTTTATCTATACATCTTAAATATATAAAAGGCTAAGGTGACTGACTGACTGATCTATCAACGCACAGCTGAAACCACTGGATGGATCAGGCTGAAATTTTGCATGTAGATAGCTAATATAACGTAGGTGTCCGCTAAGAAAGGATTTTTGAAAATTCAACCCCTAAAGGGATAAAATAGGGGTTGGAATAATCGAAATTAACGTGAGCGAAGCCGCGGGGTAAAGCTAGTCTATACATATAAATAAAATTGAAGTGGCTGTTTGTAATATCAAAATAACATCTTTTTACTAAATATGTGTGTAAGTAACTACGGTACTTATAATAAAAAACAATTTTTAAAATTTTTGTTTGTCTGTTTGTTGCCGCTAATCTCGGGAACCGCTGGACAGATTTTGACTGGACTTTCACTGGTAGATAGCTGATGTTACCGGGAGTAACATAGGCAACTTTTTTTACAAACTTTCGAAAAAAGAGGAAGAGTTGCGTGAATCTTTTTTTAATCGATACAGAAACTTTGAAATTTCATTGCTACACATTTTGAATTTAAAAAGTGATGACAACAAAATTTCGGAAATTATTTCAAATGGCTGTAAAGTTGATATCTACAGATCCGTCGCTATTCTACGATCATGACGCGATATATAGACTGCTAAAATCACAACTCTTCCTTTGGCTGTGCCGTAGTGGGGTAAACAGTGGTAGATTCATTTGACGATTCGAAAGCACTTTGTAAAAGTTTTAGATAGATAGATAGATAAAAACTTTATTGCACACAAGAAAGAAACAAAAATTAATACAACTTAAAACTACACATGCAAAGGCGGCCTTATTGCTACAGAGCAATCTCTACCAGGCAACCATTGGTGATAGGAGCGAAATGATGTTTGAAGGTAGTATGGTTAAGTTTATTTGAAACTAGCGGACCCGACAGACGTTGTCCTGTCTTAACTATGAATATTGAAACTCTTTGACGAAATTGGCAGCACGCATTCTGTCAATGTTATGTCAAACGCCATAAGGTTACATCAAAAAGTTTGAATTGTAAAAGCGGTTACATTAGAAATAATTTAATATGGTGGTTAAGTTTTCTTAAATTTTCTAATTTTCGCGCAATTTTCTTAATTTTTTCTTTTATAAGAACCTTCTCCTGACAATAACAAACACAACAAAAAAAGAATTAGCGAAATCGGTCCAGCCGTTCACGCGTGATGCGATTACCAAGGAAATAGGGATTCATTTTTATATATATAAGATTATATTCTATTATATTCTAAAAGGAGTTACTTCTTGGGGTCGGTCGGCGAGTCGATGCTGTTCAAGTAGGCCACGTGCGCGCCCAGGTAGCCGGGGAACTTCTCCACCAGCTCTTCATACGCCTGCTCCAACTTCTCGCCCTCTGCAATACCGATATTACTGTCGTCAAAAATCGACGGCTCACTACTGAGTGCAGCTGTCTCCTCTCAGAGAATCATAGAATCATACATCGTGTAACAAGTGTGAAATAACCCTGAAGGAGGTGAATGTGCTCATGATACTGAACAACTTTCCCCGAGGAACATAGGTCGAAATGTGGAAAAAAAAATGTGGACCTCCCATACAAAATTGACGATCAGCTGATTGATTTACTATGGGAGGTAAAAATTTTTTTTACATTTCCACCTATGTTCCTTGTGGAAAGTTATTCAGTTTCATGAGCACATTCACCTCCTTCAGTATTATTTCGGAGTTTCATTACACGCTGTAGCTTGGTGTTATTTGGCAGTGCACTTGTGGCCCAGCTCGTCCTTGGCGAACGACACCGCGCCCGTCAGCGTCACGCCCGGCGTGATGCTCGACCGGCTTATCCTGCAACACTCACCCAGCTTGGGCAGCCACGCGGTCACGAAGTCCTTGTACGCGTCGGCGTAGTCGTCGGGGCGCGGGCGCGGGTCGCGGGGCGCGCGGCGCGGCGCCTCGCACGCCAGCAGCGCCACGCCGTACGAGTCCGCCTTGTGGCCCAGCTCGTCCTTGGCGAACGACACCGCGCCCGTCAGCGTCACGCCCGGCGTGATGCTCGACCGGCTTATCCTGCAACACTCACCCAGCTTGGGCAGCCACGCGGTCACGAAGTCCTTGTACGCGTCGGCGTAGTCGTCGGGGCGCGGGCGCGGGTCGCGGGGCGCGCGGCGCGGCGCCTCGCACGCCAGCAGCGCCACGCCGTACGAGTCCGCCTTGTGGCCCAGCTCGTCCTTGGCGAACGACACCGCGCCCGTCAGCGTCACGCCCGGCGTGATGCTCGACCGGCTTATCCTGCAACACTCACCCAGCTTGGGCAGCCACGCGGTCACGAAGTCCTTGTACGCGTCGGCGTAGTCGTCGGGGCGCGGGCGCGGGTCGCGGGGCGCGCGGCGCGGCGCCTCGCACGCCAGCAGCGCCACGCCGTACGAGTCCGCCTTGTGGCCCAGCTCGTCCTTGGCGAACGACACCGCGCCCGTCAGCGTCACGCCCGGCGTGATGCTCGACCGGCTTATCCTGCAACACTCACCCAGCTTGGGCAGCCACGCGGTCACGAAGTCCTTGTACGCGTCGGCGTAGTCGTCGGGGCGCGGGCGCGGGTCGCGGGGCGCGCGGCGCGGCGCCTCGCACGCCAGCAGCGCCACGCCGTACGAGTCCGCCTTGTGGCCCAGCTCGTCCTTGGCGAACGACACCGCGCCCGTCAGCGTCACGCCCGGCGTGATGCTCGACCGGCTTATCCTGCAACACTCACCCAGCTTGGGCAGCCACGCGGTCACGAAGTCCTTGTACGCGTCGGCGTAGTCGTCGGGGCGCGGGCGCGGGTCGCGGGGCGCGCGGCGCGGCGCCTCGCACGCCAGCAGCGCCACGCCGTACGAGTCCGCCTTGTGGCCCAGCTCGTCCTTGGCGAACGACACCGCGCCCGTCAGCGTCACGCCCGGCGTGATGCTCGACCGGCTTATCCTGCAACACTCACCCAGCTTGGGCAGCCACGCGGTCACGAAGTCCTTGTACGCGTCGGCGTAGTCGTCGGGGCGCGGGCGCGGGTCGCGGGGCGCGCGGCGCGGCGCCTCGCACGCCAGCAGCGCCACGCCGTACGAGTCCGCCTTGTGGCCCAGCTCGTCCTTGGCGAACGACACCGCGCCCGTCAGCGTCACGCCCGGCGTGATGCTCGACCGGCTTATCCTGCAACGACACTAGCCTGAGCACGAACATTTATATCAAAACGACTGTCCTGTCATACAAAGTCTCTAGCTGGCGTTAACTTTACCTTTACTATTCGAAAGGCTACACAACACAGTTGTCTATTGTTTGTCCCATTGAACAGTTGCCAAATCGTATTTATGCTATGGTCTTTGGGATCCAAAAGTGGAGGAGTGGTGACCCTGCACTGAAAAGCGCTATGTTGACAGTCCCCTCCACTACGTGAACGGACACATAGATATTATAAAAGAGACCTTTGTTCTGAATATTGTTTGTATTGCCAATCTGTTTAAATGACAAAATTCAATCAAATGGCTCGAAGATCGTTTTTCTTAAATATATAAAAGGCAAAGGTGCCTGACTGACTGACTGACTGACTGATCTATCAACGCACATCTCTAACCACTGGACCGATCGAGCTGAAATTTGGCATACAGGTAGCTATTAGGACGCAGGCATCCGCTAATAAAGAATTTTTGAAAATTTCAACCCCTAGAGCGTTAAATAGGGGGTGAAAGTTTGTATGAAAGTCTGTCATTTTTCAAGTTATATCCATGAAACTTTGTATTTAGGCTTTCAAATAAAAATAAAGAATACGTGTTTCACAGATTTTGAAAAACCATCCCCAAAGACAGTGGCGTGCACGGGGTTTGACCTTAGGGAAGGCATTAGGGCACAAACGTGATGTTAAGTGATTATTAATGCCGCCCATGAACATTTGAAGCACCAGAAGCCCCACCAATGTGTTGCCCGCTATGGTGAAATTCAGTGAATACACTGTTGAAGGGAGTTTGTATCACTCACCAAGTGTGTGTGACACAGCAGGTGTGAATGATTGTGTAAGGCAGTGATCGAATTCTGTAACTATTATTTCATAAGACCGTGTTCAGCAGGGGACATCTATTATTTGCTGCGATGGGTGTGGTGTACTCACTTATCAGCCGGCACCGGAGTGAAGTAGAGCGGCAGAAGCTCGCCGTTCGACATGGAAGCTGAAGTGAACTTCTTGCCGCCCGTTAGCGCCTGCAATCAACGCCCTATTTTAAATTGATATAAGAAAAACCTGCCACGTGCGAGTCAGATACGCGCACCGACGGTTCTGTACTTTGGAAAAAATTGATAAATAATTATTCAACCGTTTCAGGAACAAATAACTATGATTTGGACTGCATAACTATGTGAGTAACATCTTTTTTTATTCTTGCAATGTTAAGAAAAGCTTTAAAAGACGGACAGACAGCGCACTAAAAAAACAAGCAGATACTTTTGAAAACTAGCTCGGAACATTAGAAAGGAGAAATACATAGTTATTCCCTCCAAAATCTCAATCACAAAATTTAAGATTTAATGTGTGATGTCAGCTACCATGTTTTGAAAGTGGGGCAACATGGCGGCAATCAAATCGTCCGAATCGAATGTCAGTTTTAAACAATCATTTTTGGAACGAAGTTCCTTAACCCGCGTTGTGAAAGGGGGCTAGACGGAAAAAATTCTTACGAAAAGTTGTCACGACACTTTTTGCTATCGGCGTCGCATGTTTCTCTGTCTGTCTCTCTCTCTCTTATAAAAAGCAAGCCAGATATTTTCATTTCTATTTCGCATTGAACTTCGTTCCATCCGGGTGTCCCTTGACACCTCTCAAGTTTTTTTAATATAAACATTTTCACGAGTGATTCTTTGACTATGGTGAAGTAAAGAACAGTTTAAAAATATTAAAAAAAATACATGCGTATACTCTACTGTTTGGGGAAATTTTTTTGATTGTCATCTTTCGTTGAATCTATACTAATATTATAAAGCTGAAGAGTTTGTTTGAACTTGCTAATCTCAAGAACTACTGGTATAAATTGAAAAATTCTTTTTGTGTTGGATAGTCCATTTACCGAGGAAGGTTTTAGGCTATACAGGGCGTCCCACGGCTATGCCACATGGAGGGGAAGTACCTTAAATATTGTAGATGGAACATTTTACTGAAAGAAGACTTCATTTTAATTTAAAAAACAATTTAAACTGCATTCATAGATTTTTAAATAATTGCCTGGTTGAACCGGGACTCGAACCCGCTATACGAGAAAAAAAATTAACCTGTATCTTTATCATACCGATCGGAAGGCTTCATCATAAGGATTATTTTTTGTTAAATAACATAGCATGAGAAATAAAAGGAAGACCATGAATTTTAGCCTTTGATGTAAAATTTTGTTCAGAAAAATGTCCTTCAATCCCGCTGCAATTCGTAGCTCTGTTGCAACCAACCAATAAATCAACAAACAAATACACTTTCGCATTTATAGGTAATATAAGTAAGGATTAGTAAGAATAGTAAGGATCGGGAAATGATGCGTACTTCTCAAGTGGGTACTCATTAGTAATAGTTCATATCAGTTGTATGTCGATACGCCAATGTCAGCTTTTCATTTTTCTGAACAAAATTTTACATCAAAGGCTAAAATTCATGGTATTCCTTTTATTTCTCTTGCTATGTTATTCAACAAAAAATAATCCTTATGATGAAGCCTTCCGATCGGTATGAGAAAGATACAGGTTAATTTTTTTTCTCGTATAGCGGGTTCGAGTCCCGGTTCAACCAGGCAATTATTTAAAAATCTATGAATGCAGTTTAAATTGTTTTTTAAATTAAAATGAAGTCTTCTTTCAGTAAAATGTTCCATCTACAATATTTAAGGTACTTCCCCTCCATGTGGCATAGCCGTGGGACACCCTGTATAACATCACGCTGCAACCAATAGGAGCGAAGCATTAGTGAAAAATATTGCAAAAACGGGGAAAGTTATCCACATTTAAAATATATTATTTTAAAAACTTATTAATCGCGATCATAATAACAGAAATTGACGTAGACGAAGTCGCGGGCAACAGTGAGTGGAGAAAAAGCATCCCATCCCACCCTGTCCCCTTGGTCTGAACGCGAACTCGGACGCGTTATTGAAACAAGGAGTTCAATGTAAAAACTGTATTGCACTACGTATCAAACTAAGCACAACAGAGGGGCAAGGGGGGGCTGGCCACCGACGCTTTGCATACAAAGTGACGTTTGTTAAGTCTATTCTTACGTTGAAATAGTTTAGCGGCAGCTAACTTACTAGTGGCGCCATCTAGTTTATGAAAACAAAAAATCAATCAAATTTGATTGGACAGTGAGTATGTGATAAAATGTGTAAGTTAACGGTACCTGTGGTTGCGAGCAGTACGCGTCGAGCGTGATGGGCTGCGCGAGGCGGATCTGTATGACGACGGGCAGCTCCGCCAACCGCTCCAGTAACGTGCGGTTCTCGTGACGGACGCTCAGTCGGAGTGTGTACTCGCCTTTCTCTATTTTCGCCGAATACTAGAAATAAAGATATCAAAAGCTACATAATAGTTAGAACGTTATGACACGTTTTTAACGCTGCGTTATGTCAGGTTTTGTGATCAAACTAAAAGTCATTGTCAACAGAATTAGCACCAACTTGACAAGTTCTGACAAATGTAACGTAGAGTTACATATAAGCTAAAAATCATGATGATAGTGTTGGCAGACCCCGCACCGGGAAGCGCAGTGTTGGCAGACCCCCCACTAGACGGACTGACGACATCAAACGAGTCCCAGGGAACCGCTGGATACAGGCGGCGCAAGACCGAAGTCTATGGAAGTCTATGCAAGAGACCTTTGTCCAGCAGTGACCATCTATCAGTTGATAAAGATGAAAAAAAAAATATTTTTAACAGCGACACTATAGGCGACACCTGCAGACATTAGGTACACTCACGCGTGCACGTGCACGTCTCCCCCGTGTTACCTTGGAGGGGTAAGCGTCGCCGACGGCCATGAGCTGCTTGCAGCTGTTGTACAGCATCCACATCTGCGACTCGAACTCCGACTCGTACAGCATGTCGCACAGCAGCGGCACTATCGGCGACACCTGCACACATCATTATACTAAATTCAATTGACAGATCTAAACGTGCTATCCCTCTCACAATGTTCCCTGCGGAAGAGGATAGCACTAGATTTAGACCTGCCCCCTGATTCTGCAACTCCGTGCCTGTCAAAAAATGAAAGTCACTGACTTATATTTTTTATCCATTGAAGGTTTACTATGAAATAGTATATGACATTTCTCTTCAAACCTTCAATGGATAAAAAATACCTATCGTCGTTGATAGGCACTGAGTTACAGAATCAGGAGGCTGCTAAGTTATGTAAGTGCAACAACAATTAGCCACATTGTATCACCATACAATTACCTTGGTCAGATTATTGTAACCGGCGTTAATTTGTTACCGGTTTACAATTCTCAATTCTTAAATGTAGTTTTAACAAGAAAAAAAAAATAACAAACAAAATCATAGATTACAAAATTGTGCTTAGACAACAAAAATTGAAATGTTGCCATGCAAAAATTACTCGTTCATGTATTGTACAGATTGGAAGGAGCATGGTAGTTTATAGTTATGTTTCTACGCAAACGCTAAAATGTAGGGTGGTATAGTTACTACTGACGAAATTGGCATTCTAACAGAAATTAAGTACTACATAGTACGTACCTCAATGTTCACGAGTGTTGAGCACTAATGAAGAAACCATGTCAAATCCCCAGGCTCACTTCAGGAAGCTGGGAGGTCTGCTAGGTCTAATGAGCTTGGATGGCTGAAGGACATCAACGGGAGAGGTGCATAGACCTTGCTACCTGTATGTGGAGAAAACGGCCCAGCAAGAAAAAACTATATACCTCGCTGGCCTTTCCTATGTGAAAAGTGTAAGTATTGAGCAGTTGGTAGATCTGCCTGCTGGGCGGGATCACGTCTCGAGCTGTCAGTGGCACCAGCTTGGACTCCGCGGGTCTAGAAAACAAATTGACATAAAGTATTACTTTGGTAATGAAGTCCAAACATATAATCAGATGCAAACGTAATCCAGGAGGTTTGACAACTCTAGGATTCCAGAAGAGCCTTTGAGCATTTTGAACAATGAACTGGACTCAAATTTCTGTTGGATACAGATTCAAAATCTGAGTTATTTTGCGCGTAGATGGGATATCGGTGAGTTAGGGTTGGAAGCCTTCCAATGTCTTGCAGTGAAGCAGGGAAATGGTCGATGAGCTCACTCACGTTCAGTCCAACATTGACGTACCAACTCATCGATTTTATTTACTTACTAGACGATACCCACGACTTCGTCTGCGTGGATTAAGGTTTATTAATTTCTTTCAAGAACTCTTTAACTTTCCGAACTATTCCAAATTTCAGCCAAATTAGTTCATTCTTTGTGGCGTGAAGGAGTAACAAACACACACACATACAAACTTTCGCCTTTATAATATTAGTGTGATAGACTTAGCACCAAGTCGGTAGATACCTGTACACAGGTTCGATGTGTTTGAGCTGCGCAGAAGGCTGCACCTCCTGCGGCCTCAGCGCGGCCAGCTGCACCGCGCCCAGCGCCGCGGCGCTCATGGTCAGCTTGCTGCCGAAGTCCGGCTTCAGCCCGTGAAACTCGATGCTGTAGTCCACGCTGATGTCGCCGACGTTGGCCCAGTATTTGGCGATCACCACTTCTAACGTCACACCACCCTGAAAAAGACAAGTAAGGCATTTACTGTATTTGAACTGAGGGCCATCATCGGTTACTAGAAGTTGTGGTAAACCATTTCTTAAGTAAGAAAACCCATCAATGTTTAGAAATCACAAGGAAAGGTTCTATGGTTTTAAGCAAAACGAATTTGACGACCATTATTATTGCTTACTACAAGTCATGTTAAGCTAATGAGATCGGATGGCTGTGGGAATCCAAAGAGGGGACTCTAAAGCTTTGACCAAAACACATTGAGGGCCTTGATCACCTGTTATAAGTTGTGGTAAACCGTTATCTCAAATCGCTCTAATCCACAGCCTTCCAACCATCAACCACGGGGGTTCCAAAGGTTGCGGGATTTAGGGAGTCAAACCTATATACACCAACTACATTGCTAACCTACGTAAAGTGAATGATCTAGCCGTATTTTACTCACGATTAGTCTGAACGGAGCCGAGACGGGCGCCAGGGGTGCTAAGGCCAGCATTCGGTGCGTGTCGTGCGCGCGACACGAGCGGCGCGGCGCCAGCTGCATGGCGTGCACGAGGAACCGCGCGCCGCTCTCGCCGCCGCGTCTCTGTATACGCACGACTCCCCACGTGGCTTCCAAAGGAGCTGTCGAGAACACGACAAAACTTTGCTGATTCGAGTATTGCTAAAGCTGAATGGCGATGAATATAGTTAACATTTTGGTGGTTTTTATTGGAAACTAGCTGTGCCCGCGACTTCGTTCGCGTGGAATAGTGACTTTTCGGGCAGCATATTTTGAATTACATATACCGTCGACGCTCAGGCGCGAGGCGTGTAGTACGTACTCTGTACGTTAAAAATGTTCGCCGTGGTTCTTTAAATTGACATAAATTTTTTATTTATGAACCGATTGACATGAAATAAACACTAAATGTTAAGGGTCAATTGCAAAAAAATTGTACGTCATACACAAGAAACACAAAGGAATTTAAATTTTTGTCACACAGAGGAATGTAATGTTAGAAAAAGGAATTTGTAAGGGAGGATTTATAATGTAGCTAATTTATATATATTAATTATTCTTTCAGTAAACTGAATCAAACAATAAACAATTGAGCATTACATGTTAACTTTATTAAGGATTATAGGTATTTTAAAACAAAATTACATTTTATATGAACTAGGGATGTTATGGAGCTCCGTAACCGAAACTACTGGATATCCGAAATAAGAACTATCCGTAACAGTAACCGAATCCGATATAAAAGTCCCAGATAAGTAAAGGAAATATTTTGTTATAGTTTAATTTAATTACTTACAAATATCATTAAGTTAAGAAGTTTTATTTGTTTGATAAGTTATGCTCAGTAAAGTATTAATTACACTAGTTTACAAAAAAATAATTTTTTTTGTTCATGAAATGAAACATATATTATTTACGTAGGCTATGAACGGTAATAAAAAAAATATTTTTTTATTTTTCGTAGCACGTCACAATTCTGAGATATGAGGTCTTTGTTTTTTATCTACCCGCAATTGTTTAAATACGTTTATCGCTCTATTTTGTAAAGAACTGTGTGATTCAAAAATCTTATTTTTATTTAAAAATGACATATAGAGTGTGTTAACTACGTCCAAATTGATTTTGTTATGTTTGTGGGAAAATTGTTCAGTTAAATCGTGATTTCACTTTTATAATATTATTAAGATTTCACAATAAGTACACCATGACATGCATGGTGTACTTATTGTGAATGTTCTGAGATAGAGCGTATAGTACCAATGTGTATGCATCCTAAAGGCACTTCCTCTGTATGACGTCACACAGTGTCATCCAAAGGAAGCAAATTTTGTTGTGACATAATTAATCTTTAGGTCTAGGTTAGAAGTTGGAGAGATTTTCACAGGCCAAACACTTTCACTATTTAACACATTAATAGAGCTATTATATTATCAAGAGTATGTAATAAAAAACTTAAACTTGCCTGATATATTACGTCATACAAATTCAACTTTTTTTTACAACGAAATTCACTGTCGACTACAAAAACACACTCTGCCAGAAAAATAAGATGGCTGGCACTTGATACTCTTATGTTGATAGTAGTAAAAGTATTGCCTCACATACAAAACATATGGATGTGTTTGTATTGTGTTTAAATCTTCTAAATCTTCGTCATACAAACAACATCATACAAAGGAAAAAAATGTGGGACATGTTTTCGTCGGGCAGTTTTTAAAATAAATTAATCAATAACTCAAACATTTAGTATTTCAGAGAGAAAAGTATTAACTCTTAAAGATACTCAATGAAAAAATTTTTAAATTTTTATACATTTATAAAAGATATTAATTTTAATTTATAACGTGGCATGGTTAGGACAAGAAGTTTTTCTATGGTTGAATTTGAATGATTAGTTTTAACCTAAATATATATTTTTATTAATCCTATTTAAAAATACCAATTATAATTATTCATATACAGCATATATTTAGCTAACATGAAAAAATAATTATCAATAAATTCATTCACTGAAATATTTTTAAAAACATGTTATTTCGGAGGACAAAAAAGTTTTACTCAATGTACAATTTTTTTGCAATCGACCCTTAAGTGAAACTTACTACAATATATTAGTGAAAACCGTATCTAAATCGAATAAGCCGTTTCTGATATTAGCGTGCACAAACACACAGACAAACAGACAAACAGACAAAAAAAAATTAATTACAATTTCGGGTTCTGCATCGATATAATAACAACCCCTGCTACTTTTTTTTTATTTCCATTGTACAGACACCACTTTTCTACAATGCTATTACTTTTCTATATGTATAGATCTATTAAAATGACAAGATTAGTCAGTGAAAGTTTTCTTGGCGATGGTGTAATAGATAGAGGCCTTCCCCTCTCTACTCACCCACAATGATGTGGCGTTTGATAGTGGAGGGCTTGAACAGCACGTCTTTCTCGTCTATCTGCGGCGCGGCCGACGCGGACATGGTGAGCGGCTGCGGCTGCAGCACTGTGATGGGTATCCGGAACACGGGCCCCTTGTCCACGCATGACACGTCGTACGCGTTTATACTGGAAGAGAGAGAGTACCGTTAAAATTAGTGAGAAGTTGCATTTGTTAATGATCTTTTTGAAAAGTGTCTCAATTTAATCCTAAGGTGATAATTTACTACTATAAAATTTATTAAAATTTTATTCAATCGATAAGTACCAAAACAATGCATTTAAATTTTTCCATTTTAACTTTTCGGGCGTCAATTGACGAAAACGCTAGATGACGTCATCTAGACAGTAAACACACTGAGTAGATAGTTTAAGTACCTATCAAAGTGATAGATGACAATAGCTAGTGAAATTTCGAGAGCGTATATTTTATTTTTTTTTAAAAGATTGAAAAGTATAAAATAATAATTAATATTAAAATTAATATTGAATTAAAAGTAATGTTTAATCTACATGGAGTCGAGTTTGGGACTGACTTTCCCATGTCCAACGATCCCGCGGCTCGGCGACGCGACGCGGGAGGTCTCTTTGCTGGAACGTTGTGTCAGTTCTTGCGCAATGCTACCTACCGCGTGAACACCGCTTGTTGTATGGAACCCTTAGGATCGTTACACATAACTAGCTAATAACATTAAGTGACGAATGAAAGATATTTACACACATTATGACGTAGTGTTATGGCGGGTGCCGTTTCGCATATTTGTAGCACAGATAAAAAAGTGAAAACTTTGAAATAAAATATAAAATTTATTTTAGAATTTTGTGTACTGAAACATTCGATCATTTAGCCAGGACTTGGCAAGCGCACGCATTCCCCTCTGCCGAACTACATGTACAAACGTACGTGTCAGCTTGTAAGTGTGACAGCTTTTGTGTCAGTGTGCGTTCATGGAGACATTAAGTTTTTTACAAGAGTGTGCGGAAGTGAGTAAATGTGTGCTGTACGTAGGCTGTACGTGATTACCTCACCTCCCGCAGAAAGTGGCAGAATATATGCAGTACTAAATCTGCGTAACGGCTTGTCTCGGCTAAATGGTCGAAGACTGAAACTAACACTTCCCGATTTGTAATTACGTAAACTATCTAATTTATATATTTTTAGATAATTTTTTAGTAGGAATAAAATACCCTATTTACTAAGCAACTGAAACTGGTGAGGTGATGCTTTCATTCGAGCAATGTATGACGCACGCGTAACGGCAGCGATGTATTTATTTATTTTTATTTTTGAACGAGCGAAGCGAGTTCTCTGAGTTAACTAGGGCGCTTGTCTGTACTGGAATTACTGAGTATTAGAACGTGAAACTTGGTTGAAAATTCAGTTATATCCTGTACTTGAACAACAAATACTAAAATTAGATAAATGTTATAAAGAAACGAACTTATTTAATTTTAAATGCTAATAGCTTCACAATAATGCTAATAGATGGCGCTGTGTCAGTAAAACAGTTTTGAGTCAACTATTATTTTTTTTATTGTGTCTAATGTTAAAAGTTAATTATTACAATATATAATTAAAACTTTTGGGAATTATGGGATAACGCGAGGTCTCAGTTCGGGGCGAACCACTAGTTATGTAGATATAAGAATTTACAAGACAACATAGATATTAGAAGAAGTAGACATAGGTGAAGCTTATGATGTACCTGGCGAAGTGCGGGCCGGGCGGCAGCGCGGCGCCGCTGACGCGCACGGCGAGCGGGCGCGGCGCGTTCATCATGTCCAGGTGCGCGGGGTGCGACACCCACGGCGCCGCGCACGTCAGCGCCAGCCGCTGCCCGTACGCGATCTGCTTGGGTATCACGCCCTTGTCTGCAACACAACGCACGCTACATACGTTTTTTTGTATCTGTTTCTTACTAATTTGTCACTGGGAAATAAATGTCGACTTTGTTCGCGAGTTATTTGCTAGCGTCATAGAGCCGTCGTCTGTAGACAAAGTCACGCATATTGTTCAGAGGCGCTTGTTGAACACACTAAGGGAAAATGCAACATTGGGATGTATCACTGTTGAGTCCTGTGTTCTAAACTAAATTTTGAATTAGTAGCGCAATCGAGGCTTACCAAAATGAAAATTTTGATATGAAGAGTTCTGCAGAACAGTATCCAAAATTGAAATTCGCATTTACATATACCGGTTGAAATTTTAATAGTTGTACTCCCTGAAAGAGGTGAATGTGCTCATGAAACTGAACAACTTTCCCCAGGGAACATAGGTCAAAATATGAAAAAAAAAATTGGACCTTCCATACAAACTTGACGATCAGCTGATTGATTTACTATGGGAGGTCCAAATTTTTTTTTCATATTTCGACCTATGTTCCTTGGGGAAAGTTGTTCAGTTTCATGAGCACATTCACCTCTTTCAGGGAGTACAACCAATAAAATTTCACCGTGTAATTACAGTAAATCCGTGAGTGGAATTCCATGCGCGTTCTTCCGCTAGTTGTCTCTGGTTTTATTATCTCGCTACTACACGACACTCAAAATTAAAAACAGATTTATGTCGGAGGATATTTGTGTCTCATTTTAACTCATAAGTCCGAGCCAAGTCAGAGCACGCTCTATAAATCTCAACATACGTAAGATTATGCATAAATCGAATAGATTACTGATAATGGAGTTAGAGAGACTAAAATTCTCTAGTCTATTCTTTGTGGATGGGTTCGGTCATAGGCTCACAGCTAGGCAGAAGGTAATAGGTACCACCCACTAACAAAATTTAAATTGGATCTACACGTCGGCGCCAACAAGTAGTAACAACCTGGGGATTCTTTGCGAGTATTTCCACCAATTGGTGCTTAATTTCCTTGGGAAAAAACCAACACAGAACGGCCAATTCCCATTACTCATTTATCCATAACTCATTTGACAATTGTTGGACCAACATGTAAAGTTAGACTAAAGGTGAAAGGTTAAAGATAAAAACATAAGGTTAGAACGACTCAACCAAAACAATTAGACGCAAGACAAATACGTCATTTGAACTAAGGAGACACTACCAAATAGAATAGAATAATTTTTTATTCAAATAAACTTTTATTTTATTTATTTAATTTTTTACAAAGTACTTTGGAATCGTCAAGTGAATCTATCACTGCCACTGGTTCAGAATCTGATATCAGAATGCTGATCGATACATAGTTCGAACCTAGTACATATACCGATTTGTAATAGTATAGACTACTCTGCTGTCTGTCGTGTGAAATCTGCTATCTGAGATAAAAGTTTCAAGGGAAAGTACCGTACTTAAGCAGACTATAGTTTATACTATTCTCTTTCTGATGGATAGCATTATCTCTCTCAATGGAGTGGTACAGTTTTCGGGAACTTTCCCAGGTATCTACCCAAAAGTATCGATACTGTTCAGGTATCAATCCTTTTTTCCAATTCCTAAACATTATGCAAACTTGACAGCAAACTTGATCATAATTATGTGGCTTCCCTAATAATAATCACTTTCACCGTTCTGTAGAACAAAGTCTCATCTGCTAAATTCATGAATTGAGATTTGAACCTTACAGATGTGACTTTTAAGGCTCAACTTTCAAGTTGTAAATTTAGCAGATGAGACTTTGTTCTACGGAATGGTGTCTTATGTTTGTGATGTGAGTGCCATAAAGTGTTCTGTCATGCGCCTAACAGTTTTGGTCGCGTGATAGTGTGCAACTCACTCTCTTCATCCAAGTGGTTCTCCAGGAACTGCGGCTCCACCGTGATGCCGATGTCCTTGGGCATGACGTCATCGAGCTTGGGTCGCAGGAACACGCCTTTCGCGTTGCTGTTGCCGCACTTTAGGTTGAAAGTGACGTCACGCTCCGGCTGCTCGCTGTAGTTTGTCAGGATTTCGAAGGCCTGGAAATAATTTTGAAGTTTATGTCGTCGTCTGAATCGACGGAACATCGTTTTTATTATTAACCAGCGGCCCGCTCCGGCTTTATATGTATAAACATTCCTCTTCAATCACTCTATCTATTAAAAAAAACCTTATCAAAATCCGTTGCGTAGTTTTAAAGATTTAAGCGTACATAGGGACAGAGAAAGCGACTTTGTTTTATACTATGTAGTGATAGTGATAGGCTTGCGCTTGACGACAATCAATAAACGACGAAAGACGAAAGCATTGGTGAGGTCTAGATTGGAGCGCGCTTGCCTAGAAGATGCCTATTCACTCTTAGTTCTAAGATCATAGCAGGCCAATGTGGAAGTAGGGAAGTAGTTTAGCAGTTTTTAATTAAAACGATACCTCTGATATCTTTTGTACACACCACCACAGTCCAGATATTATAAATTGTCAAATTTCGAGAATCAAAACAGCCACAGGTCGGCCTATATGAAATAAATAAATTGATCATTTCAAATAGTTCATAATTTCATCTAAAAGGTAAGTCTTTGACTTGACTTTCCTTCATAATCAAAAAAAAATAAATTTAATATTATTCATTTCATGTAGGCCAACCTGTGACTCTTACGACGAGGCAAAATCCTACCACCGATTTTAAATGCAGATTTTGCTGAGAAGAGCCCACAAGAAACATAAAAGAAGATTCTCAATTGCCAATATTGTGGTCAACGGAATGGGGTTCGCACCCTCAGCAATGAGCAATACCTTCTCAACGTTGAGCAGCCCACAACCTTGCGCCCACGGCTCCACGTGCTCCAGGTACACTGCCGAGTTCTCCAACGCTCGCTTTAAGGAGTACGGAGAATAGGGAAGCTGCTTCGCCTTTAGCCCCGATATTAGAACCGCTGCAATAAAGAACAATCTGAATATATAAAAGCCAAAGGTGACCGACTGGTCTATCAAGATTAAATAAAAAATATATTTTTTTTTTTTTGAAAATAAATATTTATTTAATTTGCCTACGTAGTCAACACTTACATAGAACATTCAATAGTTTTATACAAAAAATACTAAGTACAGATAGTAGTAAGTATTCAAAGTGAGTTAAACTGCAGTATTTTAAAATAGAGTACATACCTACGGCTCCGGCGACGTGCGGCGCCGCCATTGACGTGCCGTTCATGAGCTGACAGTTTCGCAGAGTGAATCTGCAAATACATTACTAGTACTACAATAAATTACGTATATATGTATTTTAAAAAGCTCGTTTTGTCGTTTCATAGGAGAATGAAAAAATTAACTGGTAGTAAAACGATTATAATATAAAAAATACTTTTTAAAAAACCGACTTCAAACGCTACGGCAAAGTATAAAATAATTTTAGATTTTACACGTACTATGTTGAAGTCGGGCGGGCCTAAATAGAAACGATGAAACCGATGCGAGACACTGATGATGATTTCAAGGATAAGTATAAAATAAAATTCAAAATAACTACAGCTTTTTTAAAGGCTTGAAAGGCAAAGTTGAACTTGACAATATATTTCTCTTCTCCAAGTAAGCGAAAAGCTTGCATTCGGTGTATCTGCGGCGGTAATGCAATGGGCAGGAGCGAACTATCTTTCAGTTTTCAGTTTAGCTTTGCATCTTAAAGAGTTGGGAGAGCGCTGCCGCTAAGCTGAGCGCTCTCCCCACTACCTGGTGGTGGATGTTGGAAAGAGACGGCAATGTGACAGAGAGAGACGGACGTATATAGGCGGGAAACGTAATGTCTATCTCCAATGAATTAAGCTTCGAATAACGGTACAGTCAAAATATAATTTAAAAAAAAGTAACCGTAACTTAGAAGTAAGAAAATATGTATACCTATATTATATAAGATAATAATATATTCTTATACATATATAAATATTGTTAAAAGCATAAATATGAATGACACGCTAAATAAAAAACAACGCTGCTCATTCTCGTCCAATAGAGCAAGGCACAAAAAAAAAAAAAAAAGAAAAAAGAAAAAAAATATTGCAAGCCATGTCAACTATGAAAAGTCTCCGATCATTATGTCGGAGGACAAATAGAGGACATACAAATAAAAAAAAAAAAACGGTACAGTCAAACTAATGAGAAGTTCGTTACCTGGCCACGGAGGCGACGGCTCCGCCGGGCGCGCACACGGACAGGCCGGCGGCGCCGTCGGCGCACGGCCCGCGCGAGCTCCAGCTGAAGGCGCCCGGGGCGCCGCGCGCGCGCATCGAGTACGCCGCCAGCATCATCTCCGTCGACACGTACGCGCCCACTCCTGGGGAACCGCACATCCTCATCATCATCAGCGACCCATTATGGCTCCCTACTGACCCAAAGTCCCGGGGTCACCAAATGGCGGACCGCGGTCCGCATCCGAACCGCCGATCTATTTTGTGCGGACCTTAAGCAGACACTAAAATCTAAAAATATTAGAATTAAAATTTTGAGTAATCTCATTTAGCCCAAGCATTACCTTGCATCAACTTTACTCCAGACTTATTTGTCTAAACAGATAAAATTCAAATTAAAAAATGTCATTTTTGACTTTAACATTAATTACTTACTTTATTAATTTTGATAGTTAGGTATTTATTTATTGCGTGTCACGTATTAGTGTAAAGATATGTACCTACTTGATTATTTTTTTATGCATATTTTTCTATTATTTTTCGTCTTATTTCTTGATTGATGTCTTTAAATATAGGTTGCTAGTAATCGTCTACAAACTAAACCATAACAGTCATATTATTTTTTAAATCGGACCCCCAATGAAACTAATTGGTGATCCCTGCCATAGTCCATCGCGCTGGCACAATGCAGATCGGCAGACTGCACACGGGTGCAGAGATGGCGGGTGCTGCCCTGGCGCGACTCACCGATGAGTATGGGTTGCGCGATGTCGGGCGGCGCGCCCACGGTGGCGAGCGCGGGCCCGTGGTTGCCGGCCGACACCACCCACGACACGCCGTAGCGGTTCACCACCGAGCTGATCACGTCGCCCACGCGCCTGCGACACAACAAACATACATAATATCACAACTAGTACGCGCATCACTTCGGTCACAATGAATTAGGTTTTGAAAAACTGTTTGCTTTTCTAGTATAATGCTGTACTTTTGCGTAGCAAGATGTTGTGAAAGATTATTTATGAAAAGTTTCGAATTTTGTAATATTTATAACCATCTACACAACAGGAAAATTTTGTTGGAATAAAGATAATATAGTAATATAATAAAGGTTAATTTGTACACAAAGATATGTTTTTTAAAGATTTGTACAAAATTTTATACTTAGTTAAAGTATAAAATTCCCTTGAAAACTCACCCAGCATTGGACCAATGCGCGTGTTCGCCATAGCTCATATTGATGACGTCAATCTTCATGGTCTTGGACAGCTCCATGACCTTGACGCAGGCCCTGACCAGTGCCGTGCCGGTCTCCATGGAGCCCAGGCGACTGTCGCCGATGGTCAGGGAGACGATCTTGGCTCCGGGGGCTACTCCGTTCTTGTCCGGTTCATCCGGGAAGTAACCGGCTGCTATCGCTGCGACGTGCGTGCCGTGGGTGGCTAGAATGGAGAAACCATAATTAACTCTGAACTTCTTTCATTGCCTTGGTTGAAATGGCAACGAGTGGAGCACACACTCAAAAACATTGGGATACCAAGGTGCTCAAATAACGACTCCATACTGTTAAAAAGCGTAGCGTTCGAACTCTACTTTGTAAAAGGATACTAATACTGGCAACCACTGAATACAAGTGACTGAAGATCATGTTCTGTGGAGATCAACCATAGACTTAATGGATTGAAATAATATAGTGATGCTTATGGTTTCGCATGACATGATCAGCTCCCATTAGATGAGACTACAGTCAAGGACTATCTTGTTATCGAATAAAAAAAAATAGGATAAAATTTATCCTTAATCGTGCAATACAATGGCGGGTGAACAAAGTATTGGTATACTAACAACACATTCCCACTACTTCTAGCGTGTTGCCTTCATCGTGCACGTTGATGCTGATGGTCATCTCGTCGAGCTGCGTCAAGTGCGCGTGCTCGTGCGTAGCGCTGTACTCGCCCAGCAGTGGGCCAGTGGACAAGTCGCCCGCTTCTGACGTGTCTATACATGCTCTATAAAGAAATCATCATTTATTTATTATCTCAATTTTTAAGGGACTTTTGAAGGAAATAGTAAGCACGATTTTGTAATTATTTCCTGAATTTTAAAAGAAAAGAGGGTTTTTACCTCCAAACAGTTCCATCGTGAAACAAAACACAGTCATATGCAGGACCTAAATCCGTGTATTTCTTCTCTGCCTCCTTCAACACGTCTACTCTGGCTTCCAATTCCTCTTTTTGTAGTTTCTCCTCTTGACTAAGAGTTGTTTTTGACGCTGCCGAGAAAAAAATTATATTCATTGCTGATTCTGGGGTGTCACAGATCAGGACTTCTGATAATTCGCTTTATTGTGCCAACACTTTTTACGCCAAGACACAAGACACTCTTCCAAGTTAGCCCACTACCATCTTAGACTACATTGCCACTTACAATCAGGTGAGATCGCAGTCTAGGACTATCTTGACATCAAATTTAAAAAAAAAAGTCAGTTGACAATTTGCTTACAGTTCTTTGCTTTGCCTGGCAAGTTTAATAATAATCTATCTAATTTGCTGTCAGTCACCAATGTGTGGAAGTTTGCATTATATAACTCCCAGCTAATTACCTGCTGATACTAACAAGGGCTTAAGGTAAACACTCACACAAGCTAGGCACTTATTAGGACTACAGACACTTCATATCCAATCAATATGATTAACATCACCAAGATAACAATTTACCCATAATGTATTATTGTAAAAATACTATATTTCCAATGTAAAATACTTGATGCATTAATTAGGTATCTAGAATTCTCAAATTTGTAATCAAATAGTTACTCAATCTAACAAGACATATCAGGTAAAAATTATAATTCATAAATATATAAATTATATTCATCAGCTAGTTAGATAATATTTGGATTTCCCACACTCTAGGGAATGTTGTTGAAAATGGGTATTAGAGGTTTGAATGTTACCTACCCACTTCATTTTCAAAGTCCTGCAACTGTTTACTGGCCTCTGCAAATGCTGGCTTATGTCCCACATCCCAAAAATGCTCTTTCCTATGCTCCTGTATTCTCTCCTTCACTTTAGAGGGGTATAAACTGAAGGGGTAGAGGACTCCTATGCGCCAATCTCCTGAGGGGTTGTTCCACGATTCTGGTATCTAGTAAAAGTAGACAGCATTATAATCTACACAAATAAATAAAATTGAAATGTCTATTTGTAATATAAAAATAATAACTTTTTACAAAAAAAAATTACAGCCGATACAAGCAATTAAAAATGGAAAAATAAAATATAAATCTTTTCAGTCTTACTAAGGTCCTAAATTAATGTAACTAATTTTGAGTTGGTGACAAACTTTTTAAAAAGCATAACTACAAGCTTTATTTTTTTAGCATGGGAGATTGTTTAATGCTGTATTTTTATGTATGACTGCAAGATTGCTTTTAAAAAAGTGTGGAGTAACTTAGATTACTTTTTTAATTGTGTTTTTCTACTTATGTATATTATCTCCATGATTTCTTAACTGATTTGCATGAATCTTTTTTATTCAATACAAAAACATTGCAAGATAGTCCCAAAACTTCAAGTTCCAACTCCTCAATAATACAGTACTTATAGTTCTGCAATTCAGAAGTGCACGAAAACTTTATTTGTGGTTACATTATGTACATACACAATGCATAAGTGTGCATGCCTGTTGGAGCCTAGGTGGGAACAGTCAGTCACAAACAAACAATCACTCACAGTCACAAACAAACAAACAGAACAGTCAGTCCCAAACAAACTTATACAGATACAACTTAAACACAACCTTGAGCCTTACACTTGTGAATTGCAAGAACTATAATAATTATCAAGCTGGTAAATTCATAATTATGGAGAAACTCATAATAGATAGAGTTAAAATATTGAGCTGTAAATATTTATGTAAAGTAGTATGTAATAGTTTTAATAATATAATAAATTTTTTCATTGGTTTGCACGCAAATACTTATAAAAATAATTATAAAAAATTAAAATTGGGAGTATAGGCCCATGACTTAAATATTGTATAATTCTTATATGCAGTGTTGAAGATATATTTTGAGCTCAATTGCAGTTCAGATGATAAGAATTAAGGCAGGACAAGCAGTTTGCTTTAATAGTTCGGTTCAGTAAAATATATTCATGCAATGATGAAAGAACGTCAGAATGTAACGTGGTCGTCGGTAAAAATGACAAAGAACAGCTGAGGCTTTGACACAGAGTCAATGACCTTGTGACATCGGTAAAATTAGAATAACAAAAAAGGAACTTTAAATAAAATCAGTCCAGTTCTTGAAAATTTAACTTTATAGGGAGTTAAAAGTAAATAACAAACTCAGGTACCTTTAACTTTCGGCCAGTGGTGCCGGTAATACATGCGTCCACTACCTTCCGAATAACCGTGCTAGTGTCCACATCCCCACAGCCGCTGCAGTCAAACCTTTCTATAACTTTAGTCTCCCCTGTACTGGTCACCTGAAGCACAAAATAACATACTTATTAATACTAGAAACTCAAAAAACTGCAACTAAACAAATCGTGACAAGACAAATTTTTACCTTAAGTCCCGCGGCCGCTGGATCGACGCCCGAATCGAAAATTGCAATTATTGTGTTCCTGCCATCATACTCTGCGTTTTTATTCAAAAATGTGACGACCCCTGTTTCTTTTTTTGGCATTAATCCCCAAACAGGAAAATCACAATCGATCGGTACGTCTGCCATTTTTGATGACCGAGTAGAGCACAGATTACTAATTACTATAGATGAGTAGAGGTACCTTTTGAACAGTGTTGCCAGTAGCCTGAACTGTAGTGAAAAACATGTCTGTGATTTTATATTAACCTATCAGATTTGGCCTTTACTCTTATATGTTTGTGGATTTGGCAAATTTTTATGTTGTTTAACATACCTACCTGCCTATTTATTTGTTATTTAGCATATATCATATTTTTTAGCATATATGAAATAGCGTTTTTGTGCACTGGTGGTCAGGTGGGTCAGTCTTGTGATTTTATTCTTTGGTCAGTCAGTATTTGTCAGTAACGTCCACAGACATTATGTCTGTGGTAACGTCAGTAATTTGGATATCTTCAAAGAGAATGTAATCACTCCGTTTTATATCTTTTCCTTGTTGTTTGTGATCTGTGGCGTTCGTGGTCTACGGGGTCGGGGGTATTATTGTAAAATTTATAAATATTTTTGTGTAAAAATCTTTCAATCTCAATTTATTAATTATGTGGTATGAGATATTACCTACTTTCTTCATCATCATGGCAGGTATGGGCCTGCCTGGCTTGGGACTCTACCACATTCACAAACTAACCCTGGGCAACGTAAGTTATACGAGACAACGTAAGAAAAACGATTAGGTAACAAGGTTTGAGTAGGTACCCCAGCATTTTTGGAACCTATAAATGAAATATCCGTGCAATAAAATAAAGTTAAAATAGGTTATTCATACTGTTTTCTCAATCCAAATTAAGTTGCTAATGAAAACTCGACTCTTGCTATACGGATTTTTTTTTAATAAGTTTTTGGGCTTGTTAAAATGTTTACCTGTACAATGCTTTAGGGTGATGAAGTTTAGTAGCAATCCATGAATCCGGCTTTCTTATATTTCAGCACCACCGACGCGCACTGAATTCTCGGTTGGACCGTATTCATTACATGCGTGACATGAGGTTAACAGGAAACCCATACAAAGTCAATGTAAGTATAACCCCAGCTTGCTCCAAATTGGGCTGACCACATGTATTATCAAAAAAAACAAGAAAAATCTTATACACACCAAAAGCCATTAAGATTTTTTTGGGATTCAGAATTAGACACAATTTTTTTTATTCAATGACAAGATAGTCCTTGACTGTGATCTCACCTAATGGTAAGTGGTGATACAGTCTAAGATGTTAGCAGGCTTACTTGGAACATGCCATAGTGCCTGAACGCTAAATCGCATGGCAGGACGTCTTTGACTGTAGGGTGGTAAATAGCCATGGCCAAAGCCTCCCACCAGACCAGAGACAATTCAGAAATTATAAATTCCCAAATTGCCACTGCTGGGAATTGAACTCGAGATGTGCTAGCGCTATGTACTTATGCTATTCAAAGCTCCATTGACCTCAAACCTGACGTTTGATTTGATATTCATTTTTCTGGGCAGCTTTCTATGTCTGTTTGATGTAATTTTAGAACTTATGCAAACATTTCTTTTTCAGGGATTGGATGCATTGCCAGATAAATAAGCTGAAAATTGTATGTTGTTACATTAATTTAATAGGTATAATCTTTAAAATATTTGCAAAATATAGATATGCTTAAGCATTTACAGGTTTTTTATTTTTCAAGTACATTGATACCATATGCAATGGTAAAACAGTGTTGGTTTTTAATATGCCATTTTAAAAGTTTTGCTTTGCAGATGTTGTTTCTTATGTGCTAAAGATACCCACAAAAGTGGGGAGGATATGAGTCCAAGCTGATCCTTTGCCAGACATTAGTAAGCCTCTGTCACTAGACTCCACTAATACTTATAAACTAGCCTTAAAATTACAAAGCTGTACCGTACCTATCCAGTCGGCGGTTCGCTCAGACCCTCAGATTTTGTAAGTAATAGGTAGGCCACCAAATCTAGCATGGAACATAACCATAAAAAAAACTACAACTACCTATGTAGATCATAGGTACTTAATATTACTTTTCTCTTATCTCTATTAACACATAAAATTATTGATCTTTCAAAATTACAATTTGTAAGTGCAAAAAGTACCATCTAGTGTGATCAGAAATGACAAAACTAAACAAAATTATTAATGCATATGCATTAATTAAGTTTATATGCATGCATGTATATTAATATAAACCACTCTGTCTACGTAAACCACAGAGTACTTTTGATATAAACGCGAGTCGCGAGTGATCTTTGAAGCGCCACTTTTGACATACGAGTGTCTTGGAACTTATAATATTGCAAATTGTACACTGACCTCTATAATTAATCTATGAAATCATAGATCGATTATGAAATCATAGATAAATTATAGAGGTTGGTGCGCCATTTGCAATATTATTAGTTCCATAGACACTCGTAATCTATGCTTACAATGCCAAAACGGCGTTCAAATCCAAAATGCGTAGACAGAGAAGGCAATAGACAAAGGTACTGTGTAACCGCGACTGAAATAGAGATAACATGACGTAACGATGACGTCACATGACAAGTTTGAGTTTAATGTTGCCACAATAACTGCACTCCCCTGTTACCCCAAATTAGATGGAAAATTCTTCCCAGGATTTTTAAATAAAACGACAAAACAGATGCTGAATTGTTTTATTTTTCAAATAACATACCTACACATATAAGGTTGTCTGGGAGAGACATATTAGGGTAAGCTTCTATTTTTTACATATATCTTAATATTGTGTGCAATAAAGAATAATAATATTAAAAAAAGTATTTTTAAAAAACCGACTTCAACCACCACTTAAAAGTATAAAATAAACCGACTTCAACCGCAATACGTGTACAAACTAAAATTATAATTTTAGTTTGTACACGTATTGCGGTTGAAGTCGGTTTTTTAAAAATATTTTTTTTATATTAAAGTTTTTTAGTGTAGTTTCATAGGACCAATTCACAAGATAATTTTTTGCTCCTTAAAAAAAATATTGAAATGCCGAATAGAAATTTAACATATGTGAGTCATTTTGAAAAAAGATGCATGTAACACAAAGGAATATTTTTTTTCGTTACACAAGTTACTAGTAAGAATGTTACACAAAATAATTTGTAAAGAACAGTTTATGATTTTCCTTCGATCGAGTAATGCTATTGAATTAAAAGCAACAAAAATTGTATATTTAGTCATCAAAATCATCATGAATGAAATTAACAGTATATTCCTTTTTTCAGGTAGTCGTATAAAACTGCAACTCTTCAAAGTTTAAGTTAATAATTATTAAAAAAAAAAACATAAAAAGTCTGCCTCTAGCTATTTAAAAATGGCTTTAAAAATTAAGTACTTTACAAATAAAATAATTCTTAAGATCGCTAACAGTTCTCGACTGGTCGTTGGACATTCGAACGAAACTTCAGGATAATTCAGAACAGTAACCGACACTATCTAACTGAATACACTTTAATCATCGCCGACATATATTATGTAGTATCCATCATCTTTCTTTTCTTTTCTCATAATATTCATTTCTTCCACCACGACCTTATTTTGTTTCAACAAAAATTAAAAAAAAAAATTGAAAAAGTAGCCAAAGTAACCCGCCGTTACGGTATGTCAGAGGACATTACTAAAAAAACCTATCTCCGTGCCAAATTTCAGCCATATCGGTTTAGTATGGCGTGATTGAGTAACAAACATCCATCCATACATACATCCAAACTTTCACATTTATAATATTAGTAGGATAGGGAAAATCGGGACATTGTATAGGTACCTAAAGCTGGCAACACACATAGGTACTAAATTTTTCTTGTAACTGTCAGTTTGTTTCGCACAAAAGTGTGGCGACCTTGAAAAAAACTGGTTACACGATGAGGGACAAAAAATTGGGTAGCTGCGTCTCTGTTTATCACATTAGTAACTTTATTTCTGCTCTCTTTTTAGTGTGAGTGAGAAAGAAATCGTCACTGGGTCTATGTCTTCTCTGTCTACGCCAAAATGGCACCAATCAAGTAGGTACCTACGTACCTACCTAGATATCTATGTCCAAAAAGAAATTATAGGTAGGTACCTACCTCCATGCACAGCACGTTGAACTATTTATACCTACCTATTAGGTATAGTGTAATATGGGCCTTATGATCTAATAATCACCGGTGATACACCGGTGTTCCTCCGGTGTTTTCAATTACTTTCTCCGGAGAATCACCGGTGATTCTCCGGTGATCACTGCTCCGGTCAGGTGCAAACCATTAATGGCTAATATCCACAAACATATAAGAGTAAGCAGACCTAACATAATTTTCACAACTACATCTAAACGAATAAATAATATCTTCGCTTGCTTCTCTCCAACAAAAAATATATGATTCTATCTCTTTTACTTCTGTTGTTGCAACACTTACGCACTCATAGACATAATTGAGCTTGAGGCAATTCGTAAGCTACAAATAAGAGCAGTATGGTGCAATATGTCAATTTGTCAAAAACAACAACATAACCTGCGAGTTGTTTATTCTTTTAAATTTGCTTTAAAATCGAGTCTAAAGAATCAAAAATTCTGAAATAAAATGGTGAAGTGTTGTGCACCTCTGTGTGGCAATTCTCCGTATAGGAAAACACCTGCAATTACTTTTCATCGGTAAGTTTTGATGTGCTATAGACTCGTAATTTGGTTATATGCTTACTGTGTGATTATTAATAATCGTTCAGCATTTTAGAAGCAGTCCCCAATTATTATATACGCAAAACTCGTAGACAGTTATAGTAATTTTGGTTCTAGTATATTCCTGTTGCAATATTTATCAATTAATTAATATCAGGATCTTGTTTGTCGTTTCATATACTACTTGTACAATTTGACAGGGCCGTATTCAGGCGCAAGTTTTGTTTAGTGGGTATATTTTGATTAAATAATTAGTCTGTTTTTGCCTGCCTGTTTTAAGATGTATTGGATTGTATTAATTTTTATTTGTATTGTATTGGACTTAGGAAAATTAATCGTGGAAGCACTGTATACATAGCATAGTTTCATTAAATATTGTAAAATTTTTACTTTTTTTTGAAAAGAGCGACCGCCGAGTTTCTTGCTGGCTCTTCTCGGCGGGAAAGGCATTCCGAACCAGTGGTAGATTCGTTGACGATTCAAAAGTGCTTGTAAAAGTTTATTTGAAATAAAATATTTCTATTTCTATTTCTATAAAAGTAAGGATAAATTATAAAATTAAATCATTTTTCAGCTTTCCAAAGGATGAAAATCTAAAAAATGCCTGGTTGATGCAGATGAATAAAAAAAATTGGCAGCACAAAACATCGAGTGTGCTATGTTCTGAACATTTTGAAGCACATTTAGTGGATTGCAGTGGTTTTCGTACCGTCCTTACTTCTAATGCAATCCCAATGATTTTTGATTCATCATTACAAGTAAGTTTCTAGTTGTTCTTATATTTAGGTACCAACCCAAAACATCTTGCCATTTAAACGTAAATATTGACAGCTATACCCATATATATATATAGCTGTGTATCTATTTGTATTACCTATTAAATTGTTAATAGGGTCAGGCGGGGTAAATATGGGACGAAAACGGATCTTTACATTTCTAATGCTGTTAAAAATATTATAAGTGTAAGAAAAACTGATTATATTATACTTATAATTGGTATCTTTCACATGATACCAATTCAATTCAAAATAGTCAAGCGAAATGTATATTTTTCATACAAAGTATATGTCTCATTTTTTTCCTCTATAAAGGGGAAAATATAAGACATATAAGGTTAAAAATGAAACATGTTTGAACTTCTATGCCTTCAGTGTTTTATAGAGATGGTGGTAATAATAAGATAGAGCTGGGAGATATGATATAAAAAAATCATTAAAATTAACAAAACAAAAAATTGGTCTACTTTTTTGGTAATAATTACAGTAGTCGGTACTTAATGTTTCAATATTAACCTTACATAGCTACAAAATATGATAGTGAAAATTAAGGTAAGTCTGATACTATCTGTATCTGATCTAAATATGAGCCTTGACACTCCTCTGTTACTCCTCTGTTACATATAAAAGCTTTTATGTAACTTGCAATGTATGTAACTATGTTTATTCGGGTCGAATCTTGCAACTCAATTTTGAAGCAAATAGCTTCAACCGATTGAGCTGAAATTTTGTATACACGGTAAGTTTGGATGACAATGCATGGTTAGCTGTGTGACGTCATTGTAAATCCAAAATGGCGGAACACTCACGGTGGCAGACTAGTTATTTTTAATGCACTCCTACAATATGAGTATCAAATGAATGGGCTTGCTGAGAACAACTCGAAAAATAAAGTGGCGTCACCCTAAATCCAATATGGCAGACTCCTAAAGAAGGCGGACTAAGTTTTTTATGCTTTCCAAAAAATATCAACTGTCTTAATATTACCCCATACACTGTCTCATTTTTTCCCCTTACGTGTCTCATTTTTTACCCTATAAACAACTTGAGTTTTCCTATCAACGACTGGATGCAGAATAAAACCACCGCTCTCCCCCGCAAGCACGTCTCGCCCGGAATGCCGGGAGCGGGAGATGCGGCCGCGCTTGCATAAACGGGTTAAGGCAAACGAAAAGTTCCTAGATCCCAATGTAAAGTTTTCGCGGCAATATTTTCGGTACTTTATAAAATGTGTTATAAAGTATACATGCAATAAGTTATCAATTTAGTAATTTGAGTTCTAAGACATTACAAATGAAGTATACTTTTTAGTTTAATAAGGTTCTTTTTTGGTCTTTTTCTACGGAATTACAATCATGTCTTATTTTTATACGAAATTTCTGTGTCTTATATTTACCCCGCCTGACCCTACTAGACAACTGATAATTTATTACTCTTGTTTTCAGAATATGTCTACATCATCAGTAAAAGGTCCAGTAGAAAGAAAAGCTGCTGGAGATCAAGTTTTGATGGACTTGCAAAATTTAAAGCCTAGTAATACTATTAATAAAGAGTATAGAGTAATACTATTCCTTATTACGTTATTGAAAAGACTAAGACATATGGTTTATTTTGTTATTTTTATAAGTTTAAAATGTGTAATACTATTCTAATAAGGTTATTGAAATGAGTGATACAGGCTGAATAGAATGTAAGAGTTAATTAAACTACTGTTGATGTTATCGTATTGTCAATGTTTGTATTTCTAAAAGATATTAGAGAAAAAGTTGCTTTTTGATTTTGTTTTATTTATCTAATAGATATATCTTTTGGGTAGATTTTGTAAATCATGTTTTGTTTTGATTTTATTAAATATTATTTTGTAACATTATTACTTGTTTGATTACAAAACCGCGAAACTTAGCACATTAGAATCCATTTTCATAATTAAGAATTAATTTATAGAATTAAGATTACAGAATCTAAAATAAGGGTTTAACCTACAATTTGATGGCAACTTTCCGTAGTTTCCATATTATTTCAAATCACAGATACTAAATACTCTCCAGTCCCTTCAACCTCGCTGAACCTCGCTTTTCGAAGTCCGGCTCTGTTTACTGTCAATGTGTGCATGACATTTGGATGTAGGCGTAATTGGAACGCCAATTTTTTCTTATGTTAGGTCTGCTTACTCTTATGTTTGTGCTAATATCCGACTAGTATATAGTGATCTGTGGCTAATATTAATCTGTTGACTAACCGACCAACGCCGACCAACCAAGAAAAGTCAAAAACTTGTCAAAAACAAAAAAAGACAACAAACAACAAAATGAATTCAATTCAGTTTATTTTGTCCTGTGATTTTGTCATTTGTTTGGTACATAGGTGGTAATTTAGAAAATTAATGAACTTTGTCGGCATCTCCATAATTTATTTATTTTCTTTGAACTTAGTGCCTACCTAGTAGTTAGATATTTATAAAGTACTGCAACCTAGGACCCTTGTGGCAGAACTTGAGATATTTCCATCGAAGACGAGATGGATGCGTGCTTTGTGGATGTTACAGTGGAGTTCTTGGCGGTAGCTTTCCACAATATATTGTACCACGCATCGATATACCCGAAGAGTAGTTTTGAATTGCGGAAAAAGTACAACGTCGTAGTGTACCGCTGCGTTCACGCTGATGTGAACGTGTACTTGGACAGATGCTTGGCGACCATCGCAGAGGCTCTGAAGACGCAGGAGTTACACCGCGTGGAGTTAGCCGTCACGGACAGGAACTACACGCCTGGATTCAAGTTTGTATTTGAATTTGAACGCATGGCCGATCACGATGAAACGGCGGACGCGTATCTAGTGCGATGTGAACAGAATTTGCGTGAATATTGTTTGCTCCTGGCAACAGTGAAACACAATTTCAGCGCGTTTCCCGCGGACAGTAGCTTTATAATCTACCTGTACACTAACGAAGCCATTGAAGTAGCGCTGGCGAACATGCCTCAACTAGAAGACTTCCCCCTCGTTGAAGTGGAGGAGGAGGTAGCGGAAATGGACAGTGTAGTGCCATTAAAAAGATTCTCAATTAGGAACTACCGTATATACACTTATATAGAACTTCCAAAACCATGGACATTCTCTTCTTAGTTCTAAGTATAGATTATTATTAATTAGGTTTTTAAATGCAGGTCATATACTTAGTTCAAAGAGTAGAACTGGTTAAATACTTATTGTGATATTATTTTAGTATTGTAATGTGGCTAATTCTGTTGTACACATTCTGTAAACTGAAAGGTTAAAATCTAGTGTCAGACCTATAAATTAAGTTTAGTTTAGAGATTGTGTACAAAAGAATTAGCCACAATGTGTAATTTACAATAAATTCAGTGCATTACCAATCTATATCTGTGAATTTTCATATTTCCTAGTGAAATATTTAAAAAAGCAGCAGTGAAATATCCTACATTTGAACTTTAATTGTCAACTTTTGAATTTAAGTAATATTATTTTTTATTCTAGCTTCTAAATGTGGAACACTTGTCAGAAGTTTCAACCAATATGCAAAATCAAAAAAAATCAAAATTTATTTATTTCATGTAGGCCAACTTGTAGCTCTTATGACACGTCATAAATCTACCACTAGTTCGGAATGCAGGTTCTGCTGAGAAGAGCCGGCAAGAAACTCAGCAGTTGCTCTTTTCAAAAAAAATTTTTTTTTACAATGGTTAACAAAACTATGCTATACACACAGTGTTTCCACAAAAAAGTTTCAAAAATGCACACCTACCACAACCTAACACATGTTAAGATGGGTAGACACAAAGCAGACCCATTTCCGTTGGTGGCACCCGTTCACGAGCACGACGCATGATCCAGCCATTGCTTCGCTCAACCATATTTGAGGTAACGTAACAACCCGCACAAACTCTATACTGTCCTAGTATTATTTCAAGCTGTAAACTGTGCCTTGCTTGGATGAGGCTGTGCACGTCTAGTCCCTGTACCAATTTGACAGTGGCAGATCTATTGTGCTGGCCATCATCTTAAATTTCCTCGCTGATACTAAAGTGTGCCTTAGTAATTATTATAATATTTAGATCTCTTGGCTTTCACAGTATTGAGAGATGACTGTTATGAAATCAATGCTATGTTTGCCTATGTAAGAACTTGTAGATCAGACTTAGATTTACTTTAATAAGGATATAAGGCTAAAAGTAAAAAAACTAACCTGATTATGGAAAATTTTAACTGATTGGAAAAGTTATAATGTATCGATTGACACCTCATTCATCAAAATCGGCTCAGTCGTTAAGGAACTAAAGTGGAACATTTGTAAATAGTCACATTCATACATTTGTAAGTAGACTGCCAAACACAAAAACCTTCCTTTTGGCTTTGATGTTGTCTGGCAAAAATTGGAATGGTTCCATGCATATTTCAAGAGAAATTCTGAAATTGTTGATTGTAATGTTTTCTGTATTGTTTTATATATTCTTAGTCCGAGGTTTGATTAGTACAAGCAGTTAAAAAAGCATTTACCAGTGATATTAATAAAGTCCTAATAGTGTTAATTATAAGTAACTTGGAATAGTTAGTAGGTACAAAGGGACATTATTTAGTTATACAGTATGTAATAAGTTTGTTATAATATTATGTTACATGTTAAGTAAAGCTAATACTAATAGAGTGTTTAATACTATTTAAAAAAATAATATAGAAATAAAAGTCAAAAATTATTTTAATAAGATACCTAAGCTAATTTCTTACATTGTGTACAAATACATAATAATAAAAAAAAAGGTATTTTATTTCAGCAATGCTTTCATTTACATATTATTATATTTACAATGACAAATATTTCACTATTAATTTGTGTATATTGGCACACTGTAAAAGAAACTTCTGTAACTGTCTTATGCCAGACTATAATCTACCCCTGTGCTAAATTACAGCCAAATCGGTTCAGTCGTTGCGGCGTAATTGAGTAACAAAAATCCATGCATCCAACTTTCGCATTTATAATATTAGTTGTAGGATAAGTTAATCCAAAGTAGGATAACTTATAACAATGTAATAGCTAATGGATTGTTGATAACGAAAGTAATAGCTACCGTCTACCGCAGCTACTACCTACAAAATAATATTGTGAAGTTTTGTTTTGAAAAGAACAACTGTTTTGAGAAATGTCGGCAACACTTCTCAGCAGAATCTGCTTCCTAAACCGGTGGTAGAGTCATGACGTGTGAATAAAGTCACAGGTTGTCCTATTATGCACTACCTACGCATTTACGTCGTCCCAGCCATATAAACGTCCACAACTGGGCATAGCTGTCTGGATCGTGTTGGGTATCATTTCCCGATGCAAGGTCGCCATTCGAGCACCATGGGGTTCATGCGGACGAATGGCACATAGCTAATGTGCCATTCGTCCATTGCTATTTCAGTTTTGAGACTAACTTCTCGCCTGACCGTAGTAAAACGTTTTTTACGTAGTTTTTTTTTTTCAACAAGGAAAACTAATGCGAGCGAAGTGAGCACTAAAATATTTAAGAGTATGTAACGGATGTGTGTTTATTTAATATCCTTCCACGGGATACAACTGTGCCTTCAAGCACCTAAGTCTGGAATATATTTCGTCCCAATCCACATATGCTCCAAGAAGTTTCCTCACATTGTTAGATTTATCTTCATATGCGTTTCGGCCGTGTAATAATCTGATGTTATCAAATACGAGAATATCACCCGCTTCAGTCTTGAACTTGGCAGCGAATTTTTGATTTAGCTCGTAAAATAGGCTGTGAGCTTCGTACCAGGGTTTGACAGTTTCAATGGCGCCAGGAAAATGGCTACCTCTCTGGGGCACTGAAAAGTTTATTCTATTAACTTCACCATATTTATCCAAGCATATAACGGGCGCTCTGTATAGTTTGAAGAATTCGTTGCCATGTTCCACACCTATGTCACTCCACTCCACCTCAGTATCCATCAGGAGTTTGTATTGCTCCGGATGATGTTCCTTCATGTATGCGGCAGTGTAGTGACAATCGGCTAAGAGATTCTCTCCTCCTTCGCTCGCAGTCTGCACTAGGCAGTGCAGCAAGTTAACTCCCGGGCAGTACTCGTAGTACGGCAGGTCAACGTGCATTTGCAAATTGCTGGATAGGTAGGCAACATTACTGGTATTGGCCACATTTTCTACGACAAACTTTACGCCATAGTGAGTCCTTTTTATGAAGCCAACTCTTTCTATGATTCTGTCTAAGGAATTGTCGGAATGTGGTGTGTTCTGTATCAGCGTCACGCCGTACGTGGCAAGATCTTGTAGCCACTTGTAAAGTGAATTATTAGATTTTATTATTCCATCGTAATCGTGCCTTGCGCAAATCGTTTGAAAGTCATCGCCGTGCCAAATTGTTTTCACTGGTCGGTACAGCGTATTAGTGTATGTTAGTTGATCCTCGGGGGTAAAACTTCGGAATTTCAACCAGTTCAGCCCATAGTTGGACGAATGATCATCGTCCCAGGTGACTTGGACAGTTGTTTCGTTTTGAACGACACTCTTCAACTTTACGTTTAGGTTGAATTTGCTCAAGTCCAGGATGCGACTTTTGGCCGATCGATGAAAGCATTGTATGCACTGGCAGTTATCCCTGAGCCACACATTCGGAAACTTTAATGTCTTTCCTTTAAATTTTATTTCCACAAAATCGTCATTATTCCCTAAAACACTGTTTGTATGATGTTTATTAAACTTAACGGTGTTGAATAAACTCAGCTGTCCGAAACTGTCTACGTTCATAACACGTAACCTCCGCAACAAGATCATGTTGAACTTTGAATGGCGCGAGTGGAACGCAGTATTGAGATAAAGGTCGCTCACACTGGGGCCGATAAATTATAGCTGATTACATATTAAACAATGATAGGTAGATAAAGTTTTGCGACTTTACATTTGAAAAGGTTTTGCATGTAATATGCGAGAATGTTTTATTTATTTTACGATCCTCGTAAAAACTGCGTACCTACTTGTGTAGCTAAATAAAACTAAAATTTAACACTTTATAAGCGTATAATATACTTATATAAGAATAAACATATATGAGTAGGTATGCGATTTGATCGCATAAATAATTAATTAACTAAATGTATTTTTAACAATTATGTAATAGTTATTTCATGATTTTTTTAATAACAGAGTATAACTGTTCAACAGTCTGATCTTAAATATAACGTGTTTTTCTTTAAAAATAAAGAGTATTATTTTGTATAACAATTTCTGTAATTCAACTTATAAATTAAGTATGTACCTACTATTCGTTAAAAAAATAAAGTCGAGCTATCTGAGGCATTTTTAAAGAGACTGATATGTAACATAATTCTTCTTCTTCAACTAATGGACGTCCACTGCTGGACATAAGTCTCCTGCATGGACCTCCACAAGCCTCGGTCTTGCGCCGCCTGAATCCAGCGGCTCCCTGCGACTCGCTTGATGTCGTCTGTCCACCTAGTGGGGGGTCTGCCAACACTGCGCTTCCCGGTGCGAGGTCGCCACTCCAGCACCTTGGGACCCCATCGACCATCAGCTCTTCGAACTATGTGCCCCGCCCATTTCCACTTCAGTTTCGCAACCCGCAGAGCTATGTCGGTGACTTTGGTTCTCCTACGGATCTCCTCATTTCTGATTTGATCTCGCAGGGATACTCCGAGCATAGCTCTCTCCATCGCCCGCTGAGTGATCCTGAGCCTTCTTATGAGGCCCATAGTTAGCGACCATGTTTCGGATCCGTAAGTAATCACTGGCAACACGCACTGTTCGAAGACTTTAGTCTTCAGGCACTGAGGAATTTTGGACGAAAAGACATCTCTAAGTTTCCCGAACGCTGCCCAGCCGAGTTGGATTCGGCGGTTGATCTCTTTCTCGAAATTGGACCTACCTAGCTGGACTGTGTGTCCCAGGTATATATACTCGTCTACAATTTCGAGTGCAGAGTTCTCCACGATTACTGGGTGGAGCGGAGCATGAGCATTAGACATGATTTTCGTCTTGCTCATGTTCATTTTAAGGCCCACCTGTTGAGAAACCCTGCTGAGGTCATTGAGCATTGTATTGAGGTCTCCCAGAGTCTCTGCCATAATGACTATGTCATCGGCAAATCGAAGGTGAGTGATGTACTCGCCGTTTATGTTGATGCCAAGTCCGTTCCAATCCAGAAGCTTAAAGACGTCCTCCAACGCAGCAGTAAAGAGCTTCGGGGAGATTACGTCTCCCTGCCGCACTCCACGCTGCAATTGGATTGGCCTTGTAGTCTGGTCCTGTATACGTACTGACATAGTGGCGTTTTCGTACAAACACTTCAACACCTGAATGTACCGGTAGTCAATACGGCATCTCTGCAGCGACCTCAATACAGCCCAGGTGTAACATAATTAGCATCAGTTAAAAAGAAAATTATGGACTATCGGTGATATGACAACCGAGCTATTGTTTCGTCAGTGAACCTTTATTTTAGTAGTTAACTATAGTACTCGTAGAGCGTCGTCGGTGTCAAACAAAGCGACAAAACGTCAGAAAGCACCTAAAAATGATTGAACACTCAATCACCACAATTGATACACCACATTAATTCTAAATTGTATGTTTTTGTGCGCGGCGCTTGATCCAGCTAGTTTATGTCACAGCTTGCTGGATCTTACAGCTTATACTCTCATGTCCCTCCACTTTATTGTTTTTTCTCCATCTAACTGACAATCTAGTTTTTTATTCACAAGTTGTGGCAGTCTAAGTGGGTCTACAATATAGCATTAATATGTTTTTTCATTTTTTGTTTAGTTTTATAAGAGTTATTGTAACCTGTTGATTGTCCATTAAATAAATAAATAAATATCTTATCTGTCGTCGAAAGCTTTCTGTACCTGCCGCGTTGTGACGTCGCTGTGGTTACCGTTCGACGTTGACCGTGATCTTGTGGTAGGCGTTGTTGAGGATGCCGCGTATGTTCCAGATGTGGTCGCAGCTCTCGGGCTGCGTGTTGAAGTTGCTGTCCGTAGCCTTCACCCATATTTCCATCTAGGCGGAACAAGTTTAACTTTTTTTTTTATTCAATGACAAGATTGTCCTTGACTGCGATCTCACCTGATGGTAAGAGACTGGCGTGCATACAGGGTAGGCATTAAGTGGGTAGATGATATAAAGTTGTAAGGAAAGGCATTCCGAACCAGTGGTAGATTCATTGACTATTCAAAAGTGCTTGTAAAAGTTTATTTGAATAAAAAATATTTCTATTCTATTCTATTCTAAAAATTTTCAGTACGACTTCTAAAAACTTTTTTATAATTTGTACAATGCTTACCCTTAAGTTTTTTATAACTCGTACTGGAGATTTTTTACACTTTATATCATCGGCCTACCTTGTTGTACATCATATGCACGCCACTGGTAAGAGACGATGCAGTTTAAAATGGTAGCGGGCTGTTTCGGAAGGGATATGGCACTGTAAATTCAACCCATACCCCTAATCTGTTTCTAGACGTCATCGTGCTGGAACGCTAATTGCTTGGGGGCACGTCTTTGACGGTAGGATGACCAGACCAGACAAAAGACCAGACAATTCAGAAATTATAAATTTTTCAATTACCTCCTCCTTGGGACCTCCCAATCTTCTTCTTCTTGAGTTGTGGCTATGCAGGTCTCGAGGCCCTGTAGCACGTTGACCGTCGCCGATCTATTGTGCTCGCCACTATAAAACCTCCCAATTGACCTCCCAAATTGTAAGACCACAGCACTCACCACTGCGCCAGGGAGGTCGGCCGTTGAAGCTACAGGAGTAGGCGTAACTGTACCTGGTTGGAACTGCCCACGGGCAAGGAGATGGTCCACAGCGTCCAGGCGTAGTGCGTGCGCGGCGCGGCGCCGTCGCGCTGCAGCCGCGCCTCGCGCCACGTGCGCCCGCCGTCCGCGCTCACGTCCACGCGCACGATCGCCGCGCCGCCGCCGGAGTACGCGTAACCTGACGATCGTTTACAATCTTCAAGTGGAACTTCTTTACCGGCGTTGGGAGATGTCAAAAAAAGGTCTATAGTTATTACAAACACTGACAAATACAGGGGTCAAAAAATGGCCACGTCATGCAACGGGAATAATGTCATGACGGTTTTCTTCACTGGACTTTATACATATAATACGATGACAAAATTTGAGACCTAGGAGACCTAGGACTGAAGAAATCGATTTGCGAGGTTTTTCCTGATAATGTGGTCTAAGATGTAAAGCGTTAGCCTAAAAAATGTTAGGAAACAGATCTTGAAAGAGCGTTCCAGACCCTAGCCGTGCGGATCAGGAATGAAGACTTAAAGCGCTTAGTGCGCGTAGATGGAATATCAACGACGTAGGGGTGGAAGCTCTCCCTTTGTATGCCCCCCGGCTTGTGTCCCATATGTTTATTGTTATGTTTATTGTTATGTTTACTGTTTGTCGACTTTCTTTATGTAGTTCGTTGGGTTTATTTTACTTTGTTTTATTTTTGTTTTCTTTTTAGTTTAGTCTATTTCTATCCATATATATATATCTGTGTACATATGTTTCCGTGACCACACTCATATAAGGTTCCCACTGAAAACCAGCGCTGCAGCTTGCTGCAGCATGATGCTGAGTGGGGACCCTATTTGATCACATTATGCGAATATTTTATTTTTATTTTTTTCTTTATTTTAATTCTTGAATTGTGTTGATCAAATAAAATCTATTTTCTTTCTTTCTATGTCTTGCAGTGCGGTGGTAAAAACGTGAAGGGGTTACAAGATCGAACAGCTCCTGAGCACACTCACCGAAATAAATCCTATAATGTTTTATAGTTGCCGAGATGTAATGTATAAACGTTTTCGTAAAATTATACATTTTGAAAAATTTATTAAAGTTTCACTTTGACCCTGTATTTACAGTAAATACAAAAACAAACACAAACCAAAAGCCAATCACCGTCACCTTTCGGGCATGCTTTCGTCGGTTAGTAATTAGTGTTGGAACAATATTCCTCCTCTGAGAAATAACTCACGTGGCGTAATGTGAAGAATACTTCGAAAAGAACTGTCGAACGATCAACAGAAGTGTACTAATAGAGCTACGGCTTACCTTTAACTTGGACGTGGCCTCCGACGGCGGCGACGGTGTCGCCGTGCGCCGGGTCGCAGGCGGCGGACACGACGGGCAGGCTGTAGACGGGCGGCGCGGACGGGAAGTGCGCCGTCTCCCAGCTCACGGACGCGTTGAACGAGCGGTAGTCCTTCCGGTGCCAGTGCGACGGGCTCTCCTCCGTCGACACCGTGATCGACTCTGCGGGCGGACCGGGAATACATTGGTACGTGATCGTGACGTCATAAGCACTGTCTGCGCGTGGGGGGCGGGGTCTGAGCACACTCACGCAGCCACTTGACGCTGCGCACGGCGGGCGCGCCCGGCACCACCACCCTCAGCGGGTACCCGTGGTCGGGCGGCAGCGGCGCGCCGTTCATGCTGGTGGCCAGCACTATCTGCGCGTGGGGGGCGGGGTCTGAGCACACTCACGCAGCCACTTGACGCTGCGCACGGCGGGCGCGCCCGGCACCACCACCCTCAGCGGGTACCCGTGGTCGGGCGGCAGCGGCGCGCCGTTCATGCTGGTGGCCAGCACTATCTGCGCGTGGGGGGCGGGGTCTGAGCACACTCACGCAGCCACTTGACGCTGCGCACGGCGGGCGCGCCCGGCACCACCACCCTCAGCGGGTACCCGTGGTCGGGCGGCAGCGGCGCGCCGTTCATGCTGGTGGCCAGCACTATCTGCGCGTGGGGGGCGGGGTCTGAGCACACTCACGCAGCCACTTGACGCTGCGCACGGCGGGCGCGCCCGGCACCACCACCCTCAGCGGGTACCCGTGGTCGGGCGGCAGCGGCGCGCCGTTCATGCTGGTGGCCAACACTATCTGCGCGTGGGGGGCGGGGTCTGAGCACACTCACGCAGCCACTTGACGCTGCGCACGGCGGGCGCGCCCGGCACCACCACCCTCAGCGGGTACCCGTGGTCGGGCGGCAGCGGCGCGCCGTTCATGCTGGTGGCCAACACTATTCTGCGCGTGGGGGGCGGGGTCTGAGCACACTCACGCAGCCACTTGACGCTGCGCACGGCGGGCGCGCCCGGCACCACCACCCTCAGCGGGTACCCGTGGTCGGGCGGCAGCGGCGCGCCGTTCATGCTGGTGGCCAACACTATCTGCGCGTGGGGGGCGGGGTCTGAGCACACTCACGCAGCCACTTGACGCTGCGCACGGCGGGCGCGCCCGGCACCACCACCCTCAGCGGGTACCCGTGGTCGGGCGGCAGCGGCGCGCCGTTCATGCTGGTGGCCAACACTATCTGCGCGTGGGGGGCGGGGTCTGAGCACACTCACGCAGCCACTTGACGCTGCGCACGGCGGGCGCGCCCGGCACCACCACCCTCAGCGGGTACCCGTGGTCGGGCGGCAGCGGCGCGCCGTTCATGCTGGTGGCCAACACTATCTGCGCGTGGGGGGCGGGGTCTGAGCACACTCACGCAGCCACTTGACGCTGCGCACGGCGGGCGCGCCCGGCACCACCACCCTCAGCGGGTACCCGTGGTCGGGCGGCAGCGGCGCGCCGTTCATGCTGGTGGCCAGCACTATCCGCGAGTGCGGGTCCACTGCCATGTGCAGCGGGATCGAGGTGGAGAAGTTCACTCCCGTGGCGTCTATGTCCGAACCCGTGAACTGGACAAAGGAACGGTACACACCTTATATAGAGATATTCCAAAAATTTCTGGAATATCAGTGAAATAGAGACGTGGAAGATGGGACTCACTATGACGTGCTTGCCCTCCACGTCGTCGACGTCGACGCCGCAGTGCACGAGCACGTCGCGCAGGTACACGCCGCCCCACTGCGCGTTGCCGATGGCGCCGGTCGTCCAACTCAGCCCTTTCACTGGCTTCACCTGCTTTGGCAAAACGTCTAGGTAAAGAGGACAGAAAAGAGCACATTTTTTAACGATGACAAGATATTACTTGACTGCGATCTCACACCTGTTAAAACTCAAAAAATTACGAGGTTCACTGACCATATCACTGCGCCGGTTGCCCGCGCACATAAACTCAAGGGCCTTTTGCAGCTCTTCCGAGCTGAACTTTTTCACAGTGGTGGTGTTGTCCAAAATACTACCTTCGACTAGGTTTTACAGAAGACGCCACACACTGACCTTGTTCATGTCAATACGCCTGTTGCCCGCGCACATGAGCGCCGCGCTGAGCTTGGCGGGGCGGAATTTGTGCAGCTCGTCCAGGCTGAACTCTTTCACTGTGGTGGTGTTGCCCACCAATACCACCTTTAGTTTGTGCGTTTTAGCGTCCAAGTCTGGGACTGGCATGTGTTGACGAACGTAGAATAATTCGCTAAAAACAAAAACAATATCTGGTATGCTGTAAAAACAGAAAAAAGCTTTCCACGAGAAAAAATTAAATTAACTAAGTCTGAAATCTTGAATTACAAAAAGAAAGTCAGTTTTATATGAGCTTACCCCAAGAAATCTCAAAAATAGCGTTTACTCATAATTGAAAAAAAAAAGATGCTCACTATATGCTCGCATCTGTACTGTTCTCGACATTAAGATGGCTCGACATCTGTCAACATTGTCGAGATGCAACTTGTAGTAACGCAGAAGTAAAGGGTGTAGCGAGTGTCGACTTACTTGGGCGTGTGGAAGCTCTGCACCTGCAGCTTTGGCGGCGTCTCGGCGTTGAAGGGCTTGGCGGTCTTCACCAGCAGCCGCTTGTCCCTGTAGGGCTCCTTCGCCCACAGCTCGTCGTCGCTGTGGTCCACTACGTCATCGTCGTGGAGGTTACCTAGAGGTAAGACACCATTACTTATGTTTCACAGGGTTGTAATAAATAATTGAACAGTCTATGGGCTTCAGATTTTACAAAATTAATACTCAGTTTAGTAAGGATATCACTGAAAAAGAAGATAGATGAATTAAAATGTTTTTTTTTTCTGTTTTCTGGCAAACCTAATAGAATAATATTTTCGAACTTATTAGAATTTTCAAAAACCTATTTACCAAGACAATTACCTACAAACAGAAATTTGCATTTCATGCTCCATGAAAACTAAATTACTACAAATCAAAAACTAAGATTTTGAAAATCTAGAAACCTTTAGAAATATTTTATGAAAAAATCGGGATTTTTGAGATAAAAAGGAATAATGTATAGAAATCGAAAATCTGAGTACAGTGCAGAAATTGCATATGGACATATAGATGGAAGTTGTACTTCAGGGGTTTCACTGTATTTATTTATAGCAGAGACCTGATAAAGGCTTTACATCAAGGGAAAGGAAGGTAAATGCAAGATTCTAACCAAGACATATATTCACCTATCCTGTAACTCTCAAGGAGTTTATAAATCTCATCAGTCTTATGCATGCCATATACATTCCAGAATGGCTCTATGCTCAGACCAGCTGCATTGTAGATCTGCTCCCCTCCTGGGTGGGAGGGCAGGAATGACGTCACATCGTAAACACCGTGCTTGTACGTCACCCAAAAACTTTTCCTGGAATAAAAAATATTATGATATAATGATGGTCTACCCAATAGAAAACTTCTTTTTCATTTTTACCCGACAAAGGTCTCTTGTTTAGACTCCCGCATGCCTGGGTCTTGCGCCCCCTGTATCTAGCAAGTAACGACTCCCTGAGACTTGTATGATGTTGGTGTTTCACCCAGCAGGAGATCTAAACTGTACACAACATAATATTTATATTCGTATTTTTTTTAAAGAGTAACTGCTGAGTTTTTTGCGGGTTCTCAGTTAAAACGTCATTCCAAACCAGTAGCAGACTCCAAAGCACTTTAAAAGTTTATTTGTATAGAACTTTTCTATTCTATTTATCTGTGCTGATTCAGATTTTTAGGTAAACTGAATTTAACACTGTTTTTTTTCAATCTTTCTCCAAATGCACAATAGCTTTGTGTCTGAATTTATCAAGATCTCTTCAGTGTTTAAACTATGAAAAGGTAACAACAGAAAGTATCTCTATATTATTATTATAGGTGATAAGATACTTATGATGAGGAGATGGTTCTTTGAGGCAGATGTGATCTCACTTATTATCATGTTTGCTGACTTCCTCTGCAGTGAAGGTTGGCAAGTCTGGTTTCTTGGCACCCGCCTCAACGTTGTCTTTGGCTTCCTTGCTTTGTTTCCGATCAACTTTAAAGTTAAATAAATACTATCTTTATTAGACAATATAGTATTCGCTGATGCCCATGACTTCGTACATGTGGATTGAGGTTTCTTAATTCCTGTGGAAACTCTCTTATTTTTCGGGATAAAAAGTAGCCTATGTGTTATTCCAGACTATAATCTATCTCTGTGCCAAATTTCAGCCAAATCGGTTCAGCCGTTGCGGTATGACATTTTTAAGTTCCTTTAAATCTTGTTTGATAAACTTTAAAGTAGATTTATTACCCTTTTGTGTTTGAATAGATAAAACATGCTACAAGCAGCGGTTGACCAGAAAAATTTCAATCAAGCACAAACTTTGTAGCAAAAAATAAATTAATATTTACCATTTACTGTGGATCCTACAAGAACAGATCCTAAGAGAGCAAATGCTGCATGCCTGTGGAGCTGCCACTTCTCTTTGTCTCTGTGGTCATGTTTATAATATCCATTGGACTGCAATACTATTGGTGCATAATTAGTAGCTTTACTTTGCCTTAATGCATGTCTGAAATAAATTCATATCCTCAATACTTTAAGTTTTGTTTTTTGATTTACGATTGGCTGGTATCCATTGAGGAGTTTGTGCTCTACCTGCTGCTACAACTTTTGTAATAAAAATTGCCTGAATACTTTCAAATCCATTTAGTAATTTCAATGTGATTCACACACAGATAAACAGATAAAAATAAAACATACTGTTTGAAAAAACCATCGTGCCGCGGGATTTTTCGAAAACGTACTCCACGCGAACGAAGTCGCGGGAAACAGCTAGTTTAATGTATAAAATTGACGAGTTAATTTTAAGTAAGTACATAAAGAAGATTTTTGTTACGTGCAGACTAAAGTAAGTCTATTTTATTTTATTTCAAGCTACTATAATAATTTTGTTACAAAGAAAATTATGTTTATTAAGACTAAGATGTAACCATTGATGTAATGTACTATTGCGATGGATGTAACCAAATACCCGGTGACACTAAGTTCATAAAAGTGTGGTGGTGGATTTAGTATTTTATTATCATCACTGTGAATTCAAATATCTTCAATATAACAGCAACTTACTTTAATAAAACGGTTCTAAGCGACATGACGTCAAGCCTTGTAATGAGAAATCTTCCTCCGAGATGTTTATCAAATTAGCAAACCATAATACAAGATCGACCTTGTACTTCGCTTTATCTTATCGTTTGTTTAACGAAGTGACGATACTTTAATAATTATTAAAGCAATACATCGCAATCGATTGAATTTTTTAGGTATGATATTGTAATTTTGTTTGTTTTGATTTTTTTGACTGCTTTGACCGTTTGACATTGACGTATTAATGTCAATTTTGACAGTGATAGTGGTTTAGTCGGAGGATTGTCTAAAAATGATAGCTACTGTATGAAGATAACTAACTCTGTCAGTCTGTTACAAAATAATTGCCAATGAACAGCTAGAATATTATAATCCCAATTTAAATTGAGGCTGCTTATCAGTAGAGAGTACCTAGTTACTACCCGTTTAATGCAAGTTAGTCGTCGTCGTTGACCGTTACAAAATAATATCATACTAGTACCGTTGACAAAAAGTAATGGTTGTATTATTTTTATTGTAACCACGACAGTGACGGATGATTTCTTTTCAGGGAATTATTTTCATGGGCAATGACGTCTTGCCTGTCAAAGGGCGTGATTTTCAATTTCTTATTTTCTTCTCTTCAAAGAAAGTCATTATTAAAAGTAATAATTAATAGTCTGCGCTATGCTAAACTTTTCCCTTTTTAGTCATCATAAAAATCGACACGTGAACTGTAGTAACCAAACGATGATAAATAACTAATTAAAACTTTAAAAACGTAGGTAACAATAATAAAAGTTTGAAAAAACACGATGGAGACAATTGTGAGCGCTACGTACGTTGCTATCTGTACTAAGCTAGTGCGACTTTAGGCGCAGTGCGGGGAAGCGCGACGGGAGGTAACGGCCAACATGAACGGGTAGATATTATGTTCCTTACAGCTTTTTCGCAATCGATCTACCTATTAATCAAGACTAATCAATAATTTAATCTGTGGACAACTACCAGTAGGTAGGTAGGTACCGAACGTAGACAGAGCCGACCTTTACATGGGTCATGGAAGCCGTGCTTTAGTAGGTAGTCTAGGGCGCTTGCCTACTAGACAGAGAAGTGTGTCCGTCTAAATGTCTGTCAGAGCCCTATAACTTCTGAATTACTGAATATTAGAACGTGAAACTTGGTTGAAAATTCAGTTATATCCTGTACTTGAACAACAAATACTAAAATTAGATAAATGTTATAAAGAAACGAAATTATTTAATTTTAATGCGCCATCTATTAGCATTATTGTGAAGCTAATAGCTTCACTATAATGCTAATAGATGGCGCTGTGTCAGTAAAACAGTTTTATGTCAACTATTATTTTTTTTATTGTGTCTAATGTTAAAAGTTAATTATTACAATATATAATTAAAACTTTTGGGAATTATGGGATATCGCGAGGTCTCAGTTCGGGGCGAACCACTAGTCTATCTATAGGCATCTATAGATTTTTTGGAAAAGCTATATTTTTAGTTAGTAAGATTTGTTTAAAAAGTACACTATAATATTTTTGTTTCATTATCTTTACTATCACTGCACTTATAAAATAGGACTGTGCTTTCACCCGTGGCGCTTTCATTAATAACAAGCCTTTACTTTTTTCTTACGTACCTAGGTAGTTAATGAGTTTTTAATGACCTAGTGCATTAGTTCTAATGTTGTTGATGTGTTCGTTACATACTTTAAATATCTAATATCTACAGAAGTCTCAATATAAAGTAGCAAATGCTAGTTGAACTAGCTGTTTTATTTATTTCAAGCTAAAACTAAAATAGGTATTACACGCGGGCATGTCGCGGAAAATGGCGGGACATAAATAAAATAACGGACATATTAAGTACATGACAGTTTGCAGTATAAAAAAAAATTGCTTTAGCATACAGTCACAAAATATTATGGAAGAAAGAAAGTAGGTAGGAATATTTTACTCTGAGTCGAAAGCCAATTTAGAAGTTTTATATCGAATGGTACCGCTCGAATAAATAAGTTTATTCGACGAAACGTCTTTTTCACCGAAAACCGTTAGCAATGGCCGTAAAAGAAAAATTAAGCCCGACATAAACATTCCGGGACCGGCGCGCGGCGGGATGGAAACATAATGTTTTGTTATGATTTATTTCGCTTTTATGGCGCCTATTGTTGAATATTATATTCATTAGGTATAGCTCCTACTTAACCACCTATCATTGTGGAATTAAGTAACATTAATTCATTTTTACAATTTTTTTTTTAATAAATAAGTAAGTACACTTACCTAGTATCTTTTTTTTTCTAATTTGATCACACATATTATGAGTAAGTATAACATAAAAAAACATTAAAGAAAACTAAATATCCCATCTTATTGAAAACGCTAGTAGTTGGTGTGTTTTCTCCTCATCAGAAAACTAAAGAAGACATCATAGAACTCTTGGAAGCGTCGCTCGCTATCACTATCACCCCGCCCTCTTGCCAAGACTGGCGCGGCACTCTCGTCAGAGACGAGGGATTTTCTTTATTAAAAAAGTTAAAGTGCGTGCCGCCGAATCAATGCATACAATTTTGTCACAGCACATAAGGGAGTGTCACACGGGCCAGTTACATTAGGCAGGCAGCCAGCTGTGGATTGTCTAAAATTGATTGTATCCGTGTAACGACCGCTCTATTTTTTTTTTTTAAATAATATCAGCCAAACTGAACTTGACTGATGTTCTCCTCTCCCCTCCAAATAAGTGAAAACTTGTGTTAGGAGTGGGTGCGACAATACTGCAACGGGTGGGGATCGAACTTGCAACTTTTAAGTTTTCAGTCTGCACCTGTAACCGTTGGGCTATTGGGGCTATTGGTTAAAATGCACGGATCCAGCAAGCATGTCATAAGTTCAGCCAATTCTGATTGCGATCTTTACACTGATACAATCGTTTTTAGACGATTCCACTGCAGTTGCTAACTTTCGAAACGTTATGGTTTCAATGAAACACTAGTTGACCGGTTTTGGAACGCAGTTGCACGCTGAAAGTGGACCGCGGCTTTAGTGATCGCCGATCCTATAAAATGGCCTGCCTGTAGTAGGTTATTGGTTACGAGCCAACATCGTGGCTTGAAACAACTCATCCGGGCTTCCTGAAATTCATATTACGAGTATAATGCGCGGAAAATTAATATGTACGTTACACAAAAGTTGTTTACGAGAATTTTATTCTTTTAATTTCTATTTACCAATTGATTCGTAAGCTTGGTGTGGGGGATATTTGCTTTGGGTATCTGGAGGCTGGAGCCGTTCGCGAACCAAAGATACAAATGAGTGATAGATCTTAGATCTTTCATGAGTTTATTAAACGTATCACCAGATTTGTTTCACACTGGTCACAATATAATTATCTCATTAAATGATGCCTTCTAAACAAATATAAGTCTATTTTATTCGTTAACAAGATAGTCTTTGATTGCGATCGCACCTGATGGTAAGTGACGATGCAGTCTAAGATGGTAGCGGGCTAACTTGGAACGGGTATGGCAATGTAGATTCAACCCAGTTTCTACACACCATCGTGCCGGAATGCTAAATCGCTTGGCGGCACGTCTGACGGTAGGGTGGTAACTAGCCACGGCTAAAGCCTCTCACCAGACTAGACCAGAGGGTCCAGAGGCAATTTAGGAATTATAAATTACCAAATTGCCCCCGCCGGGAATCGAACCCAAGACCTCCTAGTTATAAGACCACAGCGCCAGGGAAGTCGTTTTTATGCAATTTTCTGGTGCTTATTTTGAAGACCTTATCGCATAAAACTAGGTAGGTAACTAGGTAAGTATGTGTTAAGGCGCGGTTTAGGTACATACTGTAAAAGCTTTAAATAGCAAAAAAAATTAAAACTTATGAACGAAAGGAGGGATATAATTACGTATATTATTTTTATTCAAAAAGACACATAACATTTATTTTTCAGCGGCACAACTCTATTCTGAACATGGGCCTATTCAAAGGAGATCAATAAGTAGGTACCGTGTAGAAAGTTGATGAAAGGCAAAAGATCTTTAATTAAGCTTGTTGATCTTTCTTTATTGGGTGGTTACTCTGAATGTATGCTGGTACTTATACAAGTACGTTCACTGAACTAGAATACTTAGAACAGAAGTTGCTAACAAAGTTCCGCTTCAAACGGTAGGAAACAATCAATGAATCATGTACTTAATTATTTTCTGTACTGTTAGTGTGTGTTGTGTTTTTGTTGGTTATTGTGACGAATTATGAAACCCTTTCTCAGCACATTAGGTCATAGCACAGGAGGTCATTTTTTAGTAGTTTTTTGCACGCTCTTACTAACGAGTCGGTTAAAAACCGACTTCAAAAGCCACTACAAAGTATATTAATTGTGCCTATAAAATTTGAAGAGTTTCCTCGATTTCTCCAGGATCCCATCATCAGATCCTGATTCCTGACCTGATGACAATAGGAACACCAGAGAAGTATACCCTTTTAAACAAAAAAATAAATTGTCCAAATCAGTCAAGGCGTTTTCGAGTAATCGGGGAACATACATAAAAAAAAGATTCCGATGAATTGAGAACCTCTTTCTTTTTTGGAAGTCGGTTAAAAATAAAATACATTATTATTAATATTCAAACTATAATATTTATGAAGTTATCGAACCAGACTTAAACCCTGAACAGAATAATAGGAAACCTTGTCTAACATAAGTTAAGTACCTATCTAAGTATTGATTTTGAACAAATGAAACTCTACTTCAACTACCTAAGTAGGTACTACCTAGCTCATTCAAAAATAAGTTTTCAACAATAAAGAAATAGATTTACAATGTTTTCTAATCCTTTATGAAAGCAAGTGCTATCCGATTCCGAACGTCTCTATTTTCCGTCGGAAAGATAAATCTCTCGTGATAAAAGAGCAGGCCTAGATCATTTCAACGAAGGAGCGATCTGGCTAAAGATATGATGAGACATTGATGTAATAACACCAAAGATGCATTTTCTTCCCTCTCAAGAAAGCGGTGTGCGTTTCAAACGGATTTGATTCGGACTTGACGATAATTGACGTAGTCTGATGGCGGCTCGAAGGTTATAGCTACACTAGGCATATTCGAAGAACTCTGTAATGGTATGTAATGGTATTTGTGGGGTTCGGTGGCACAGAAGCTCTGTTAGAATGGGGGATATAATAAATAATCCACCCTTGCGATTATATTAGAAAGTCATATTAATTTTACAGCCTAAAGCATATTAATAATATTTATATCATACTTGCTCAGTAACTAGGGATTACTTTGGTGGAAAGTCTCCTTGTAAGTTGGTGTTTGCAATTCAAGGCAACATTACGTCGCACTATGCTTTAATTGTAATATTCACATTACAGTTCAAGCTATGCAAAACTCCTTGGTAAACAATCTCTTTTCTTATAAAATGGTAAGAAAACTTTTTACTGAAAAAAAAAAAACACTGAACATGGCGGCATTTAATTTCCATACATTTCAAACTATGCAAAACTCCTTGGAACTCAGAGCCGTAAAAAAAAAATGGAAAACTATTTACGAAAAAAAAATGGAAATGGCGGCATTTCATTTGATCTGAAAGTTTGTGAAGTTTGTTCGTAAAGGGATTTAAGTTATTTACAACAACGTCAAGCACTTCATCAGATGATGAAAAAGGAGGAGAGCCTGATTTTTGTTTGCTTGAAGCAGAACAAATGATGCAAAACCTTTTGCCGGATAAGTCCAAAGAGCGCTACGTGAAAACTTACGAAGAATTCAACAAATGGCGTGCAAAGAAAGGAATTACATCTTTGGCAGAATGTGTTTTGCTTTCTTATTTCAATATGCTGTCAAAAAGCTACAAACCACCGTCATTGTGGTGTTTTTACTCTATGCTAAAATTTCATTTTGCATTACCAATGTTTTATTTACCTCGCAAGAATGATATAAAGTAGAATGCTTACCTCGGTTGCAAGTAGCTATTACACCCTCGAACTATATTCACCCTCGCTCGCTGCGCTCGCTCGTGTGACTAAATATCTCGGGTGCACGCGATCCATTAGCGCCCTATGCGAGCTGCGCTCGCACTGGCGCCAAATTGGATCTTGTTCTGTAATAGCTTACTTACGTCCCTTGTGTAACAATCTACTATTGATATATTATGAATTCATAAATAAAACTACATACCTAGGTAGTTATATCAAATGATTACGATTTTCTTTTTCCGATTCCTTGTTACGCAGACTGTAGGTTAGAGTAATACAACCACGTCACTGACCACTTGCACTGGGAAATATCTACTGTTTATTTCATTTTTGATGTAAAATTGGAATTTTTTAAGTATAATCGGAAATTAAAAAATCATTTGCGTAATGCCCATTGTAACATTGCAATTTTAAATGATCAAAATGACTAATTTTTTTGAGATCTTTCTTCCGAGACTGTACCGGGAGGGATGTGTAAGGGAGTTTTGGGTTTAGTATATCTATGTGCTCAGAATGTAATAACTCCCGATGGGAATTGATAAGGAGATCGGAAAATTTTCGTATAAAATCTCTGCGTTTACCAGACACGAGTAAGCAGGTACCTAGGTACCTACTCGTTTTTACATCGCCGATAAATAAATGAAACGATTTTAACAAAAATCCTATAGGAATTCACCTGTAATAAGCAACATTGAAAATAATTGCAAATTAGACCTAGCTTCACGTTTTTTTTAATCAAACAAACCTTATTTTATGTTTCTTCTCCGTCTGTTTTTTTTTCGGATAGTTAACACACAGCTGTAAAAATCAAATCTGCATCTGAAAATTTACCATTACACGTGCTCTTAAATCGAAGGTTTTCCATCGGGAAAATGTTCACTCTAGGCAGCAACGTGAGAAATCCGGTCTCCCGCCTCGGATCGCTGATCTCAATTATAATGACACCCGCGACCTCCGGGGACCGCCGAGACCCGTGGCAGCCGTAAATCTTGATATCGTTCGTTCAAATAACGTTTCTGCTCCACCTTTTAATGGATTTCAACCGTTGGATGCGCTTTTGCCTGGCGTTTCTGGGAAACTTTATGGCGAAACGCAGAGGCGTAACTATACCGTTTGAGGCCCGTGGCAAATTCATCGGACGGGGCCCTCCCTCCCCCAATATAAAGAAGCTCAACCAATATAAAGAAGCTCAACCAATGAGATAATATTTTTTTGCTTTATAATAAATCACTAGGTGAAGTAGGTGCATACAAACGCGAATACAATTACTTGATTTTCTAATAACCTTTCATTTCATTCAGAGCGTATTGAACTGTATGTCACAATTTTTGTATTAGTACCAAATTTCAAAGATTAAAATTCCTTTTTTCGGGCTTTTTGTTCAGCAAAAGTGTTAATGACATAAGAACCGAAAATGTCATTATCGCGAGCGAAGCGAGCGCAAAATTTTTTACGATTGTATTCTGCCACTACTCCACTAGTCCATATACTTGATGCTTAACTACCTACAATACCAATCCACAACCGATGGTTTCTAAATCGTCACAATTTAGGTGGGCCTTACCAAGCAGCATCAGGATTGAGGAGTTGGTACCTGAAGTTCAATGATGTAGCCCAATATTAACGGCTGCACCGCGCAGTTATGTATTCCATACTTGTTACTCCGAAAATGTTGCGAGCGAAGCGAGCGCGTTATGATTGCATTACGGCACTTAGTAGTCCATTCTTGGCACCTACAACAGCAACGTAAAAGCGACATTTTCGCGAGCGAAGCGAGCGCAAAATTTATGATTGCAATACGGCACTTAGTAATATATTCTAGGCACCTACAATAGCAACGTAAAAGCGACAATTTCGCGAGCAAAGCGAGCGCGAAATTTATGATTGCATTACGGCACTTAGTAGTCCATTCTTGGCACCTACAATAGCAACGTAAAAGCGACATTTTCGCGAGCGAAGCGAGCGCGAAATTTTTTATGATTGCATTAAGTACAGCATTTAATAGTTCATACTTAGCACCTACAATAGAAATGCAAAAGTGACATTTTCGCGAGCGAAGTGAGCGCGAAATTTTTTATAATTGCATTATGGCACTTGGTAGTCCATACTTGACATCTACACTAGAAATGTAAAAGTGACATTTTCGCGAGCGAAGCGAGCGCGAAATTTTTTATAATTGCGTTACGGCACTTAGTAGTCCATTCTTGGCATCTACAATAGCAACGTAAAAGCAACATTTTCGCGAGCGGAGCGAGCGCTAAAATTTTTATGATTACATTACGGCACTTAGTAGTCCACACTTGGCATCTACAATAGCAACGTAAAAGTGACATTTACACGAGCGAAGCGAGCGCGAAATTTTTTATTTTGCACTACGCCATATTTAGTCCTGTACTTTTGACGCTTGAGACCCTGCGCTTGTATGCGCCGCACACCTGGCATCGTAGGTAAAGTCGGCTCTACCAACTATTTAGTTATTGTTTGGGGTACCTATATTCAGTAATTAATTAGATATTTTATAAAATTTTAAAATATGTGTTTATGGACCTAATGACATTTAGGTACATACTTATACAAATATGTATCTTTTTCATTTCTGTAAGTCATAAATAAAAATTTTGGGCCCAAATTTATCGCCCCGAAAATCTGCTCCAGTCAACTCAGCCTTTTGGTAAATCCGACACTGTGCGAAACCTTTCTTGTCCAAAAGAATTTAGTTTATATCAATTTTAATTTTGAAAATGATTTGCTCGGCACTAGCCGTAATCACAGGAATGGCTATAAATGTTAGGATCATCTTGTGCTTCTGGCCTTCTCTGATCGGGGGCCCCTTCCAGCTGGGGCCCGTGGCATTTTGCCGTCATGCCACCCTATAGTTACGCCTCTGGCGAAACGCATTAATACCAATAAAATCAAGGTTAATAATATTCTCTACCTTATTCTAATATTATACACTAGTGGTTTGCCCCGAACTGAGACCTCGCGATATCCCATAATTCCCAAAAGTTTTAATTATATATTGTAATAATTAACTTTTAACATTAGACACAATAAAAAAAATAATAGTTGACATAAAACTGTTTTACTGACACAGCGCCATCTATTAGCATTATAGTGAAGCTATTAGCTTCACAATAATGCTAATAGATGGCGCATTAAAATTAAATAATTTCGTTTCTTTATAACATTTATCTAATTTTAGTATTTGTTGTTCAAGTACAGGATATAACTGAATTTTCAACCATGTTTCACGTTCTAATATTCAGTAATTCAGAAGTTATAGGGCTCTGGCAGACATTTAGACGGACACACTTCTCTGTCTAGTAGGCAAGCGCCCTAGTTGACTCAGAGAACTCGCTTCGCTCGTTCAATAAATAATATATAAATTAATCTGACCTGAACCTTTTTCGCTGCAGATGAGACGTCTACGTGAAATAAAAGAATGGAACGTGTTTATCTTGGTGGTAGGCAACCTCGAGAAATCCTATAGCTGCAACATAAAAGATGAAGTGTAGCTATTCAAAATATCTATCTCTACAACCTCTTTTGTTAAGAGGAACACGTGCGACCTTAGGGTATCGAGGGAATTCAATGCACACGAAATACTGATATCTGAGTGAGTTTTCAGATTTACAAGGTGATAGAGGCTGGCTACTAGGACTATTTTGCGAGCAAATTCTGCAGGTTGAACACACACACATACACACACACATACACACACACACACACACACACACACACACACACACACACACACACACACGGCGTTTGCGTCGGTGGGGGCTAAAACGACAACGAACTGAAGTATCCCCTGGTGGTTTGTAAACTTAGTACATACTTAGCTACCTAAATAGCTTCTTTGTGTATATTTAACGCAAAAAATGGCATCAAAATCGGCCCAGTAGTATGAATAGGCATTTGGAGTTTAGTCTACAGCCGTACCTAATGCAAAATATCGCACTGAATTCGGCCCCATCAAGTAGGTAAATGGTAATATACAAGTCAATGGCCCCATCATTTTTCAGAAAAATTAAAAACGCAAGAAAAAGCTCTTAAGTTTAACGTAGGTATACTAGCAGCCCGCTCCGGCTTCGCACGGGTATAAAACGTCTTCATTACTAAATAAAAAGAATGCAAGTAATATAGTATGTTTAATAATTGTTATTGATTAGTATGGATCTTTGTCGCGAGCGAGCCTGTTATAACTTGATTACGCAGGCATGCATGATTTATGGCTAAGCTACAACGAAGCAATTTATTTTTCCACGTCCGGAGTCCAAGGAAAGCGTGACAGATGTTGCAATAATTTCTCCTTTATTGTATTTAAGTGGAACTGTTTGCAACTGTCCCGATGCCAGTTGAAAGCGTTTCAACGCCAATGCTTGCAAATTTATGCAATTCTACACTAGCTGCATCTAGTTTCCAAGAACTGCAATCAGTTAATCAGGACGGCTGTGGTCTGCAGTCTTCGGTGCTGCTCCAAACTAGAGTTAAAATACGATTGTCGCAACCATCCCCACAATTCCGTAGGTCGATTGCTATAGGTGCGGAAAAATTGCATCAATCGTTGCCGCAATCTTAATTGTGGGAATTTATTCTTATTGCAACGACTAACCTTATTTATGTATGCGGAAATTGACTTGTTACATCACATGTGTTGTAATGCCATTCTCAACTAGTTACTATTTATTAGTTAACTCCTAATATCATATCAGCATCAGCATAATGGTCACAGTAAAATTGGTTTTTTTCGGTGGTTGCTTCTACGAGTTTAATTTAAATTATAATCAAGTTCAATATAAAATAAACTGTTAACATTCAAGTTAACTTTATTATAATAGAGAAGTTGGTTTAAACTATAGGTACAACGAAAACTATAAGTTATAAGTTATGAGCTACATTTGAATATCGAAATAAATTGAATTTCAATAACTTTTATATTTTAATTGTTAATTTCCTGTGCCCCCACTTTTGAAAGTCAGTTGGGTAACGAGAAACTCGGAACCGTTGCCAATTAGGTAAAGGTAGAGATTCAATGAAATTCTGAAAATAGAGCAATAAATTATTGTATTTATTGTGGTGTGTCGCGTGTCGGTGGTAACTGGTGAGGTATTATAATAAAAATGTCCTCCCGACCGAGTCCGACCATGGCAGCTAATCTCCACAGAGATTAGCCATCTGCGCGGGAGATATTATAGAGCACAGGTGCACCCTCTATTCCCTTACTCTCATAGTTGGATGGGGCGGAAATCCGACACGACCGGAGAGAGATCAGTAGGGCGATTCAGACCTGTTCGATAACATACCGTGTCGATACGGTTAGATAGAATCGATCTCTTTTTGTCGTGTGGATTCAGAGCGAGCGAAATATATGTTAACAAACCGAATCGATCGACAAATAAGGTATCAGAAGGGTCTGAATCGGGGGGCTGATGCAGGACCGACAGCTTTACGCGCTCTCCGAGGCACGTGGGTGTCTCACCGGCAACTTCCTAACTCCGGTCTACCGTCTACCTAGTGAGAATTTCTTGACAAAAAATCCAATACTTTTTAGCCCGACCCGGGAATTGAACCCGGGATCTCGTCATCCGTAATCGAACTTGCTAACCACTAGACCAAGAATTTTTTCAATACCTACTGAAAATCAAAATTCGTACCTAATTTGGTTCAAGAATCCCACTTGGGATTACTTTTAATTGATGGCGGGAGCGAAGCCGCGGGTCAAAGTAATAAGTAACTTAAACACAATATTTAAAGACAATTAATTAATTAAGACAACGGCGTTCAGCTACTTTACTATCATAGCAAGCATAGCTATCTATTAATAGTTCTACCTATATAATAGACGGTAGGTATAGATATAATAATGGCCGTAGCAGAGTTTGCAACTATAGGCAATCGAGTAGTTGAAATGCAAATTCAATTTGCTGTCATTTAATTTCCTTTGATCATTTTCATTTTAGAAGTGAAAGCGATTCAGCTCCAACTGAAAATGTCCGTTGTTCAAGTGGTAGACGAATGGGATTTTTGGAAACATTCTTAGGCGCGTTGAGTGAATTTTGGTTGAGGATTAGTCTCTACGGGTTGTGGCCAATGACATTTTCATTTTAATAGCCCAACGCTTAAAAGTGCGTACTGAAAACTGAAAGGTCGCAAGGTTCGAACTCCACCCGTTGGATCATTGTCGTACCCAAAGTGGCGGCGGCAGCAGTGGTTGTACGGACACTCCAATACAACATCCAAACCAATAAGCCAACTTAACAATGGATCGATTTTATTTTTTGCGTGGGTATAGTTGAGGACACAGAGAGTGACATAGGCTTATTATATTTACATATACCTATATATTTTTATCCCCAGGATTTTAAGAACTCCAGATGGACGAAGTTAAAAGCTAGTTTTTCAATATAACAGTACCTATACCTTACTGCACGCGCGTACCTTTAAGTTGAAAGTCAAGAGCTTTAAAGAGCTCGTTGAACGCTCGACATTACGGCGCGTGTTTTTCACCGGCCATTTCGCCAAGCTGAGGCGGTCAATAAAAATATAAGGGACGGCGGAGTTCGCACGTGAGCGGAATGAACCGCGACCTTACCGCGACAGACGCGCGGGCCACGGGAACTGCGGCTTGTGTCTCGATAGCCATAAAGTTTTAAATAAAAGCACAACAACCACATTGTCCTACTTAATATTATGAATGCGAAAGTTTGTGAGGATGGATGTATGGATGGATGTTTGTTACTCAATCACGCCGCAACGATTGAACCAATTTAACTGTTTGGCACAGAGATTGGATTATAGTCTGGAATAACACATAGGCTAACTTTTTACCCCGGAAAATAAGAGAATTCCCGCGGGAATTATAAAAACGCAATCTACGCATACGAAGTCGCAGGCATCAACTAGTTCCAAATACAACATAAAAATTATAAAAAGAAATCATATAGGTATCTTCTACTATATAAAAATAAGTCGGGTTTTCCTTCCTGACGCTATAACTCCAGAACGCACGAACCGATTTCCACGGTTTAACATTCGTTGGAAAGGTCTCGGGCTCCGTGAGGTTTATAGCAAAGAAAATTCAGGAAAAATTTCAACAGAAAAGCGGGAAAATCTTTTTTCACATACAGCGCCATCTCTGATACATAGCATGGTATGAAGCCATCTGGTGGCGAAACGGAGTTCGCCGAGTTTGCTAGTATCTAATATTTATCTAATAATTCTAATTTCTATATAATATTTATTAGTTGGACTTTCAATCACGCAGCAAAGCGTTGGATCAGCATGAGTATAGCTCAGGACTGAAACATCTTATGTTGTGTGTTGTATTGTGCGTATTGTTATCCCTAAAATTTAAAGGGTTCCCGCAGGATTTTTAAAAACCTACCCTCACGCGGACAAAGTCACGGGCAGCTGAAGCTAGTACGCTAGTAGGCAATAGGTAATAAATCATAAAAATTATCATACTAACTTTTTTCTGCGGTTTCGCTCACGTTAAGTTTAATTTTTCAAAAATTCTTAGCAATCTAGGAGACATCGCAGCTAAATCGGCTAACTTGTTATGAAATAATAAATGTTGAAAAAGTGTTTAGAGAAAATGATTTATCAATAAAATGAATTCTTTAACGCTGTTTCTATAACCACAGAGAGCGGGGCCGTCCATTGGGCGTCGGATTTGGCGTGTCATAATAATACTGTTTTATAATGCTTCTTCTACGAGTATTACCAACAGCTCCTATTACTGTTCTTGCTATCTCCACTCGCTGGTGAGTGCTCGTGAGTTGGTGATCAATCTTTACTGACATTATTTACCCAGTGGTAATACGGGAAATAAAAATGTCCAGTGAACTATAATAATACATTTATAAGTATTACTGAAGCACTTAGTAGTATAAAAATTAGTCGTGTATTACTGGTAGTATAAGAGTACAACGGTTCAATACGAAAATATGCTCCCGACCGAATCCAGTCACGGCGGCCAATCTCCACAGAGATTAGCCATCTGCGCGGGAGATATTATAGTGCACAAGTGGGTGCGCAAACACAGGTACAGGTACAGGTGGTAAACCAAGGTACTAGGTAGGTAGGTACATGATGAAAAAAATATGTCTGAAATATCCGTAATTTTATTGTCAGGTATAGTAACGAACCATTTAGGTCAAAAGTATACTGAGATTTTTGCAATACTTGAAAATATTAGCATGCGCGAAAGAGAGGGAATGACAGACGTAAACTAACTAAAGACAGTTACCACAAAAATCCTCGGGCACTAACTGTGAAGGTCGCGAGTACCAACTGAGAAGCACTTTATTTTGCTTATTTAGTTACTTGTCGTTTGTATAGATTGAAATGTGGAAATGGAGAACGGCCACGAGGAGGTATCGATCTGAGAGCAAGCCAATAGGCAGTATAAACATTTCTTGGTACATACCTACCTACCTAAGTGCCTAGGTATGTGTTTTTGGATTGTAAATAAGCCTACAGCCAGACTAAATGTTAAAGTAACTTTTTTATAATCTCCATACCTTCTAATCGGTCTCTAACTTTCTAGACGCCATTATACCGCAACGCTTAATCGCCTTTCGTAATATAATAGCATTGTTTAGAATTAGCATTTAGTTTTTTAATTATTACAGGTGTATTAAAAAATATTTTGTTTCTAGATGATGCCCGCGATTTCGTCTGCGTGGATTAAAGTTCTTCAATTCCCGCGAAAACTTTAATTTTCTGGGATAAAATGTATCCCATGTGTTAATCCTGGATATGAGCTATCTTCAGCTAAATCGGTTTATTCGTTGTGGCGTGAAGGAGTAACAAACATACACATACACTCGATTAGTTTGAATGTATGTGTATGTTTGCTCGGCTTTATAATATTAATGTGATGTGATAAGGTTTTTGGACACTGCTAGAAAGATTTTTGATTATCGTAATAGACTGCTGACATTTTAAAATTATAATAATTATGTTTTCGTGTAAAAAATCTATTTGGAAAAAATCCATAAACGAATCTTTGAAAAGTTCTGAGTCTATATTATGTACTAGTAGGGCGCGTGGGTGCGCGGCTCGCTAAAGCGAACCGCGGTTTTTCTGGCCACCAAGTAGACCTTCGGGTTTTGATTATCTTTTTCTAAAAAACCACTCTTCTATCATTTTTTCTCTCTGAGATAGACACCGTCGAAATTTGTATGGCCGCCATCTATAAAATGTGTGCATCAAGTCCTGCACACATTTTATATGAAAAAAAAAATCCGCCATCTTGAATTTTTCTCTATTCATCACGTAGACCATCGGGTCCTGATTATCTTTTTCCGAGAAACCACTCTTCCATCATTCATAGTCTCCGAGATAGACATCGACGAAATTTGTATGGCCGCCATCTTGAATCCGCCATTTTGGATTTTTTTTCGACTCTCTGCCAATTGGATTAGGTTTTGAGTGACTTTTGTTTAAATACCCTCCACTTATCTTCGATATCCTGGCCGTGCTCCTCACCAGTCTCCGAAATCCTCAACCATCAGCTCTCTCCATATTTTTCCTTCAAATGAATTTTTGTCCTCTATATGAAACCATCAGAAATTTGGAAAAGGAACCTTATTACAGTCTTGCATATATTTTGTATGAAATAAAAAAAAATCCGCCATCTTGAATTTTTTTCTATTCATCAAGTAGACCTTCGGGTCCTGATCACCTTTTTCCAAGAAATCACTCGTCCATCTTTTATAGTCTCCGAGATAGACACCGACGAAATTTGTATGGCCGCCATCTTGAATCCGCCATTTTGGAGATTTTTTTCAGCTCCCTGCCAATTGGATGAGGTTTCGAGTGACTTTTGTTTGAACACTCCCCACTTATCTTCGATACCCTGGCCGTGCTCCTCACCCGTCTCCGAAATCCTCAACCATCAGCTCTCTCCATATTTTTCCTCCAAATGAATTTTGGTCCTCTCTACGAAACCATCAGAAATTTTGAAAAGGAACCGTATTAAAGTCTTGCATATATTTTGTATGGAAAAAAATAAATTCCGCCATAATGAATTTTTTTTCTGTTCACCTAGTGGACCTTCGGCTCCTGATCATCTTTTGCCAAGAAACCACTCTTCCATCTCTTATACTCTCCGAGATAGACACAAACAAAATTTGTATGGCCGCCATCTTGAATTCGCCATTTTGGAGTTTTTTTTCGGCTCTTTGCCAATTGGATGAGGTTTCGAGTGACATTTGGTCGAACACCCCCCACCTATCTTCGATACCCTGGCCGGTGCTCCTCACCCGTCTCCGAAATCCTCACTCATCAGCTCTCTCCATATTTTTTTTCCGAATGAATTTTTGTCCTCTATACGAAACCGTGAGTGAAAAAAAATTTTTCCATACAAAATTTTACAGGAGAGGTGATCAATGAGTCAGTCAGTCAGTCAGTCAGTGAATCAGCACGAGTAGCTATATATATAGTAATGACATTTTTTGTTTTCCATTTGAACGGTAAACAACTGTAAGTAGCACTACCAGGCAACACCACTACTCACAAAGTAAACAAGACGTTACTTATCTCATTACAAGGGCCTTATAATTGGCAATTATTTCTAACAGCACTCGTGGAACCTTCTAGTGGTAAAAGACATAAAATGCGCGATTCAACGTGTCACGTGACTTCTAGAAATTGTATATTATTATTCATGATATGTGGTCATACTGCCAATCGCACATCTTTATTCGAACAATCACGAGAAAGGTCTTAATATCAACTCACTAAACATCAGGCTTCAAAGGTTTACAGGTTGATAAAATCATCAAAGATGATGCCTTTTTAATAGGTGAAAAAATATATAACACGTGAAATGGCTTCGTCATAATATTTCTTATAGAAAACTTGGGCAATAACATGGCTATTGAGCAGGGCGGCTGGTGTGAAATGGCATATTCAGACATCATACGGACCCTGCACATTAGCTATAAAAATAATATGATTATCTAAACAGTTTTACTTTAAGCAATCAGATACATTACAAACACGAAGCCATCGTTGAATATTAGTCCACTTCATGAAGTTAATTCTATTTAAAAACTGGATTATACTTATATATTTATGGATATAAATATATAAATATGACGTATTATATTGCTGTGTATTCTATTGTTTATTAACTAATAACTAATTGATTTACTGTTTTATCTGAGGAGATCATCAGAATCCAAGACCTAAATGACAGTATAATTATCTAATGTAAAAAGTGATTCTTAAATTGGTTCAGTTTGATGGAGTTTATGGAGTAACATCGCCAAAAAAATGCAAAAAGTGAAATCAAAAGTAATAATTAATAACTGTAGTCTTCTTGTAAAAAAACGGATATAAATGCCAATATGCAATGGCACCACCACCAATACCACACAGATTCTTCAAGACATGATACTACATGCACATTTGTAGCATCCTTAAGAAATACTGCATCTATAACGCCATAATGTCTCTAATGTACAAAAAAGTTTCTATAAAATAAATAAATAATTTGAAAAAAATTACTGAAGAAAATATTGCGTTAAAAAGTTAGTAGGCATTTGATTAAAATCATTCGGAAAGTGTGATATCTCCTGAAACTACTGTCCCTTTTACGATCTGTATAGCCACAAGAAGTCGTCAGATACTACAAAGAAGCTAAGGGCTATCCACTGAGCGGTTTTTACAACGACCAGTATACCACCCAATATAACTTATTGCCTTCACAGAATCTTGGCTTTTAGTTATAATGAAATATGGTTGGAATCTCTGTAAATTGATATGGCATTGTGATTTATAGAGCATGTACGACGATTTAAGATAAATAATGTCGTATAGCACATCTGCTGCGTCGGGATAGTTTAAAGTAATTTATGGCAGTTGGAAGGCTATATTGATGGTCTGTGGCGGTTAATGCTTTAACGGTTCATGATCTGTTTGGGATTTGAAGACTTGGGTTAAAGCTGTAAGGTGTTTCATAGCAAAACTAATTACATTAGAGACATTTCATAAAGATATATTATCTTCAAAATGTATGATGTTTTTTTATTTTTTATAATTATTAGTTTAATTATAATATTTAGATAAGTAAATATTATATCCACTTGCATAATATTTTATGCTTAATCATATTAAAATATTTTAGACTTCATATCCGGCGTATAGGTATGACAATTTTATTTGAGGAGATTATATAAGTCACGATATAATAAAGACACGATATAATAGAGAAAGATATAATAGAGTCACGATATAATAGATAAAGGTTTTGCCTACTGTATTTTCTAGGTGATAACCTAGTATAAAAGAGAAAATACTGTAGGCAAAACCTTTCTCTATTTAATGTTAAAACCATAAACTATACAAACAGATTTTTAATATTTGTATACCAGAAATGGCTGATTACTCAACTCTGTAAATAATAAATATCATAAATATCACCCATTCTACAAATAAAAACTACAAATTTTAACACGAAAAATAAAATTTAAAATTTAAAATCTTTATCATTATTGAAAAATAATGATGATATTGATCCACCGTTTGCATTCTAATTTCATATTTTATTCAGAATGAAAAATGTAGATAACATTCGAAGAAGACAAAGTTTGTTCTGTGCGTTGTTGAGCAAAAATCAACTGCAAATTATTTTTTAAATCTTCGAGAAATCGTAAATATGAGTAAAGATATAATGGCTGTATATATTATGTATATCAAAAGGGAAATTTTAATAATCCCTTCAAGTCAACAAGGGTGACTGAATAAATTTAAAATCAACGTGGTAAATAGGAAGAAGGTAGAAAGAAGGTTTCTGTTTGAAGCGAAGGTCAAACAACTCATTTGTCAATCAGGAAAAAGGTTTTCTAATTCGAAATAAATTGTGAAAGTTTTTCCACTAAAATTTTGGTTTTCGACTGTGAGATGGGTATTCGGATTTTTTATTTATTGAATCTGTGATTGAATTAATCGAAAAATTTATTAAATAAGCAATACTTACTCATTAACCGACTTGCAAAAAAGAGGAGGATATCAACTCGGCCGGTATCTTTTTTTTATTTTTTTTTTACATATAGGTATACTGTCTTCAGAAATCATCAGGGAAATTTTCAATGTCTGGTACCATCGACGTCTGGTACACATTTAAAGTCAGTTTTTTTAAATTAAATTTGGGTTTTACGAAAAGTTCCCTCATGATATTTATGTTAATAGTTATTTTTTTATCATAAGTATTAAGACACTAAAGAGTACTATTTAAGAGTTTTAAATGCACTGTAGACTGAGAAGAGTAATAGATATACAAAAAACGCAGATGTATTACAGCCTGTACCTGTAACACCACACGTCGAAAATGATAAAATCAGCCATAGCTTACCTGATATAAAAATAATGACGATTAAATTGAACTCATTATCACTTAAATGTAAAAGGATCGGTATATAAACTTGCTAGCTCCGAGACTATAGAGATATCTTATCGGACGGCATCTTAATTGACTGTCGACTCCCCAAGGGGGCAGTTTCCAACTCAAATTAAAAAATATTCACTTTTCCCCGCAGTAACTCGCTCACATTACGTGAAATCAGATAACTCAGATTCGAGTTAAATTGATTTGAAATTATAGCTTTCATTAAGTGTTTACTGTTCTGTTAATTGAACATTAACGTTTTACCCTCGATTCGTGAGCAGACACGGAGTTCAAACGGTAAGGTCAAGTTATCTTTATTATAAAGCTTGAGTTTTATAGATTACTTTAACGAAGAGACTTTGAGCGTACCTAAAATCGTTAAACGCTTTCTCCTCATAGGTTTATGAAACAGAGAGATACAATACACATGAAACCCCAAAAGTCTACGGAGATTAAAGATTTACCTTAATCCAGATATGTAACATAATTAAAAAGGAAAACCCTAAACGGTAGCACCTGAAAAAATTGAATAGCAAAACTGTCTTTGAACGATTACCAATAACACTAGTAACTTTCGACAGGCGGTTAATTATGGTTTAAAACACCAAAGAAAGGAACTTTACTGATACCTATAATAAATCAATGATGCTCCATATGGAATTTAATTCACTTAAGTGGCAATCGAATTTCACAAAACCTATTACGTTCCTAAGTTTCCAGCTCAATCGGTTGAAATTAATCCAGAGTCATCTTTAATTACGTTTGATGACAAAGGCACGAGCAGTTGAAATCGAATGCATTCTGAGCATTTCTCGTTAATTTGGCCAATATAATGTAGGAGCTGTCATTTCTAACATTCTATGCATAGAATTGATTCCGAATACGTTAGGAGTTATAAAATTATTTTTAAAATGAGTAAGAATTATATATTCTTCTCCTAAATTCATTGTTTAAAATAACATAGTATCCACTAGGCCATATAACTCTAGTATTTTAAGTTAGCAAAAAATAATCGTTGTTAACAATTAAGTTCATGACAGTAAATTTCATTTAGCGTTCCGGAACGATGGCGTGTAGAAACAGATTAGGGGTATGGGTTGAATTTACACTCCAATACCCTTATTTTTCTATGATCGAAGGCAATACCCCTTCCAAGTTAGTCCTCTACCATCTTAGACTGTATCGTCACTTACCATCAGGTAAGATCGCAGTCTAGGATTATCTTGTCATTGAATAATATAAAAAAATGATATTATATTAGTATCGGAGTCTAATTTCTTATGCCTATTACTAGAATAATTATTAATAGAATATTATTTATTAATAGAATAAATAAATAATAATAAAACTATTCTGCATGTTTTTGGTAAGAGAGCCAAAGAATTAAGCCAAAAATAATGTGTCAATTTAATTTAGTTTTAGTAAGGTTTTAGTATAGATAAAACAAGTATAGTGAAAGGAAAGCGGTCCTGTCCAAAATGGATTTGTTTCGTATTTCCGTGTACCAAATGTAAATATAGTATCGCTTTGCAGGTCACGCGAAGCATTCCTTGCTTGCGCAGCATAACACAACCTTATTTGTAGTGCCACCATGAAAGACTATTTTATTTATTATTCACTCATTTACTGATATCTCTAAATCCTAAAATCCTTGAAAATAGTGGAATGGATTCCATTGAAATGTTAATATTTACGCCAAAAAGTTAATAAAATAATATCTATTCTTATTCTTCTACCTAGTATACGACTCCGATATAATTTCTGAACTACTAAACCGATGACCTTGAAATTTTTATAGGACAATTTATACAGTATCTTCTTTCTAACAAAAAAAAGAATGAATGAAATCGGAGTACGCGTTAATGGATTACAACTAAATACACATTTTGACTTTCATCCCCTCTCCCAAGGGAACCGTGCTGAATTTCGGGATAAAAAGTATTCTATATTTTACCTCGTAGTATGAACTTAAATGGTGCCAAGTTTCATTTAAATCCGTCCAGTAGTTTCAGTGTGATGCGCGGCCAAGATACAGACAGGCAGACAGACAGACAGACAGACAAAAAATTCAAAAAAAATTGTTTTGGGCTCCAATTAAAATTTTCAAAATATATTTAATGTACAGATTTCGTCCCGTTAAAGTTTTATTATAAGTATAAATAATTGAAATTGAAAATACAACATAAGAATAACATTTTTAAAAATAGTAAATTGGCCAAAAGAGAAATAAGCTCTTATGGCGACTTTAGCTGTTTCTTTCTAAAACTAAATTTTCTATGGAGAGTGTATGAAGCTACTGTCTTGTGACATCACATGCTCTCTTTGTACAACAGGACACCTTAAAGCTCTACCTCCAAGACTATTAAATATATTAAAAAAAGGAAAATGGTATTGTGTTTTATTTTTTAACTTAAATTAATATTCTCTTCTCCCTTCCAAATAAGCGAAAAACTTGCGCTAGGAGGGGGTATGACCTTTTAGTTTTCAGTTTGCACCTTTAACCGTTGGGATATTGAGGTGTCAAAAAATCAATGAAATACCCTATTACATTTTAATATCATAGTAAAGGATAGGTATGCGGCGTTTCCTACTTTGGGTTCTCTATTTTTTCGAGTAAGTATACATTTTGCATAGCCATAAAAAATCAAAAGTTTGGTCTCTCTTACATGCATTATGTTCTCGTATAGGTACAGAATAGTTATATTGTGCCATATTGTATTGCGGTCTGATATTTTGTCTCTACTGTGCTCGGAGGAAAAAAAAATTTGTGAGCTTAATCCTCCTAGCTACTGTGCCATGTAGAGCACGATATAATAGCTGAGTGCGGTTTGTACATCTGTGTCTTATGTTACCAATTTGTACGTAAAATTTGTTACATATTGAGCATTATTTTTGGATTGCAATATTCATCTTAATTTATTTTTAAACGCTTTAAAATTTTTTTTTTTTATTTGAACTGCAAAATATTCACATATTAATATATATATAGCTACTGGGACTGATTCACTGACTCACTCACTGACTCATTGATCACCTCTCCTGTAAAATTTTGTATGAAAAAAAATTTTTTCACACATGGTTTCGTATAGAGAACAAAAATTCATTCGGAGGAAAAATATGGAGAGAGCTGATGATTGAGGATTTCGGAGACGGGTGAGGAGCACCGGCCAGGGTATCGAAGATAGGTGGGGGGTGTTCAACCAAATGTCACTCGAAACCTCATCCAATTGACAGAGAGCCGAAAAAAAACTCCAAAATGGCGGATTCAAGATGGCGGCCATACAAATTTTGTTTGTGTCTATCTCGGAGAGTATAAGAGATGGAAGAGTAGTTTCTTGGCAAAAGATGATCAGGAGCCAAAGTTCCACTTGGTGAACAGAAAAAAAATTCAAGATGGCGGAATTTATTTTTTTCCATACAAAATATATGCAAGACTTTATACGGTTCCTTTTCAAAATTTCTGATGGTTTCGTAGAGAGGACAAAAATTTTTTTGTAGGAAAAATATGGAGAGAGCTGATGGTTGAGGATTTCGGAGACGGGTGAGGAGCACGGCCAGGGTTTCAAAGATAGGTGGGTGGTATTCGAACAAAAGTCACTCGAAACCGCATCCAATTGGCAGAGAGCCAAAAAAAAATTCAAAATGGCGGATTCAATATGGCGGCCATACAAATTTCGTCGATGTCTATCTCGGAGACTATGAAAGATGGAGGAGTAGTTTCTTTGATAAAGATGATCAGGACCCATTGGTCTACGTGATGAATAGAAAAAAATTCAAGATGGCGGAATTTATTTTTTTCATACAAAATATATGCAAGACTTTGATACGGTTCCTTTTCGAAATTTCTGATGGTTTCGTAGAGAGGACAAAAATTTATTTGGAGAAAAAATATGGAGAGAGCTGATGATTGAGGATTTCGGAGACGGGTGAGGAGCACGGCTAGGATAACCAAGATAGGTGGAGGGTGTTCAAACAAAAGTCACTCAAAACCTCATCCAATTGGCAGAGAGCCGAAAAAAAATTCAAAATGGCGGATTCAAGATGGCGCCCATACAAATTTCGTCGATGTCTGTCTCGGAGACTATGAAAGATGGAAGAGTGGTTTCTTGGGAAAAGATAATCAGGACCCGATGGTCCACGTGATGAATAGAAAAAAATTCAAGATGGCGGATTTTTTTTTCATATAAAATGTATGCAGGACTTTGATACGTTCTTTTCCGCTGATGGTTTTGTATAGAGGACAAAAATTCATTTGGATGAAAAATATAGAGGGAGCTGATGATTGAGGATTTCGGAGACGTATGAGGAGCACGGTCAGGGTATTGAAGATAGGTTGAGGGTGCCCAAACAAAAATCACTCGAAACCTCATCCAATTGGCAATGCTGAAAAAAAAACACCAAAATGGCGGATTCAAGGTGGCGGTCATACAAATTTCGTCGGTGTATATCTCAGAGACTATGAAAGATGGAAGAGTAATTCCTTGGACAAAGATGATCGAGACCCGAAGGTCTACTTGGTGGACAGAAAAACCGCGGTTCGCTTTAGCGAGCCGCGCACCCACGCGCCCTACTAGTTCTATCTATTACGGCTTTCAAATAAATAGTATACAAAATTTTATAGTCTTGTCAATTGTCTAGGTACGCATTTCTCCGAAAATATTAATCGGATTGTGATCATTTGCTTACATTTAATCCAACTTAGGGAACAATAAAGATCATCTAAATCGGTTCAGCAGTTTTTTTCTTTTAAGTTAATTTTTATTACGGTATATTGAAGTCAGTTTAATTTTTTAAAATTATTATCAGATTGTTTTAATACAAAAGTTCAAAGTTTTATGGTTTGTGACGCTGTTGTCAGTTGTCATCTATTTCTTTTATCCTTTATATTCCTAATCAATGTTTCCATCCCTTCATTCGACCTTTATTTCCGCCTATCCGTTATAGATATTTTGTCACGCACCATAATTAAGGGTATACCTAGTATAAAAAGTTCAAGCAGGGTAGAGATTTGAATTGAAAAGTAAACATAATATAAAATTACACTTACGTACCGAATGTATTATGGAATTTTGATACCTCAAAGTAAAGTTTAAAAAATAATATGCTAAGAATGAATTTTAATCTGTTGGCTTTGCGGTGCTCGGGAATATTCGACGCAAAGGCCGGCCATGTTTGAAATTTCATTTCACCGGACTAAGTACCTACTATAAGCCAAAGCCTGCAGAAGATATTAATTTCGTAACAAAATCGTTTTAAGTTTACTTATTTAATTAATTAGATTCAAACAGTCAAACAAAGACAAAGGTTTCAATAAGGATAAGAGTAGGTACACCGGTTTGATTTAATGGAAGAGGAAATAATTGTAGACTATAATTGATTGCCATTATGTATGTAGGTATGTATAATGTATATTGGGCATACATATTAAGGGCTCTTGAAATTAAAATATCGAGTTATGTTTTGTTCATAAGGTTATATCCCATTTTTATTTATATTATTTATATTTAATATTATAAATGCGAAAGTTTGTATGTTTGTTACTCAGTCACGTCGCAACGACAGAACTAATTTGGTTGAAATTTAGCACAGTGATAGATTATGGTATGGAATAGGACATAGGCTACTTTTTATTCGGGAAAATTTAAGAGTTTCAGCGGGAACAGAAAAACCTCAATCCACGCGAACGAAGTCGCCGGTTTCAGCTAGTTTTTAATATGAGTATTAAGCTTTTAAATAGGTATCTTTTATATTGAGAAAGTTATCGGTTGCGCACATTTAAGACACATAATATAATTATTCTCTCTTCAGGATAATACCACAATTCCAAGGAACAGCTTCTAATGAACAGATTACGGTGAAGACAGGAAATTTAGATCATAGATATCAAGCAAATCCCGCAATACCTAGCTTGTGTTAATATATAATTCTCATCTCTGATTTAATTAATTATCTGTAACACCACATCATACCTAAATAAGATTATTACTTCATTTGCTCAGATAGGATTTTTTGGAGCAAAAGAGATAGATTCAGCAAGTTTAGTGCCAGGTTTGTATCACTTTGTTTTCATAGGTCCAAACTGATTCGGCACGTCTTATCGAAAGTTTAAATTCACTTTCACAATACAAATAGTTAAAGTAAAAGCTCGGTATATTTTCAAAGGGCTGTCAAATAAGCCGCGGTATCTCGGGCACGCGGGCGCGGCCACGACAATATTAACAGCGGCTTTGCCATTCCCATTTGCATAAGAAAATAAAAATGGCCTCTATTTGTCTTGAGGAGTGGAAAGTCTTTGCTTAGCACCACTACCATTGTAATAAACTATTATGTAAAACTGGTGATGTAAAACACGAGTTACCGAGAGGTATTCTTGTGGAACACATTTCTTGTAATCATCACTCATAAATGAATACGCCAATTTTAATTTTAACTTAGGTCTTCTTAAGACTTTTAGCTGATTAAATGCTTTGATAAAAAGATTTGCTGAAATAAAGATTATTTATTAATTTCAAACTTAACTTCTGGATAACAATTCAAAAGAACTATGTTTAACATAAGGCTTAAATTATAAAGATAAAAAGTCTTGCAAATATCTCGAAAAAGAATATTTTAAGAAGTTGGCGACCTTGGTTAGGGATACGGAATCCCCTGTCAGAATGTTGTTATTTTGCGTCTAGATGGGCGGCGAGCATTATTTTGGTTTAAGATTCTAAGTAGAGTTTACACGAAGCCAGTAATGCTGGCGCCAGTCTGCAGACAAGCCAGCGTTGGCCTGGCCCTTGTTGTTTAGACGCGGCCAATCATTCACGGATTTTTTCTTCTGGTGTGCACACGTTTGGAAAAAATAATGAATACGCGGCAAAGGCTGTTGAAAAAGAAATGTTTAAGGAATATCTCTGCACTATTAAGAGAAGAGTTGATTGATATATTACAAAAAAAGGGAGCGAAACGACTTTGGATAAGAAAATGGTTAAGCGATAGACCTGTAACTGGAGCTTCTGCCTTGTTGCTGAAACAACTAAGATTAGAAGATCCTTCTGAGTACAGGTTGGCGTTTTGGGGGGTACTGCTGAAAAACTTTGATGAGTTGCTTTCGCTTATACAGAGCTCGATTCAGCACCAAGACACTCTGATGAGAGATGCATTACCAGCAAAAATAAAATTAGAAGTAACGTTATCGTAACGCTTATCCCACAAGCATTCGTGCTCTCTATAAAGTTGTACGAATTTCAAAGTATCCTCTTCGTTGAATTTTCTCGGCATTTTGTCGCAGAAATTCCAAATAAAACAACAAAGAACACACACCGTACGGACGTTCGCCAGTGACTGGCGAGACTCGTCTACACGTGTCCGCAACGCTGGCGCGGGGGTCGAAGGGTATGCGGGCGGAGGTCACTGGCTAGAAAAATAGACGGTCGCTCTATTCTCGCCAGCGTTGGCAGCCAGCGCTGGCTTGGCTTGAAAAACTGTTTACACAAGGCCAATACCAAGCCAGCACTGGCTGCCAGTCTTATTGGCAGCCAGTGTTGGCTCCGTGTAAACTATGCTTTACTGCCAGAAGTTTGTGCAGAGATTTTAATCATTATGCTAATTCAAGCACCTGGTTGTGCACGCTTAAGCAAAAACTTTCATTATTTTATTGTACTTAGTAGAATTTCGTTTTTTAAAAGTTTTTTCGTTTCTTAGAAGTTAGTTTTTTTCACATCAGATAATAAATTACTGCCCCAAGTTCCTAGTCAAGGATAAAAATTGATCGGAGCGCCTGTAAGTTCAAAATAGCATCAACGCCCATTACATTCTGCTGCGAAATTTGAACAGGCACTAAATATTTATTTGTAACTGTATTTACTAAGTGTTTTAGTTGTTTTTAGATAAAATATTAAATAATACATTTGTTTACCTCGTAGTAATAAGTATCTAAAGTTCTAGTGTTTTAGGTTACAGTAACATGCCGTTACTACGCGTAAGTATAACAAGATGTGATGTGAGCGTGAGGAGTGGTGTGGAGTAAACCCGCTTGAGCTGTCGCCGGCTCTAATGGCGGCATCCATCAAAGGGAATAAGCCGCCGCCAAAACGATACCGTAATGGCCCACTCTGCTCTGTCGCTCCACGAATACATTATTATTGAGGTATCGGTGTAGACCATGTGTAGACCCATTTAATTAAAGCGTGAGACACATAACAGTGAGAGCGGGCGAGTTCATCGTTCAGGGATATTTTATAGGTACATAGGTAATGTTAATGAGTTGTATTAGACTGTCCTTAATCAACACGCTTGTCCGGCATTGCTGCAAGTGATGGGTATTTAATACATGCATTTTATTTAAGAACACTAGTCAAGCTGAAGTTGACGAATATCTTCCTATCCCCTCCAAATAAGTGGAAAGCTTGTGCTAGGAGTGGGTATGACAATAGTGCAACGGGTGGAATTCGAACCTGCAACCTTTCAGTTTTTAAGTCCACACCCTTAACCGTTGGGCTATTGAGGCTATACGATGATATTGATACAAGATGTTTTCCTTTTTCGCACACAACACCGAAGAGGTGCGTGCCCGGAATGGAACCCGCGACTCCCCCGGAGAGGAGACCGGGTTCTAACCACTAGCCCTTTTTATTAAAATTGAATTGATTCCGCTGGCATGGAACTTACAACCTTGCTGCTCCGTCAACGTATGTATGTACCACAGAACTTGAAAAGTCGTGATCGTTGGCATTCTTACGTGGTTGAAATCCAACCTACTCGCACGAAACGCTTTAGTTCAACGTTTTTGAAACGAACCGCTTAGGTGTGGAACGCGCCTGGAAGGCTCCGGTTGTGTTCTTAGAAGATCTCGGAGCCGGATCTATGCGCTGAGGGTGGCTATAGAGGGGGTTTTAGTGGGTAAAATCCCCACATAACCCGGGACCCTACCCCACGTTTCGGGTATCTTTAAAGAAGATTTCCCCCTCGTTAAAAAAAAAAAAAAAATAGGTGTGGAACGCACTTCTGGCGTCGCACTTGTATCTCCTGCCACCTCATATCTAATTTGAGTACCTTAAAAACAAGAGTGAATAGGAATTTTTTTAGGCAAGCGCGCTCCAACCTCAGACCAGACCAGAGTCCACTTAGTCCAGTACACTTGGTCCAGAGACCAGACTCCAGACCTCATTAGGGCTTTCCGTCATTGATCGTAGTCAAGTGCAAGCCTATCTCGTAAAAAAAATGTCTTACCATTCTTATGTTCCGAAGGAGAACCACCTCACACAGATAAAAGTTTCAGATTTTTATCAAGCATCGCCTCATCCTACAATCCTACAGGCGCTCGTTGGAGTGTACAATCCCGGTACAATCAATACGCGCCCCGGGCGCCCGCCTACAGCGGACTTTCATCTACTATCGATATCGTCTTATTTACTAACTTACTACGAGGACGTGCCCACTTACAAAATAATATTGCTATTGCGTACTGCTAGTTCCTAAACTCCAGAGGCCCGAGTGTAACTTTCCAAGCAACTTTGTAGTTAGGTATCTACTTACTCGTAGTGAAGCCTTTGCTAGCTACTGCTAGTACCCAGCGCAACATGAGGAATATACATACAATACCTACTAGTTGTTGCCCGCGATTTTGTCTGTGCTAATTTAGTTTTAATATAAAAATGATTTTCAAAAATCTGACTTCAATCGCCACTACAAAATATAAAATTTTTAACGTAGGAGAGTGACATAGGCTACTTTTTATTCCGGAAAATTAAACACAAAATAGAAAACAGCGCGCGGTACCGTTACCATACCGCGGTGTTGTTACTGTAAAGTGCACCTCCAGAGCACGATATTAAGTCCATATTTGAATGCTCATACTTTGGTTGGGTGGGAGCGGAGTCGTGTAAATCGGCTACGACTTTTAACGGTAGGTACTTCGAGTACAGATAAAATAATATGAATAATTTTATTATTTTGACTACATTTTATGAGAAAATTCTTAGTATCCGCAAGAAAAATATAGTATTAGTATGGCAGTCTCGCAGTACTCGACCCGGGTCGGCACGGGCATAGGCACGGGTCAAGGGCATGGAGTTTTCCACATTTTTTGGCCCAATTCATAAGCTTCAGCGTCAAGTTTTGAATTCATCAACATCATAAACAACCTATTAACGTCTCACTACATAGGTACATAATTATTTCTAATGTCTTATGCCTAGTTTATATTCAAAAAAATGGTTAAAGCATTTAGTAAATTTTGTCGCTATTTTTCTCTACCAAAACCTAGGTATATGATAAAAAAAGACGTGTAGCACTCGGGGACTGCCGCGGTAAAGCTATTGCATAGCATTTTTTATCAACGCCATCTAGCGGTAAGAGGAGTCCCGTGTCAGGTTATTTTCGTTACGGAATTTCTGGATTCGGTCTCCACGCTCAAGGCCCGCGATAGAAGCTATGCAATAGCTTAAAAATATGTCTAAAATATCCGTAATTTTATTATCAAGTAATGAAACACTTAGGTCAAAAGTATACTGAGATTCTTACAATAATTGAAAATATTAGAACGTGCAAGAAAGAGGGAATGATAAACGTAAGCTGGCTCTTAACTCCAGGCTAGTACTGGGAATGCTCAATAACTTTTTCGACTCGACTCGATTCGTTTCAAGTCCAGGACCACTGTCCGGCTAATCGGGCTAGCCACTGGACCAAAGAAGCAGTCGATAGAATAGAATAGAATAGTTTATTTTTATAGAATAGAATAGAAATATTTTTTATCCAAATAACCTTTTACAAGTGCTTTTGAATCGTCGATGAATCTACCACTGGTTCGGAATGCCCTTCCTGCCGAGAAGAGCCAGCAATGAACTCGGCGGTTGCTATTTTCAAAAAAAAATTTTTTTACATTACGTAACAAAACTATGCTGTGTATGTGTACAGATAGATACGATAGAACGAGCGATAGTGTATCAACTACGCATTCGCTTAAGATTTAGTCCTCCTTAGCAATTTGTACCGGCTTCCTGTCGCAGGCCTTGGGAAAGGCATGGAGAATGATGTCCCTTGAATTTAAATTGACCGCTGATAAATGAAACTTAAATGAATGCTCTCAGTTACCTACCTCACGTTACTGTACACTGTAGAGCGTGATGCCAGTGCTGACTTAGGACTTAGGCTGAAGACACATCTGTCAGCATCGATTCGTATTTTGTCCATATAAAAATGCTATTTTGTGTCCTTTGGGCTTTCGCATATTTTGTATCTCAAATCCTTATAAGTGTAACTCACTATAAGGACCCTTGTCGACGTAGCGTTGCAAATACATATAATATAACATTACATGCATACAACGTACTGATAAGACGATAGTCTCAATACGTGATATTTTATAACGATATAATATTATCGAATCAAAAATATTGTTATTTTTTCTGCAACCCTATGGTAGATCATATTCGAAATCTATCAACGTTATTGAAAGACGTAAACTCGTACTATGGGTACGCTACACGTTCCTTCGACACGTCTCAGCTGGGTTTGTTTATTTGTGCGAGCACCATTAGATCCTGTCTTATTTGTTTCTGATCCGAGATTCTTCCATGAGGACAATATATTGGACGGTAAAAAATCTGATAGTCTTATTTAATTTATTGCATTTTGATATCATTAAGTTTCACTTAATTGTTCTATTTTACAATCATATTAATCATCTCCGAAGCTGTTCATCAGATCTTTAAATGGGTCCAACCCTACTACACGTCCTTTCAAATAAAAAAAAATATTGAAATCGGTCCAGATTTGACGGAGTTATGGAGTAAGCTAGAAAAAAAATACGCCTCGAATTGAGAACTTCCACCTTTTTTCGAAGTCGGTTAAAACAATCCAGAGAGGAGTCACCAAAGGTGCCTATTTTATTTCATAGTAGGTACGGCAGTCGTTTAGAGCGTGGCACGGAACCACGGAACGAACAAAACCAATAAACATCGGCTCTGCCGCCGGCAGCGCGTTCTACGTAAACGGACCAACTACCATCGATTTCCAATTGGCTTTTATCCGTGGCTAAGCATTGCTTTGAAAAGCGAAAAAAATTACTACGTCGCATGTACCTATACCTATATCATAGTTAGTTACTAAAGCGTAGTTTTGTTTCGTAATGTAAAATTTTTTTTTTTTTTTTGAAAAGAGCAACCGCCGAGTTTATTGCTGGCTCTTCTCGGTAGGAAAGGCATTCCGAACCAGTGATAGATTCATCGACTATTCAAAAGCACTTGTTAAAGTTTATTTGAATAAAAAAAATATTCAAATAATGTCCTTCTAGCGGGAGATCTTCCAAAAGTGAGAGGACGCCACTCCAGCACCTTGGTAGCCCAACGACCATCAGCTCTTCGACCAATGTGCCCCAACAATTCGCTTAAATTTTTTTTAAACTCAGTGCTCTTGTGTAGCTCATCAGTTTTCTGGCTAATAAGCGATTGCTTAATTGGGTATTAGATATTGATTAGTACCCAAAGCGGACTGATACGGAGAAGACATATGGAGAAGTCATTGTAGAAATTACTTCCTGTACATGTATATAGGATAAACACCTAAGATTAAAGTAGCAGTTTCCAAGGTACACGAGTTACTTTAATGTTGATGCACGCGTGTATTAAGTTCATCCGACTCTTCTACTAGTAGAAAAGAGATTTAAATAAGGCGCAGAGAGGAAATTAACAGTAGTACCTTTATCATAAGTTGAGTCGCAGATGTCTATTAATTCGTAAGTTAAGCTATGGTGCAAATTTTAAGTTGTATTATCGTTATCTGATGATTTTTTATACGATGACAAGATAGCCACCTGATGATAAGTGACGATGCAGTCTAAGATCGTAGCGGGCTAACTTGGAAGGGGTATAGCATTGTAAATTCAATCCATACCCCTAATCTGTTTCTACACGCCATCGTGCGGGAACGCTAAATCGCTTGGCGGCAAGTCTTTGACGGTAGGGTGTTAATTAGCTACGGCCAAAGCCTCCCACCAGACCAGACCAGAGACAATTCAGAATTTATAAATTCCCAAATTGCCCCCGACGGGAATCAAATTATATCCCAGTTATAACTATACAACAGCGCTCACCACTGCGCCAGGGACGTTGTCAAATATTTGGAAAGGAGATAGCCTGGATATGTTAACACATAGGCTACATTTTATCCCGGAAAACTAAAGAGTTCCAGGGGAAATAAAAAACCTTAATCCACGCGGTCTAGTAAAAAATAAACAAATACACCCGGACGAGTGGCAAATTAATGCGCCACAACCAATATTTAATCCTCTTAATGAGATTATATAAATGCAACCGAGTATAATTTATGTATCCATACCGCTAATTAATAAAATTGTTGAGTAAATAGAACTTATGCAGATTCAATAAACCAGTATCTAGGACCTATATATCGATCTAAAAGCTGTGATGCCACAGATTAACAGCCTACGTCAGAGTAACATCCTTGGCTTTAATTAGGGCATGAAAAGTAGCCAAAGAACCTATTTCTTGTTTTTGGCACTTTGTCCCATCTGTCAATAAAATAATGTTTGTGCATCTTAAGCACGTTGTTAGCATAAACTTCTGTAGGGTTAGTATAAGATTTCATTCGATTGATCATATTCGTATTCAATAACATTCGACAAAGTAAATTGAACCATAACAAGTTTGGTTTAGAGTTCAATTTCGTGTATGCATTCTTATACGTTTAGGTATACGGATACGCTCTAAATTAAAATCGATTGTTCTTAATTTGTGACTTTAAATCATTACAATTAAGGTTCATTTTACCTTGACGCTAATGTCTTCGAATACGATAATCGAATTAAATCTTATACTAACCCTACTGTTACTTTGTAGCTGCGCGATCTCGCTGATGCTAACATCAACTTCTCGGCTCGTGCGGTTAAAGTTTTAATAAGCGGATGAGGATGAATGCTACATTTCACAGAATCTCGTTAAGTTCTGTACGATCTTTACCTGATACTTGGGTAACGTAGCACATCGCAAATCTCGTTAAAGTAGAAAATATTATGAGAAGTGGGTAAGAGAAGCTCCGCTCAACGGAACGGGTAATAGGGGCATCAAACATAGAAGATTTATTTAATATCTAGCTTTTGTCCGCTTTTGTTTAAGTTAGATTTTTCAAACGCCTGTTTTACCTCATTAGGGGTTGAATTTTTAAAAATTCTTTCTTAGCGGATACCTACGTAATCTATCTGTATGCCATATTTCAGCCCGATCCGGTCAGTAGTTTGAGCTGTGCGTTGACAGATCAGTCAGTCAGTCAATCACCTTTTAGATTAATTTTATAAAATTTGGTCGTATACGGTCTACCTGGTGCCAGCGACTTCATCCCGTTGAGTTAGATTTTAAAAATCCCACGGCAAACTTTGTTTAGCTATCTCCTTGCCATTTGTCGAAGAATTGAACTCGGGACTTTCCACTAACAAGACCACAATTACTTACCGCACTCTGTCACGGAGGTCGTAAAGTTGGCGATAACTACGTTTCTTGACTTTATATAGTTGCAAGTTGTGATGTAGGTACGTGCCCATGTTCAAGTCATAAAATATAACGTAACCTTTGGCTAACTGTTGTGTATGAAAAGGGGAAATCTAGTGGTCTAAGAGACCCTACGGCCTACGTAATATTGTACCTAAATGCGAAAGTTGGATGTATGGATAGATGGATGGTTGGATGGATGAATGGATGTTTGTTACTCAATCGCGCCGCAACGACTGAACCGATTTGGATGAAATTTAAATATAAATATAACATATTAGGTACCAACAAAATTTCACCCTCCAACAGGAAAACGCCTGTCTTGTCCGCTATTTATTTATCAGGCAATCCTGGGCTCTTGTTCCATAGCGTTCTATAACAACGGTTCACGGGGTGCGGGGCGCTGCCGAGGGGGGAGGGGTGAGGGATTGAGTCCATTAGAGCGGCTTAACCGGCGGCGCTCCGTGAAAGTACTTTGTGCTACACTAGTTTGTATACGCCACTTCCACGCATCTTGTTTTCTTTTCCTTTCTTGGGGAGCTCTCTGCCAACAATGTTTTAGAACACCTTCTAACAACTTGAGTATATCATTGAACGCACGCCTATCAAGAGTATATTGTTTTCAGTAGTTATTAACAAGCAACTAAAAGGGATTAAAAAACCCGACTGCATTAAAGGATATCAACTGAACAACTTTAAATTGTCATAGATCGTAAATGGTCATTCAAAATGAAAAATGATCAAAGAAACCTAACTATGATTTTCAAATATCTATTCAATAATACTTTACTTGACATAGTTTTCGACTTTCATTTTTTCTTTTTCACAATATATAGGGTCTGGTGTTCGCCATATTGAATTTTGATTACTGTCATATTATCTTTAGTGACACTCCTAAGATTAACACAAATTGATTGACGTAAGAATCATCAAAATCGGCCCACGCGTTTGGTCTCCAGAGCGCCACATATATACATGCATACATAGACTGATAAACACATTACCTCCTTGCGTGTCGAAGGCGGGTTTTCCGCAAGGTTTTAAAAACTTAACTCCAGATGGATGACGTCACGAGCAAAAACTATTAATTTATTTACCTATTGGTCTTGTTTTCCAACGGATATTATCGGAGCATTTAACAAATTAAAGAATTACGTCACAAAGTAGAAATATGGTTGAATTATTTGAAGGATACTTAAGAAAGCGCTCAGCAATATTAAAATGATATTTCAATATTACAGCATGGGGCGAGTGGATCGGTCCATTAGGGCAGCTTAGCCTCCGCCCGCGAAGCCGCCCTCCTAATGGAGAACTTCCTTAATTTTTTGTGGATTTAAATAAAATTATTAGCAAATGTAATGGAACAGTAGAAGAAATATTGAATTACCTCTGTGAAAACAAAATTGATGTGCAGACGTTTATTATTTTGCTATCTACGAATAAATAATAAGTCAGGAACTCTATTTCAGAACAAATTCCATACAAAAAGTGGCCCTACTTCAAACCAAAACGTCGTATGATTCAAAATACGAATCACGTGTGCTCGCTTTTTTGACTGATGACGGACGTGCTACACACCACACGACTTTTGTTGTTGGGTCATTTTTTAATAGTTACATTTCGCGACTTATTATTTATTCGTAGTTTGTTGTTGAATACGTGCTCGGGCAGATTATTCAAAATCGACGAGGCCAGGTCAAGGTTGCTCCTCGGCTGTAAATTTTTTGGCGTTGACAGACGTTTGTTTTTTTTAAAGAATATTGGGTAAGGAGCAGGTAACGTTAAAATTTAAATTAATTGAATTCATTCGTGAGGAAACTTTTTACGTGAATTTATAGTTAAAAATTAGACGAACAAAATGAGCTTGGTATGTGTTAAAAAGGCGTTAAATTAAGGAAGCCGAAATAAATAAAAATTTTATATGCAAAATTGTTTTACCGTCATCGAGGTTATCCAAAGTGTATTCGATAGGAAATGTAATAGATATTGCCATATAACTATTACGATTTAAGAGACACTGCTTGCTGACAGACGGACGGACAACGGAGTCGTACTCGTAATAGGGAGGGTGCCAAAGGGACCCTAAAAACTAAATGCACGCGGTGAAGTCGCGGGCATTATCTAGTGGTTGATAAATTTTGACCGGAAAGACTTAAATACATTGCAAGTTAAATAAAAGTTCTTAAATAGTAAATCTGCTATTATTAAGTTCCATTGGAGCTGCACAAACTTAAGGATAGTTCCACGCGCCGTTCGTTCGTCGCCATGGAGCTTCAAAGTTTCAAAAATATGGACAGAGAGAAAGTTGGAGAAAATGCGCACCAACTGCTGCAATGAATTTCGCTTTAAGAGGCAGTTAAAGTAGTTTAAGTTGTCGTTTTCAAAAATCAGCCGCAATTTTTTTAAGGGCTCCCAGTTTTATATTTTTGGTCGCCATCTTACTTGATACTTTGAGAAGCAGTTCATGAAGGGAATGTAATATCAGTTAAGTACTTTACCTTTAATTTAACAGAAATCATGTTAGCAAGAAAAGGTTAGAATTATATTGCTATAATCCGCAATCACAATCATGTACATTAACTTAAAACTAACTTAAAAGTGACTAAATAAGGAGATGTACTAAATTGGGCCCAACTCGGGGTTTCACACAGTTATAAAAAAATATGGAGAAAATAAATCGATAAATTACTTACATAAATTGAATGGTTATTTATGTACAGCTCGGGAAAATCATATAAGACTTTTTTTTACTAAGTACGAAACCTAATGCTTTTTCTTTAGTTGAAACGGAACGTTTTCATGGATGTCAGTTTAGTTAACCACAGACTAATATAGCACTAATGCAACTGTGGGTTCTGGCCTTTTGGTACCTACCCAAGCAGTTTATTTTTATAAAATCAGTAAATCAAAAGCATATCATCCAAACATCTTCCCGTAATATTTTTTCCATTTGTTTAAAGTATTTAAACAATACTTCTTAAAAGAACTGAACGTCTTTTTCACATAACCTACTAATCTAAAACGAGAAATAAAACAAAACTCCCAAGGTCTGCAGAAGTACGACTTTTTGATGTAAATGATCTTCAAAATAAAGCATATTTCATCCTTGTTCAGTGTTGGGCCCAAGCTTGTACGGACCACATTCATCTTCTTTTAAAATTTTATCAAGAATCTCAACTATCCCTGTTATAACTATTCCCTTAGACCCAGTCTCAGGCTGAAATCTATAGACAGCACTCTCACTCAGCTCAGACTCAAGACAGAGGTAAAACGAGACAGATTGATGTCAGAGCATATTTGTGTCTCGTTTTAACCTCTATCTTGACTCTGAGCTGAGACAAAGCACGCTCTTTAGATCTCAGCATCACTGCCTAGGGTTACAGAATATAAAGATCGCTTAGGTAGAGATATAAATGTTTCCTTGTCCATCATATTATTTTATTTCTTCTTGTTTTATCTAGATACGTTGTTTTGTATAAAGTTAAAAAAAAAACATTTAAAAGTAGAGATTTATTTGATTATTTTGGCACCGCAATAATTAAATTGTGTAAATCAGAGGAGCACCTAATTCCTTTGATTTACTTTCAATGATCATAGAACATTCTTCAATTACAAAGAAAATTTACTAATTCTGTGGGAGAAGCAAACCTATAATTACATTGATTTAGCAAATTGAGTGTTATCCAGACCAATTTAATAGAACCAACCAGGATTCGTACGTTTATTAAGATACATGTTACATTTGCAGCTGATGTGACCCTTATTACAATTAAGCTAAGATACATTTTAGATTTAAGGTGAATAAGAATAAATTTGCTACAACGTGTTTACTTTGAAAAGTTCACGATGATGGCGTGGTGGAAATATTTGAGTTTGTTGGTGAGATTAAGGTGTGATGACTGATTGAGAGACACGTTTTGGGCTTTAGCTCGCAGGGGGAAGAGGGAGGGGTGGCTTTTTGTGTGACAGGCAACGAATTATAACGCTTAGAACAGCAGTTTTAAACATAGGCTCAAAACAACCAATAAATGTATATGAATTATGATATTAACATCACAGTGCTGCCGTCTACAAGCTAAAATGCCGTTAACTACCAAGACCATATTTCCTAATATAAACCAAAAAACATTTACATTAGGAAATATGGTTTTGGTAGTTAACGGCATTTTAGCTTGTGGACGGCAGAGTGGGGTTAGTATAAGATTTAATTCGATTGATCGTATTCGTACACTATGAAATTAGCGTCAAAGTAAAACTATAACCTCATTGAATTAGAGATCAATTTCGTGCATGCATTCTCATACTTTTACTGAATTTGTCACTTTAAGGCATTTTACTTTGACGCCAATGTCACAGTATACAAATACAATCAATCGTGTTAAATCTTATTCTAAACACTGTACATCATTTTTAGACTTCCGTACCCAAAGGATGACAACGGGACCCCATTACTAAGCCTCCGCTCTCCGTCCCACCGTCCGTCTGTCTGTCAGAGGGCTGTATTTCATAATCCGTAATAGGTAGACAGTTGAAATTTTAAGAGAATGTGTATTTCTATTGCCACTATAACAGCAAATAATAAAAATTAAAGGGAGCTCCCTTGCTAGAAACGTGTTTTTTTTCTGCTTTTTTTGGCATGGATTACGTCGTATACGAATCCGACTCACATTTGACCGATTATATTTAATAATTATCTACGACTCGTAATAATGCGACGATACTGAGTAGTCGGCCTTTAAAAGGTTACTAAAAATCTCATCACCGCGTCACCTATTGCGCTTCTAAGCATTATGTTCTATTCTATTCTATAGTTCGATGGTCACAGGGGTTTTATCGCTTTGTTTAGTTTGACGACCGTTCTAACCCATCGGTGAGTGCTTTGGCTTTACAAGTAAGTTTTAAAGGCGCGTTCAGAGTTTCAGACCTCCCACAGCTTTAAAGTGTCGTAAATAGTTATCACCAAAACTACACTTCCGGGTTACAATCATCATCATCAGCTTACCGTCGGCAACTACCAGTTTTAGGCCATAGTCGGCTGGGCGAGTGTGGATTGGCAGCTACTTCACACACCTTTGAGAACTTAAGGAAATAGCTCTCAGGTTTCAATATGCTTTTCTTCACTATTGAAGCAAGTGATATTTAATTGCTCGAAACGCACTTGACTCCGAAAAGTTAGAGGTGCGTGCCCGGGATTTATTATTAAGCTAAGTTTATTGAGTTAAAATTAATTGGCATTCAAAAAGTGAGCAGTTTACGTGCTTTGAAATAAATTTTGGAAAAGGCAAGCCCATCCGTGCGGAGCGTTACTGAGTCGACTAGCTTCATATCAATCGATCTAGGGACGTCAGACAAAGGTCAAGTAACCCTTTTACGGTTGGCACTGCAAAGTACAAAATGTTTTCATGGAATGTATTCTTACTGCTCGAATGTACGGGTAGAGGCTGATGTTTTGTTATTGCTAAAGCATGTTACTCACTAAACGTACTCGTATGAGTATTGAGCACCGTGAATCTGTTTTTATACGAGTACGGTGATCTTAAATATAAACAGTTATAAAAAAAGTTGCTCGCCAAGATGCAAGGTGACAAATGGCTCCGCATTTCAATTTACATAAAATGGAACGAAGATATTGAAAATGGGTATATCTAAGAGCTTGTTTTAAAGACAATCATGATGAAAACTATTAATGAGATGTATGTTTAAGCGTACCCAATATATATATGTATCCTTTACAGATCTAGTAGCTAAGTATATACTTTTGCCTGGATGGTACTCAAGCTATATCATTCGTGGCAGGAAACATGGATGCCGGGAGAGCGTTCCACAAATAAGTAGTTTTTATCAGAAATAAAGAGCAAAAATATTTTGTGCTTCTTGTTATTTAATGGTAAAACTAAGTGAAGTTTTGGTACAAGTAATATTAGAATAGACTTTTTTTAGTACATGTCGGTTAAGAGGCAGCTAAATAGACTAAATTGTGCCGGTGCTGAAGGCAACAATGTCGCTAGTAACTTGTAACGTAACACAGGCTTCCTTCTATACTTTATAGTTATAGTTTTACTGTGTACTACGATTCCTTATACCTTTGAATCTCCTCAAATACGTCAATTTCGGATCCCTGTATCACCGTCTTACCAACTCAACAACGGCTTACTACTGAGCGCAAGTTTCCTCTCAGACAAGGAATAGTCTACCACGCTATCCTTATTCAAATTGGCAGGCTTCACACACCTTTGAGAATATTTTGGAAAACACTCAGTCGTGCAGGTGTTTTCCTTTACCTTTGAAGCTGTATAATTTAATCGCTTAATCCACGTAAATAATTCCGAAAATTCAAGGGCGCATGTCCGGCATCGTACCCGCGACCCCCAAAAATAGTTTAAAAGCTAAGCTAGGACCGCTGCGCATCAACTCAAATTAAAAAAGAGCGAACGACTTTATGTACATAGGTCTTTAGAATTAATCCATTAGACGGTATCTTCTGTATTCTAACAGAACCAAACAACAAGATCAAGGCCAAAAATTCAAAGGGTTTCATAAAAGAATTATCGTGTACTCCAACTACATTATACCAATTGTTACATTTCTATCTTCCATGATCATTGATCATGAATGGGGTTGGGAAATTTTCGTAGCTATTCGCCAATTCTTTTCTAACTAGACAATTTTATTTTAGATCTATACTCGATAACAACTCAGATCACAAGTTTTGTTTACTAAAAACTTTTAGCCAAGCCCCTGTTTACTGCACGAATCTTTTGTACCACAATAGGCATACTCGCACACAAATGTATAGCTGTGTATGTATGTTAGTGAGTAAAGATTTGACAAAAATGATTGTATCTGATTGTATTGATTTGCCCGTCTGAAGGTCTGGCGCTATGCATTTATGAGTTTATCTATATATGATACAATGAAAAGAACGTGAGATAGCAGCGGTCAAGTTATAATGTAAAACTACAACTTAAACCGCGAGTCTAGGATTTGTTGATTAATAAATGCTATTGTTGTTATTTCCAATGGATTTTTTTTGGAATTGAGCAAAATTAAGAAATAGTATTCAACATTGCTGGGTTCGAAGACTAGCAGAGAACAGTCGGTTACACGTGCTTACACCATTTGTATCTACAATGGGCCGCAGACTCGTAGCGTGGGCGTTACTACGGCGTAGCTCGGAGCCCGCTCGTAGCTGCGTAGTATGGAGGTGTGGCTTTGTTGTTGTTTTGACGCCTCTGTGCTCTAATATACTGGACTAGCTTTTGCCCTCTACTTGGTGCGTGTTATTTTTCAAGTCCTCGACTAAAAAATTGCAAAGCCCGTTGCTCTTTTGCAACACATTTGAAGAACAAACCAACAAATGTACTTAGGTACATACAAAACATTCTCGCATTTATAATTTTTTTTTTTTTATTTTTTTTTTTATAAGAATATTAGCCAACCTGAAGTTGACTAATATCCTCCTATCCCCTCCAAATAAGCGGAAAGCTTGTGTTAGGAGTGGGCACGACAATAGTGCAACGGGTGGGATTCGAACCTGCGACCTTACAGTTTTCAGTCCACACCTTTAACCGTTGGGCTATTGAGGCTACAATTATACTACTACTGATGCCCGCGACTTCGTCCGCTTGGATTTAGCTTCTAAATTTCCGCGGGAGTTCTTTGATTTTCCGGAATAAAATGTAGCTTATGTGTTGTTCCAGACTATAATATATCACTGTGAAAATTTCAGCGAAATTGGTTCAGTCGTTGCGGCGTGATTGAATTCAAATTTTCAAATTCAAATTCAAATTCAAAATTAATTTATTTCATATAGGCTAACTTGTAGCTCTTATGACATGTCATAAATCTACGTCATATATTGAGTAACAAACATCCATACATCCAAACTTTCGCATTTATAATATTGTAGGATTCTAATAGATTTATAATTATTTTCCTCTAAGTGTAGGTTAACACTTTAATTTAAAAAAATTGTAAGATTAGTAAGATTGGCTGATAATTTTATGTAAAAAACCGACGATCGATTGGAATTTTATAATAGTAGAGCGTGAATAAGTTAAGGGCCAGTTGGCTCATAGGTAGTAACGTAAAACCCTCTGGGTACACGTGGATTATATTATTCTGTTCCGCTCCACTCCACTCCAGCGCTCGCCCGAACAACGCTGGCACGTGGCCGACAGGGTACTGGGTACAGGTAAAAAACCAGAGAGCTCTTAGATTAATAGAGCTTGCAATGTAAGGATCCAGATTGAAGCTCGAAAGGTAAATGCATTCGAAAGGTGCATTGAGTTTTTAAAAATCCCGCGGGATTTTTATATGTTTGTTACTCATTCACGCCACAACGAATGAACCGATTTGGCTGATATTTGAAATGGAGATAGCTCACAGTCACACCCAAGATTAACACATAGGCTACATTTTATTAAAGAGTTTTTGCGAGAATTGAAAAACTTTAATCCACGCGGACGAAGTCGCGGGAATCATCTATTTATAATACAAGTGATATTGTGAGTTGGCGATAGTAAAAATATAACTCAGCAGAGTTCTTGTAGGTTCTAGGAACCAAAAAGTTCATTATAGTAATAATTATCATAATTACTCGCTTGCATTATGGCAATATTTACAAATAAAATTATTGTTGACATTAATAAAGTATACACGCTAATTAAATATAAAGAAAAAGGATTTTAAGTTTTTTATGGTCTCTTTCATTTTACTGATCGTGGGCGAGGTAACATGCGCCCAATGGGTGCAACAATTTGCTATAGAGATGTCCAATAACGATGAATTTATCCGCTCATAGGTACTTAATGACAGACTTATCTCAATGCTCATGTCACGTTGACAATTTGCAGTGAGGGCTCCGATGTTTGCAGTTCCATTTCTCGGGCTCGACAACTCTGTGACCAATACCCGTTAGAAGTATTGTGAATTCAATTACACATTTACATTGGTCCTTGTGGTTTACATTTCAATGGATTTATCTTTCAGGTACGATGTGGTAGAGAAATTGATTTGGCTGATGAGTTTACTGCGATTTTCCGCATTCACATTTATTCCAGACCAAATCCATCTTACATGACATTGTTACTTACCGTCACGTGAGACAACAGTCATGTGTTTGGTTGTCATCAAATAAAAAAATTAAGGTGGTGGGAGACACATCATGATCTTATAGACATATCCATACTAAATTAGCATATTTTCTATGGATATCTTCTATCATGTCTCATGGTCTTCTAACTTAACCTTTAAGTAATGACGTGGGTGTCTCACAGACGGCGTGCAAATAAATTTGAGTATTATTTCGTCGTGTTTAATGAGACCCCCTCGCCCATTCCGGTAGCTTCGGGATTTTTCGCGTTGATTGGTCAGTCGAGGGTTCAGAAGCGGTACGGCAACATGTTCGGCTGTGTAGCTTGGCAGTGTCTCTTATGCTGCGGCCACATTAATGGGATATGCCAGTGAACATGGCGTATATCACCATTAACCGTAGGTGTAGCCACGATCTACGGGAAATGGCATTGACAATGCCGTAGAAGTTTGGCATTAAGTCGGGTGGCGGTAAATTTGGCAGATCAAAGAGGTTCAACGGCAGAATTATAGCATTATTTAGACATTTACCGTATGTGTGGCCACTCAGTTCTACGCGTAGTTTACCAGTGAAAAAATATGGCATAGTTAAAGGCATTTTTGGGCATTGACATTAACCTTAATGTAGTCGCAGCATCAGACGTAAGGTCAGTAGAGTCTGTTGAACATTATTACTGTATATTTTCTAAGTGTCAGACCCTAATTTTATTTTGGAAAGTGATCATGATACGGAATCAGAGCATTCAGAAGATGAACAAGATACGGAGAATCAGAGTCAGCTACAAAACAGACCTATCACCAATTTCAACCAAACTACAAGATCTGAATCGAATTACATGTTGCTTAAATAAATGTTGATTAAACATGAATATTTTGTTGTTTTCTTATACATTCTTAGCAAATATATAGTAGATGGAATATATTTGAAATGATTAATGTGTTTATTATTACATAATCATACTATTTATTAATTATTTCTATAGCCGTCTGAGATACGTCACGTCACCATTTATGACCTGGCATAACCACGTCAGTACTTAAAGGTTAAACAGATACATAAGGCTTTGTTTATTGCATCGAAATAAAATATATACATAGAAACGCACATCAGAACACAAAATTAGTACATCGCGCGGGCAAGGTCGAGAATGTTCCGTAATAGGAATGCAAACATCTATGTACAATCGACAGCCCACTGTGCATGTCAGTAGAACAAAGTCAGTGTTCGGAACGCCATATCAAGTATGTAATACATTTGCATCGATGATTTAAGGTAAACTGTTATAAGTTTAATTTTTAAGGTTCTGTAACTAAAGGATGCCAAAGTACAGCGTGTTGATTCTCTCAAAATGATTGTATCAGTGTAACGGTCGCAATGACCTCTGATTGGCTGGTACTCTCCTGCTATTGGTTAAAATTAATTGAGCAGCAGCAACGCCATAAACTCAGCCAGTTAAAAGCCATTGCGATCGTTACACCGATACAATCATTTTTAGAGAATCGACACGCTGGACCCAATTCCAAAAAAACTAGATCCGAATTTTGTTATCCGTATTCGGATAACTAAATTCGGATCTAGTGCGCAACCCTTTATACAAACAGTACTACGGCTACTTCGGATCGATAATTCACGGATGCAGGTCGGATACGCATCGGATGCAGCGGAAAGATCCCTATGCCATTGAATGTGGGGTCAACGTCGCTTGAGGATACTCCAAATTCAAATTCAAAATTAATTTATTTCATGTAGGCTAACTTGTAGCTCTTATGACACGTCATAAATCTACCACCGGTTCGGAATGCAGATTCTGCTGAGAAGAGCCGGTAAAAAACTCAGCAGTTGCTCTTTTCAAAAAAAATTTTTTTTTTACAAAGCTGTGCTATGTATACAGTGCTTCCACAATAAAGCTTCAAAAATACAAAAATGCATACGTAGGTACACCAATCCAATGCATGTCAAGATGGGCGGTCAAAGCAGACCCATTCCCGTTGGTGGGAATGGGTCTGCTTTTTTTAAATCTGAAATATTTATAGAGGGTTTGTTCTATGAACATGCCACCCTCATCGGGCTTCATCTTACGGACCTACTGCCTACGTTTTACATGTAATTTGTATATCTCGTAGAGTGTTCTAGCCTCGTGTGGTGTTGTGTTGTTTAAGTATTTGTTCTTTGTATAATTACAGTGTTCGTGTGGTGTTGTGTTGTTTAGGTATTTGTCCTTTGTATATGAAAGAGTGGCAGTGTAAAGCGCGAGCAGCATATTGTATCAGATTACAGAATTTTGTTTTTCCTTGAGTAACATTGTCACTAAATATTTAATTTCGGTGTTTTGTTGCCTAACGGAATCATATTCGCGACAGGACGCGCCGGAAGCTCGCGGCGGCCCCGGCGCGATCGATTCCTCTTCGATTCCACGCTTTCACGAATCTTTACTTTTGTGTATCACAAGCAATAGCTAAACTAATAACTAGTACTAGCACAACTATTGCTTGAAAATCCCTGTTGAATAAACTAGCTGAATTGACCTTGTCAAGTGGCCGGTGATGGCGTGAGACAATGGTGTAAACTCATCACCATCATCTTGACCCATGTCCACTGCTGGGCACAAACCTCTTTCCCAGAATGACGGACGGAAAGGTTTTATCCCAAGTCCACTGCGCTGGCCGAGAGCGGCTTGGTAGACATGTTTGAGAACATCAGCGAGCAAACGAGCAGGGGGGTCATCTAACGTTAAGTGATTATCGGGAGTTTGTTGGGTCGCTCTTTGAATAACCCTAATCCATGTTGTAATTAAGTGGGCACACCGTCGAAAGGAGTTGATTCCACAATTTGGTAGCACGTGGAAAAAAGATGTGGAGCAGCTGATGGTCGAAGTCTTCTAGGCACCCAGGAACCAGGTGGTGAGGGTGAAATTGCATTCGGTAGCGCTTGTAGACGACAGTCACTATAATTCTAAAGGTGCGTGTATTCGTAACCGACTTATCCGCCCTACGGTATACTTACAATTCGGTGCGGCGCGATTCACTCTTTATTCAAAGCCAGGCTATACTCAAAAAAACTGCAGACCTGTGGAGACAAGACTATGGTACCTCACAGAAAACAACTGAAGCTATCATCCATCGGTAAGTGCAGATACATTCAAACCATTTAACTTTAAACAACATGAGTTAATTTACCATCAAGTACCAACTATGAAAACGAAAACAGAAAACCATTAAAGTTGAAAAGATTTCGCTCATTTACAACCATCGCAACATAATTAAGAATAGAGAACATTTCGTGTCATGCCAACCAAAAAAAGAGAGACGGTAAACTAAAATTTGTTGTACATCGATTATTTATTACGCCTTTGTTTGTACCTGGGCGAATAAAACGATCAATGTAAAACGAATTCTTGTCGTCTTCATTGGAGTGGAAGGGCCCCCGTCGAGCTCTACGTGCCCGATAAAACTTGCGAGCTCTGTAAAGGCTTTTATCCAGCTCTAGTATGTTATAGCTTAAAGGTTATTTATTTAGGGTTGTATTTATGTAATACCTACTCGTAGGTTGCAAACTTATCGTATGCAAAACCATAACTATAACCTTTCAACCGCTATTGCAAATAAGAATGAAACTTACCTCGCAAGTATTTGTAAACTAAGAAAATAGAAATTTTATGCTTTTTTAGGCATTTATTATTATTTGCCTGTCTGCTTTAACTTACGAGTTTTTTTTATAAGTAGAAATTATTTGTCTCTACCTGAACTACATTGTCAGTGCTGTTTTTATTACAAGAATCATTGTGAAATTGTTTGTAATAATAATTATGTATGCCAGTTTAGTTCAGAGATTGGAACAGCCAATTAATACCAATACTGGACTAGAGCAGAACTCAGACCTTAAAGCGCTTTTATCACTGCTCAAAACGTAGATGCCATCTGAGAATTTTGTTACTCCGCAGGCGTTATGTGCAGAATAACTCAAATTCGGCTCGCGATTCTAGCTGACGAGCTGGTTTTAGAACACGGATCAGTTCAGACTGGCCCCAACTATAACTGAACTACCCTTACAGGGGCAAAATTGTTACCGAGCAACGATCGTTACCATTTGCCGCCGTGGCCGAAATCGGTCGGGAGGACACTACTATCAGTTTTGCACGCGGCGAGATTTAGTGTTTGTAGTGTGGTTGTGTGAAGCGAAGCTGCGGCTAAGCGAGCGGCGGCGTGTGCCGCCCGCCCAGCCGGCGGCGGTCGGCCGGGGGGCGCGTCAGACGGCCGCCTACGCGCGACCCGGCGGACGTCTGTCACTGCAGCGGGGCCCGGCGCCTGGCGCGCCCGCCGCGAGCGGCCGCACTCTCTGTGCAGGATACATTCCTATTTACGGGTAAGTTGTCACTCACTGTACATCGATTTACTCGAACCGTTCTCACTGGGCTAAATTGAAAATCACCGCTTTACAAGTGTTTGTTGAGTACTACGGCGTTGGAGTTGTTACCTTCGAGAAAACACTTCAAATTATAAGTGAGGTGGCCGGCTGGTTTCAATTTTTTTTATGTTTTAGTTTCCATTTCGTTTTTTGTTTTCTCGTTTACATTATAATGTTGTATTAACATTATCGGCCTATATAGTTATGTATTAAGGTTTTTAAAAAAATTGGTTTAACTTTATAAATTACCCTTTTAATAAATTTATGTTTACATAATTCTAATTTGCAAGTTGTTTTAAAAGTATTTTTTTTTCTTCATAAAAATATTTATTTATACTATTTAATTAAGGTATAATGTTTAACATGCTGTTTCCTTAATTCGATTCGGGTAAATATTGTTTTATTATATCTTTAACTGCGGATATTTTATAATGGTAGCTTTCATTTTAAGAATTTTGCAGAATTAGGTGATTTTACCTATATTACTGCTTGGTAACTGTAACTATATTACATATTTTTATTACTATATAATAATAATAAATTCTTTAAATGGCTACTATACACTTACATGTTCACCAACAATACACAATACACATTACATATATTGTATTTATTTAACGATTTACTAATAATATGTTACACGTGAAAAACATTAAGGCCCCTTGTTATTTGGTTTGAAAAAGTTCCACGGTTCTACAAACACTTCTCTCTATATAGAGACCAGTGACTCTGATGGCTAAAAATATGTTGTTTTCTTCAATAATTATGTAAAAATGTAAAATATCTTCTCTATATCTATGTACTAAAACGTACAAAAGAGGACTATATTTTGTACAACATCGTAGCTGCGCGTTGGAATTTTTAATCAACAAATTTTTAGGATTTTGGGATTAAAGAACATTGTAATTACTTGGAACCATAAACGTACTCGTTACACTCTTTTATGAGCTAATAACTATTCTGTAATTGTAAACGAGCATAAAAACATACTCTAGGTAAGTCAAGTTTAGTGTAAAAGGTCAACCGCTCAATCTTATTTTAGGCAGCGTTCGTCGAATCATCGTTGAATAGTTGAATCTTCGAACAATGCGTTTTGTCAGTGGAGACATAATTACTGATACCGTTCTGAGCAGTTCTGAGTAATGGTTTGCAGTGCAGCAGTGATCACCGGAGAATCACCGGTGATTCTCCGGAGAAAGTAATCGGTGAAAACACCGGAGAAAAACCGGTGTTTCACCGGTTATTAGTGAATCATAACTCAAGTAATTTTGTTTAAATAAAAAAAAGTTTGTTGATGAACATTGTTAATTATTTAATAACATTTATTCAAATTACTTTGTCATTATTTCCTCCCTCCTTAAATAATAATTATCATAATAAAGTAAAATAATTTTTTTCTTAATATTTTTTTTTAAATTTAAAATTAAAACCTTTACAATACATCTAATATCATATTTTGTAATTCACACAATATCGAATGCACTTAAAATTCCATTGCATTGTACTAGAACAGTAACATTTAAAAACATTTTAATTGATGCTAAGGCTATGTTCACATGTAACGCGCGTTAACGCGCGTCAACGCGCGATCAAATTTGAAGAGAGTTCAGATGATGAGCGCTAATGCGCGTTGCGAGAGTACTCGTCAGTCTAGTTCGGTAGAACGTAGAAAATAGACGTGGAAGAGGCTATTATTTTGTGGTTATATTATAAAGAAAAATATAGAAAAAGAAAACGTACACATTGGGTTCATCCAATTTTGAAAAATAGACCCAGTTTGTTTGCGACACTATATCCGAATCTAAGAGACCATGAATCTAAATTCTTTAATTACTTTAGAATGTCTACAAAGTCATTCGACAATTTGCTTCAACTCATCCAAGAGGACATTACAGCAGCTCCGAACGCCATCAGATATTGTATTTCACCCAAAGAAAAACTAATAATTACATGCGATCGCGATGAAAGCGCGCGCTCAACTGAACAGCAAACGGACATTACATTAATATCAAAGCGCGAGTCAACGCGCGATTGTCTGCGTCTAGAAACTTTTTCTCTGAGCGCCGCGTTGACGCTCGCTGACGCGCGTTAACGCGCGCGCATGTGAACGGTTGCTAGGTATATATTAGGATGTCTAAGCGCGCGATTTGAAAACGCGCGTCGCAATTCAGCCATCTGAACATAGCCTAAATCTATGTTCGAATTCACCGGAGATATCCGGTGAATCTCCGGAAAATGGAAAATCACCGGAGATTTTCTTCGGTACTCGAAATTCCGCTCCGGTGCAAACCTCTAGTTCTGAGATATTATGTTCGCTAACTATGAGCCTCGTATAAAAGCTTAGAGCTTAGTGTGCGATTGAGAGAGCTGTGCCCATAGTCACTGCAGTGACAAAGGCGGCAGGCCACATAATTTGAATTACCTTCAGACGTTTGGGACTCACTGACGGACTGACTGACTGATCTATCAACACACAGTCTAAACTACTGGAACCACTGGAAACTTGAAATTTTGAAAGTAGATTCCTTTTATGACGGAGGCACCCAGCAAAGGATTTTTTGATATTTCACCCCCAAGGGCGCATTATATAGCGAGTGAAAGTTTGTATGAAAGTCCATCATTTTTCAAGTTATATCTATAAAACTTAGTATTTTGCCTTTCGATTAAACGATAAAGAAGACCGTGTTTCACGGTTTTTGAAAATTCCACTTTACCACATATTGGGGGGGGCCAAAGCTAGTATTCAATACATTAGTTTATTTTACGAAAATATAGCGTTAAACCTTATTAAACATAGCTGAAATTCTCCTTTCTCCTCCAACTAACAGTAAAGCTTGTGCCACTAGTACTCGTAGGTCGATTAGGTCGACCATTTATAGTTTAATGCACGGGATCTGATCTTACGATTAACTTAATTAACGGATTTTATCTCCTCTCGTAAACCGTCGACGTTTATCCTCTTTATACAACATCGTGATAATTTTAACGAAAAATAATAAGTTAAAGGAAGGAAGAAAGCTGCTTACCTAAGTAGGATTTTACCTTTGAGTTGAGATTCGTTGAATAGTCTGTAAAGGAGGAACTTGGCTGTCTTATCCTTTTGTTAGCCGTTTTAAAATCACATTGCGTTGTCGACTAGCGCGATACAAATGGCCAAAGTAAGTCTTGTGTTGCCTTTAGAATCAATACAGATCAATTAGTATAGTAGTAGTATAATAAATATTCCAGAAAGAAAGAAATTTTTTACTAAATTTAACTGAAAAAGATAGAATCACACTTAAGCTTAACTTAAGATAATCATCAAGGAGGAATCAAAAAATAGCTTCATGATAATTATACAGTATTAAAATCCAATCTACATATTTGAATCCGCCGAGTGCGCTCATAGAAGTTTCAAGCTAACTGCGTCGCGGTGAATTTTCCCGGTAGAAAAACCAATAAAACTTGTTCGGGCAGAAATCGCAATTTGCCACGAGTTTGTTTTGTTTCGCGTCTCCATCTCGCGCGATATCATTGCTTTATTGCGGGGACAGAGGGAAGTAGCGCTAACAACCAATTACGAGTGTGATATTGTCGTAGCAGCAGCTTTTACGTTTTGTGTATGTTGAAGATACCTACTGTGTTCTGTGGGCCTATTCTGTATAGATATCAGTAACAGCAATACTGTTATACATCACTAAAAAAATTCTATTCGCCTCTTTTAGCTCCGAGGTTTTTTTGCGTAATAACTTTGAAATAAGAAGAGTTGATGGAGCTATAAGGAAATTGTACAGGAAAATAAAATGTTTTCTCTAATTAGTAAGATATAAAATATCTATTTGGTATTCGTCTACATACCAATTATTATTTCATTTCATGCCGAAATGCTAAGGGGCACCTTAGCGTAACGGTCGTTAGGACGTCACCTAGGGAATCGTTTAGATAAAACTGGTGAAAATGGGCATCACACTTTCAATTTGTTTTTGGCTGACTACAATAGATTATCGAGATAAAATAAGCGCTGAAGTAATAAACATCGATGGGGATGGTATGGATAATCTAATGTAGTTATTTGTTGGACAATTTCCGAATTGTGGTGTGCCACTAAATTATTGAGCTACCGAGATTCAGAATGGGCCCGTTAGTTGGCATAGCTAAAGACGTGGCATGGCCACAAAACAACTTTGTATTGATGAGCTAATTCTATGGTTATCATTGGCACACTACTTCAAATTCTAAAGTTTTCAAGTTGCTGGTCAATGATGAATAAAGCAAGTTTAACGATCATTTTCACGTCTCTGTTAGGAAAAATATTCTTCTGCACAACTGTGCAACTGTAACTTTATCCATTATGGGTTGATTAAACATTAATAAATTGTTAAACACTTAGGGAAAGTAAAATCGGAGCCGTTAGGGTTCAATTTATTGTCAAACTTGAGGAGATTAATTTACCCTCCCGATGTCTCCCGAACTTGACCTACTTCAGGGGTCAAACTATAATGTGTTCCACTCACTCGATCAGGGCTTTACTTCTTATGCTTAAAACAATATTATATATATTGTTCTGACATGTCTTACAATGTAAACTCTAAAGTAAGTAACCATATTGTATGATATCTCAAAAAGATATTGAAATAATATTACTTTTAATGATTGTGGTCTGTTCGGAAGTCTTAAGAAGGAAGATATATTTGAATTATTTGAAATATTGTTTAGATTTTGGCATATAACGTTCCCACAAAACATTTAGTTAAATAAACGTTAGCCATTAAATAAACTGTCTGGTGCAAATTACTTTATAATTTTCTAATAAAAGTACTATTAATTCATATAGATGTTTGATTCGTAAAAGATCAGGGCAATGGCTCCTTGTAAAAGGTTTAATAAAGTCCGTGTAGAAATGTAAATTTATATAAAATATTATTATGAAATAGAACCTTTATTTTTCTACATAAACTTTAATATTTGCAAGTAATTTTGAAATAAATACTGTGGTTTGGAATATGATTCGTACCGAAGAGAATCAGTACTACTCTGCTATTTATGATATCAACTCACCCTTTCTATCAGGTACAGTTTAGTTTATACAAAGGGTTATAATCCCAAACTTTTATGTGGCCCTCATGCACCATCACAGGAGAAATCTATGTCAAACACCGTATAGAATTCTCCGGTGTATCATGTTGCTAACAAGCCGTTGCTGACAGGCGCGAGGTAAAGTTTTCATCACTTACTCGTACTCAGGAAATTCCAAACTCAAATGTTCCCGAACAATATCCCGGAAACTATAATGTACTATTTTGAAACCATAATATATATTAGATAATGCAGTCTGTAGATTTCACTTAGTGTTACTCAAATTTTGCATCTTTTTATTTGTGCGAGTTGAATAAATGTTTATTTATTTATTTAATGGAATAAAAAAAAGATAATAAATCGCATTCGCCAATAAACTAGATAAATTGTGTGTCCAATAAATACAATAAATAATGTGTGTCCGAAACAAAAGTGTGTGTTGTTGTGGCACTCGTGAACAGCGCACGGTGTGGTCCACCTGGCGGGCGCGGCGTGGCGTGGCATTGCCCGATCGTAAAGCTGATTTACTGCCGACCAATTTGTGCGTATAGCCGCGTAATTTAGCAATTCTGCGAAAACCTGTCAGCAGAGTTATGTGAATTGAAGTAGACCACAACTCGGGGACACGTCACCGTCTTATGTCTTTAATTAATTCTTTACTTCACAGTGGTATAAAAACATTCACTACTGAAAATGTAGTTTTTAAGAATCATTGTACCTACCTATGACATTGGAATGCAAAAATAAATGAATATGAATATGAATATGAATATGTTTAAATTAATTGTTTAAAAATGCCATTCTTTTCGGAAGATTTAAACGCCACCATGTTGCCGCGCTTTCAAATATGTTGCTAGCTGATGTCGCGCAACGAATCTAATCGCCTATTATGTGTTGTTAACATGGTTTTTGACGTCATATTTCGTTCTACTCGTAATGGTGGACATTTGGCACTCGTGAATATCCCGCGCATATTTTGGGTTCTAGTTAATTTATAAAAAGACTCGTCCTGACTGACTGATCTATCAACGCACAGCTTAAACTACTGGACGAAACGGGCTAAAAGACAAACAGATAGGTATTAAATTAAACCCCTAAGGGAGTAAAATAGGGGTTTGAAAAATAGAGGTAAATAAAGTGAGCGGAGGCGCGGGCAAATGCTAGTATTGTATACCTAGTTATATTACTAGAGACAAAAATAAACTTGAATAACGATAATATTATTATAATTATTCTAATGTTATAATTTTTTTTAATGAATTTTTCGCGATCGTAACTCTCGCGCTACACAGCGCTACACGCGTAGGAACAAGCTACGACGCTACAAGTTTCTCTATTTGTGGACGTTTCTCGATAATTGGACACAAAAATACTATGTAATGTTTTATGTTAAGAAACGGTAAATATAAATTGACTTTTAAAATCATTAGGAAATCGGGAAATAGAGAATAAAAGTTAGTTATGAAATATACATATACTGTGTATGTTCAAGAGATTATTGGTATTTTGGTTTAAAATGTGGATCAAAATAGAAACTGAACTGGTTATAATTTCTATGTAATGTCAAAATAGCCTTAAAATAGCAAAACAAAATTATTTATATATGTAGGTAATATTTGACTCTTATGACACTCTACCAGCGGTTCGGAATCAGATTTTTTTTTAATTTTATGACAAGATAGTCCTTAACTCCGATCTCATCTGATGGTAAGTGACGATACAGTCTATGATGGTAGCGGGCTAACTTGGAAAACATATCCCTTATCGGTTTCTACTCGCATTTAATTTTTCAGACTTACATACCAATGCAATGACAAGCCAATGTGGCACATGTTGGGTGACACGGGTGTCGGAGTAGGGTCACCGTGCTGTAAGATTATTAATTTTAAACAAAACTCTTTTTATAAAAAGAGTTTTGTTACTTAACTTTACATTATGATAATACTAATATGATCTCGTAATATATTACGAGACTAGCTTTAACCCGCGGCTTCGCTCACGTTAGGTTCGATTTTTTAACCCCCTATTTAACCCTCTTGGGGTTGAAATTTTCCAAAATCCTTTCTTAGCGGATGTCTACGTCCTAACAGCTACCTGTATGCCAAATTTCAGCTCAATCGGTCCAGTGGTTAGAGCTGTGCGTTGATAGATCAGTCAGTCAGTTAGTCAGTCAGTCAGTCACCTTTGCCTTTTATATATTTAGATGATGCACGCAACTTCGTCCGCGTGGATTAAGGTATGGGATAAAATGTAGCCTATGTGTTCAACCTGGGTATGAGCTATCTCCTTTACAAATTTCAGCCACATTATTCGTTGTGGCGTGAAGGAGTAACAAACATACACACGCATACACACATACAAACTTTCGCCTTTATAATATTATTATTATTATAGCTAAAAGAGGAGTAACGGAGTAAAAATGTAAAGGAACTTTGAAAATATGGACTATTTTTGTTTAAATACGTAAAAAAATAACTATTACCTTTTATAATTTTATTGTTATCTTTCTTTTACGTCGTAGTCATTTTATAGTAATTTTTACATCAAACTTAATCAATTTTATTTCAAATTGATTTGTTCATAACAAATCAATTATGCCGTCTAGCAAGAAGTTACTTGCAGTTTGCATACATGTGACTTTGTTCCCAGAGCGTATAATTTACAAAATTGACTTTGCTTCATATTCAAATTAGGTAGTTTGTCTGGGTGGAGACTTTAACCGTATCTAGATGCCGTTACCTACCGTCAAAGATATGGGGCTTGGTCGGGAACGCCTGAGACAAATTTCGTTTGTATGGTCACTCTACAGTGTAAGAACCTTCTAGTAATTTCAACTGGGTGCGAATTCAGAGGTCAGGAAATTGAATTGGTAACCTATTTACATATGATCATTTTGTAAGAAATATTTGCACTAATGTTCGGATATTTTATTCAATTAACAATTTCTGTAAAAATTACATAGCTTTTGCCCGAAAGTTCTTCCGCGTTGAGTTAGGTTTTTAAAAATCCAGCGAGAACCCTCTGTTTTTCTGGGATAAAAGTAGCAGGTGTCACTCTCCAAGCCCTCAACTAAACGTATGCACCTATGTATTCTTAAATGAATGAAGATAATAAAATACATACTCGTATCAATGCCTTTGTGAATATTCAACATATAGAATCCATATTCACATCATACTAATCACAAGGTGAAAGTTTGTATGCGAGTGTGTGTGTGTGTCTGTATGTTTGTTATTCCTTCACGTCACAACGAATGAACCAGTTTGGCTGTTTGGAATGGAGATAACTCACACATAGGCTACATTTTATCCTGAAAAATTAAAGAGTTCACATGGGATTTAAAAAACATTAATCCACGCGGACAAAGTCGCGGGCATCGTATAGTAATACAAAATAACGTCGATCGGTTGCTCATTTGCTGCGTGATTGAAGGACAAACCACACACAAACACACTTTTATAATTATGAATAGGGATTATTTTCTTTCCTAAAACGTCATGAATTATTTTTAATTATAATTGTATACTTATAGTTTTAAAAATTTTGATTTTTTGCCCACGTGTAGTTAATTTACGAATGAAGCGTACTCATATAATATCGATCGAACTTCACTTTGCAAGTTCGTTTGATAATATATTATGAGCCATCTTTTTCTCGCTACATGGCAGTGAATAAATCTATCCTTACATTTTTGGTGAAAATTAACATTCAATTTCAATCTAAGCTCCCATTTAGAAACTCAAACAATGCTTTAATGCTATCTAAGCCAGCTAATCGTAGCAGCTGCATGCTTGGAATAGTCTACATCACAAAAGTACAGACATCCACGCCAAAATGGCTTTTATTGACCTTGAATTATGACTTACATTTCTCGGAAAATTATTTAACCCCTGCCCTTCTTCCAACGAGAAGCTTCCATCTGGAGCAGCGAGCCTAAGATAATGAACTCTTTTGTCATTGGTATATATTTTACCGTACAAAAATGAATTGTACAAAAAAGATTGGCCCTTGTGCGTGATTGTCTATGTATTCTATCATGATGATACATTGGTAATTTTATTTTTCAGTGACTGTACATGACAACGGCACATATTTTTTTTAATTTATATATCAAATGAGGAATCCAAATAGGCATGTGATTACACTTGCCTTTAAGTTTAAGAAATCTAGTAAAAGTATATGTCTAGTAAACGCTCATGAAAAGAAGCCTTTTTTACAATTGATAATTAAATGAATGATGAAAAAGCTTTGATGCGTTGAATCGCTCCAGCAAATCAGGAGATGTCATAACTAAACTTGACTGGAAACAGTTCTATCTAAAAATGCATGGATGACTCACACACACTCATATTTTTGCATAAAATCATGATCGCTCGAGGTGCTTTGTGCTTGTAAGTGACGGGAACACCTGCTGGAAATTTGGCAAAAAATATTTCTCGCGCATCCACACGTCTAGAGCTGCAAGGTGATTTTTTTTTATTCGATGACAAGATAGTCCATGACTGCCATCTCACCTCATAGTAGGTGATGATGCAGTCTAAGATGGTAGCGGTCTAACTTGGAAGGAGTATGGCAGTGTACATTCAACCCATACACCCCTAATCGGTTTCTACCCGCCATCGCCGGAAGGCTAAATTGCTTTGCGGCACGTTTTTGACGGTAGGATGGTAACTATAGCCACGGCCAAAGCCTCCCACCAGACAAATTACACTAGTTTACAAAATTTAACTTTTTGTCTGTTGCCGCGAATTCTGTGGTTGATAACGTTGTTTAAACAATCCAGATCATTTTTGCTATAATGCAGAGAATATGTGTTTAACTATTGTAGAAAAGTTATATCAGAGTAAGGTGAAAAATACCTATTTTGAGTATTTTGGGATGCTAATAATTATTATATTACTATCCAGCCGACTTGATAAATATGTCAAGTTAAGCTTGATCTGTCTGTTGTCGCAGGCTACACACGACGCGATGCGCAGCGCGCTCGACTGACTGGAGCGACGCGCGCGGTACATGATCGCAGCGGGGCCCCGACAAGATGGCCTCCTTCAAAGGTACGTACAATGTACATGACACTCCATATACAGAATGAATTTTTCTCTTAATAATCACACTATCACATCACATCACATCACACTAATATCACACTAATATCACATCACATCACATCACACTTCACACTTCACACTTCACACTATCACACTAATATTATAAAGCCGAAAGTTTGTATGTGTGTGTGTGTGTGTGTATGTTTGTTACTCTTTCACGCAAAAACTACTGGACCGATTTGTCTGAAATTTAAAATGGAGATAGATTATACCTTGGATTAAAACATAGGCTACTTTTTATCCCGGAAAATCAAAGAGTTCCCGCGGGAATTAAAAAACTAAATCCACGCGGACGAAGTCGCGGGCATCAGCTAGTAATAAATATTTTTATTGCTTTCGGTAATTATCAGGCTTAAAGAAAAAGGTTAAACAAGAGGAAAGCTTACAACTAAACTTCTCAAGCCTAACAACTTAGCAATTGGCCGCAAACTCAGCTTTATGCTGGGCATTCATGATACCCAGCGCCAGCTCTTATATTAACCGACTTTAAAAAAGGAGATTCTGAATTCGACGAGTATATATTTTTTTGGCGATTTTACTCCATAACGCCGTCAAATCCGAACCGATTTCATAACTTTTTATTTTAATTTTATTTTTAATCTTTTTCCGTAACTAAATGATGCCCGCGACTTTGTATGGATTAAGGTTCTTTAATTCCCGCGGGAACTCTTCATTTTTTTGGGATAAAATGTAGCCTATGTGTTAATCCTGGGTGGCGTGAAGGAATAACATCCATCCATCCAGCCATCAATCCTCACAAACTTTCGCATATATAATATTAGTATGATTCTTATAGTATCGTGGCGGTACGTTGAATCGCTTGGCGGTGCGGTACGATGTAAATAGCAACGGGTAAAATCGTCCACCACACAACACCTGAGGCATTTCGAAAACTATAAACTTGATCGAGTAAGCCCTAAATTCTATAATAAAGATAATTATGTTATATTAGTTGGTTGTGGGCCTAGTCTGAATTTTACCGAACTTAATAGTGAATTGGGGACAGACTCTGAAAGTTCTTGTTTGATTTGGGTAACTTTGTATCTATGTAGGAAAACTGATGCAATAGTTCTTGTTTCACATAAAGTCAAATTCAATGATATTATCTTGTATATATTATGATAATATGGATACTTATAGATGTCTAACAATTTTACTAAAAGTAGTATAGTAGTTATTTATTTACGACTAGCTTTTGCCCGCGGTTTCACTCACGTTAAGTTTTTCACGTTAAGGTTTTTAAAACTCCTATTTTACTCCCGTAGAGGGTGAATTTTCAAAATTCCTTTCTTAACGGATGCCTATGTCATACCTGTCACAGCTACCTGTATGCCCAGCCCCATCCATCCAGTGGTTTGATAGATCAGTCAGTCAGTCAGTCAGTCTACTTTTCCTTTTATATACAGTCGCGGACAGAAAATGTTTACCACCTTAAGATTCATAATTACATGCACACGTCTATGCCTGACAGTCGATATGTTTTCGATATTCTATGGCGTTATAGACCTTACTGCACGCAATGTGATATAGAATCTACTTTGAAAACTGATAAACATATTCTGTCCTCGACCATACATATTTAGACAACTGAGTGTCTGCAGATATTTGTTGTATCTCTTTTAAATATTATACAAAAATCATTGTTTTGATAAACGAAACACGCTGTATAAACGTGTGAGTTAACAAGTTTGTTGCCCCGGTTAATATGGAAAAAAGTAGACACGTCTGTGGAAAGAAGGTGGAAAGTTATTTGAGCGTAGCAGTCTCTGTTGCCGGAGGCTGCGAGATTAAATACGTGTAAAGGTTAACGGCCACCACATACTTCCTCAGAAGAAGAAATATAATATACGTAGGGTGACCAACCCAATTGCTAGCACTGCACCAGTTTATTCGCACTTTGGCAAAAAAGATTAAAATATAAGTTTCTGATTGTGGTTTTTAAATTTTCAGATTAAAAAATATTTAGGGGAATTCATATTTTTCACAATCGAAACCTTTCTAATCTGGAAAGTTTTAAAATGACGTCAGTATTGTAGTTGAAAGATATTGTTCTGGAGTTCCTGAAGTTTTCGGCCATTTTGACTGATCGACTTATCCGTCAGTACTTACCAGTAGTTAATCCCGTATGTGCTAATAATTGGGGACTGGGTCATTTTTCAATTTTATTTCAAATTCTTGTTGATTTAAGAAAAAAATCCTTAAAAAGTTCTTTAATTATATATTTTATTAAACAAGTAACTTTATGAACTTGCTTTATAGGATTTTGTTAAATTTATATTTAAAAAACATATTTGAAATTAGATAAACTCTTAAAGTGCCCATAATTGGGTCTGCCACCCTACTTAAGAAGGTAACCAAAATACAGATTTATTTTCCCATAGAAAAAAATAAGCAACACCCAATACCCTGCGTTTAACACGTTCCTACCGCGATAATGATATAAGTGAAAAATCAATAAAAAAAATATTATGGCGTAATGAGCAAGTGAAATGAAGATCATTGTTGATCAAGTCGTTTTTAAGATGGGTGAACGTCGATGGTCTGAAACTTGCATTTTTCCAACTACGGAGAGACGGAAACCGTTCCGTCAACATCCGGTTGTAGGATTGTCTAAAATGACTGCTAAGGTCGTTCGCAATCGCATCTGCACTGGTAGCATGGGCAGGAGATAAAAGTTTTATCCCCCGATTTTATCCACTGACAGGGGATAAAATTATTTTTTCCCTAAGCTAAAGCATGGCGACAGAGGAGAAGGCGATGTATATTCCTATAACTATATCCACTGAGTGTTATTTCCACCGCTGTGCCCATGCTGGACGGGTGGATAAAGCTAAGCGAGGGGATAAACGTTTTATCCTTTTCCCGGGGATAAAATTTCTCCCGCCCATGCTACCAGTGCTGATTTCTGGTTATCTCTCGCTATTGGTTAAAATGCATTGATGCAGCGAGAACGTAGACTGATAAACATATTACCCTCCTTTGCGCAGTTGGGTAAATAAATTCTAAGTGGAAGAATACCTTTAGTCTGGTGAAAAAGAAAGAGATCAAGCAACATTGCGGTCGTTACTCGTTAGGGTGCACGGTGCGGCATCTAGGGAGCATCTTACTTTATGACGTTTCATTATTAATCCCGTAGAACGGGTTGCTGTGGCGTACATAGGGTTGCCAGGTCTTCAAACCGAAAAGCCGGACAGGCCAGCCAGTTTAGCCGGACATTTGTGTAAAAAGACCGGACACCCTTATTTTTTAGACCTAGTACAAAATGGCAATTTTTTTTAAAAGCCCGCTTGCGCAAACGCAGCGATACAAGGTGAGGCGAGTGCAGCGGAGACCAACACATGACAAATATGTAAAAAAATAGTTAAACTTAAAAAACTTAACAAAAGTCAGATAGGCCGGACATCGTCTAATTTGGCCGGACACTCAACCAAAAAGCCTGACTGTGTCCGGCTTTATCCGGACGCCTGGCAACGCTAGGCGTACAGCTTTTCATATTACACGAGAGATGTTTTATGTCCACTGGATTAGAGTAACGTGCTCGCCTGCCACAACTTAGCAGAAAAACTCTACTTTTATTTTACAAATATAACACTTTCGCTTTTACAAGTACTCTTAATTACAAGTGTGTTCGCTTGTTGCTTAGTCTTTCAATCACGCAGCAACGGAGCGACAGGACCACGTGATTTTTTTGCATTGGTATGAGATCATCGTCGTCAGAATCATCGTTGCTTTACGTGTAAGAAAATATAGTCCAAGATTTTATTTTGAAATTACCTAGTACTATATACGTACCTACAACCATGCCAAGCCCCAGTTTTTAATTTTTTTTTGAACGAGTGAAGCGAGTTCTCTGAGTCAACTAGGGCGCTTGTCTGTACTGGACAGAGAAGTGTGTACGTCCAAATGTCTGTCAGAGCCCTATAACTTCTGAATTACTGAACGTAATTACTTCAAATTTAAATATAATATGTAAACTGATGGCCTTCAGCCGAACATTGTATAAAAAAATATAAAAAGCTTTATTTCAGGGGGGCTCTCATAGAAGCGTGTTTGAAGTAAAATTTTGTTTGCTGCGTTACATAGACTTGCGATATATTTTTTTAAAGACGACTTTGAACAGAGTACAAAAATATTTTTTTTTTAATTTTTCCCTTAAAATTGACGAAATGGGGGGCTTTCAAAGTCGAGATTTTAATTTGAGCCATATGTCAAAAAGTATTGCATATTAGACCCTGAAACTTTGTTGAAAATTCAGTTATATCTTGTACTTGAACAACAAATACTAAAATTAGATAAATATTATAAAGAAACGAAATTATTTAACTTTTAAGTGGAGATTTAATTTGAGCCATATGTCAAAAAGTATTGCATATTAGAACCTGAAACTTTGTTGAAAATTTAATTATATCCTGTATTTGAACAACAAATACTAAAATTAGATAAATATTATAAAGAAACGAAATTATTTAATTTTTAATGCTAATAGCTTCACAATAATGCTAATAGATGGCGCTGTATCAGTAAAACAGTTTTGCGTCAACTATTATTATTTTTTATTGCGTCTAATGTTAAAAGTTAATTATTACAATATATAATTAAAACTATCTTTTAGGAATTATGGGATACCGTGAGGTCTCAGTTCGGGGCGAACCACTAGTTTAATTTGATGACAAGATAGTCCTTGACTGCGATGTCATCTGATGGTAAGTGAAAATGCAGTCTAAGATGGAAGCAGGTTAACTTGGTTACTTACGAACTGTCGATTATGAATAGTTATTATAGGTAAAAAGTAAAAACTACATCGTTGAATTCCAGGACCCAATTCCTCAATCCTGATGCTGCAAGAGTACTGCCCCCCTAGACTGTGGGGATTTAAGAACTGCCTATTATGAATAATTATCGTTGGTACCAAGTAAAGACTGCATCGTTGGATTTCAGGACCCCAATTCTCATTCCTAATGCTGCAGGGGTTCTGCCTACCTAAACTGTGAGGATTTAGGAACTGTCCGCTATCCGCTAGTCATGACCTAAAAAGCAGAATGTGAACTGAAAATGGAGTGAATACTCTAACAGCATGTTACACGATTATTCGTAATCATTTAACATCAGCCGACGCGAGATGAATCGAATGGAATCAATTTAATAAAGCCTGTCGGATCGAATCAGCCCAACAGACTGGAATGTGTAAGCTTCTATTATATCATTTCATTTTCGCAAAAATAATGATTTGTATGAAGCTACAGGTTAACTTTTGAATGAGAGTTGAGATTTTTCTGTATTTTCTATCTATCATTCATTCATCTCAGCAACTGACCTCTATATTTAATCTATGATTAACACTGTAATGCTGTAATGTAATTGCTGTCCCTAAAAATTACAGACTCAATTATGGATCAATTTTAAGAGCAACTTTTGACATACGAGTGTCTCCGGAACAAATAGATAATACCATACAGACACGTCAAACTTATAACACTCTATAGCGTCTAGAGTCTTTATGTCGGTAGTTGAATATATTATAACGTATAAATACAGCCGTCATAATTAGAGTTGTTCAAAAATGCTACAAATCAATATCATGCTACTTACTATAAACTTTAAAATTTTAGCATGCTATAAAAAATGCTATGCTATAGCAACTTTAATTAGGAAGCTTGTGGGCAGCCGGCGCGCGCGCTATGTCTTGCAACACGCTAAATCACATAGCATGTTTATTGCGAGTTGCGATAAATCCAACTGCCCGGCCGCCTCAGCGCTGCTGCTACGCGCAGTGTGCTACACCGCCTACAGCGCGTGATATTTATAGCATCGTAGCACCACTGCGCCTACGTATGTAGCACATGCTGTGTGCTATGGGAAGATAGCATGCTGTAATATGTTGCTAAGTGCTATATTAACCACCTCTAGTCATGCATGGACAGTTAGTCTTGTCTTACCTCGGTCGGTCTCTTGTCGGTGTAGACGGACGCGAGTGGAGTGTATATGTATTATGTAATACACTAGTGGTTCGCCCCGAACTGAGACCTCGCGATATCCCATAATTCCCAAAAGTTTTAATTATGTATTGTAATAATTAACTTTTAACATTAGACGCAATAAAAAAAATAATAGTTGACATAAAACTGTTTTACTGACACAGCGCCATCTATTAGCATTATTGTGAAGCTATTAGCATTTAAAATTAAATAATTTCGTTTCTTTATAACATTTATCTAATTTTAGTATTTGTTGTTCAAATACAGGATATAACTGAATTTTCAACCAAGTTTCACGTTCTAATATTCAGTAATTCAGAAGTCATAGGGCTCTGACAGACATTTAGACGGACACACTTCTCTGTCTAGTAGGCAAGCGCCCTAGTTGACTCAGAGAACTCGCTTCGCTCGTTCAATAATACATAACTATTATGTGTTGGGTTATTGGTACTAACGGAGCAGTACACACCCCATCGTATTTGCGTCAGGGGTTAAAAACAGAATTACTGTATCTAAGAAAAAATCCGACTAGAATGCGGTGAACAGTCATTCTCATAATGGAATTAATCAGTTTAATGAAATCCCTCGACTCGTAACAACGTAACGCTATGAATCATGTGAATTGTTTGAACCCGCTTTTGTTACTTTGTTTGAGAGAAAAGGGAAAAAGTAGACTTTAGTAATCCTTGTTTCAAATCAACGTTAATAAAATTACTAGAACTTTATTTGTTGTCAACAGCGACGAAAGTTTAAAAACTGTGGAAATCTGAGTATGGAAAATTAATTTTGTTCGTATTAAATCTAAGGTAGGTACCTAATAAGGATTTAAAGTTTGCATACAAGTCTGTCATTTTTCAACCTATATTTATGAAAATCGCCCGATATTTTGCCTTTCGATTAAAATTAAAGGAGTAGGTACGTCTGTCACAGATTTCGAAAATTCCACCCCAAAACCTAATTCCACGCGGACAAAGTCGAGAGTGCCCTCTAGTATATAAATCATAGATCATGCGTCATGCTCGTGAACGGGTGCCACCAACGGGAATGGGTCTGCTTTGACTGCCCATCTTGACATGCGTTGGATTGGTGTACCTACGTATGCATTTTTGCAGCTTTAAACCTTTATTGTGGAAGCACTGTATACATAGCATAGCTTTGTAAAAAAAAAAAAATTTTTTTTGAAAAGAGCAACTGCTGAGTTTCTTACCGGCTCTTCTCAGCAGAATCTGCATTCCGAACCGGTGGTAGATTTATGACGTGTCATAAGAGCTACAAGTTAGGCTACATGAAATAAATAAATTTTGAATTTGAATTTGAAATAAAATGTAATATAATCGACTAGAATCGACTTTATTTTTATCAAAACATATAATACCAGTCCGATGAATTCTGATGAATTGAATGTTCAGTGTACACGCTTTTTTACTTTGTTCGTGAATGGAATTGAGAGTATTAAATTACGATTAACATCAAGCATTAACTCAAACAAAAAAAACTCCAGTGGATGAATTCGAGGTGATAAGTGAATTATTCTAAAATACTCGAAGCTGAGAAGCTTTCTGAGAAGGTATTTTAATACATTTTCAAATTAATACTGGATCATTTTCTTGTAACTCATTTCACTTCAATCTGTTCCACGGAATCAGCGTTTAAAATCGTTATCTAACTTCTGAATAATGGTAAATGATTTGACAGCCATTCTGCTTTCAAGATCAATTTCAAGTAGCAATTATTTGTAAAGAATATTAAATACTCGTAACCTTAAGAATTTGTTCAATGTTTAAACTCTGTATTGTATCGCTAAATTATTTCTGCTAAAATAATTTAGCGATACAATAATAAAATAAAGAATTGTGTTGTGTTAAACTACTAATAACTAGTGGTTCGCCCCGAACTGAGACCTCGCGATATCCCATAATTCCCAAAAGTTGTAATTATATATTGTAATAATTAACTTTTAACATTAGACGCAATAAAAAAAAAATAGTTGACATAAAACTGTTTTACTGACACAGCGCCATCTATAGTGAAGCATTATAGTGAAGCATTATAGTGAAGCTATTAGCTTCACAATAAATGGCGCATTAAAATTAAATAATTTCGTTTTTTTTATAACATTTATCTAATTTTAGTATTTGTTGTTCAAGTACAGGATATAACTGAATTTTCAACCAAGTTTCACGTTCTAATATTCAGTAATTCTTGACATATGGCTCAAATTAAAATCTCCACTTTGAAACCCCCCCATTTGGTCAATTTTTAGGGAAAAATTAAAAAAAATATATTTTTGTACTCTGTTCAAAGTCGTCTTTAAAAAGATATATCGCAAGTCTATGTAGAGCAACAAACAAGATTTTACTTCAAATACGCTTCTATGAGAGCCCCCCTGAAATAAAGCTTTTTATATTTTTTTATACAATGTTCGGCTGAAGGCCATCAGTTTACATATTATATTTAAATTTGAAGTAATTACGTTCAGTAATTCAGAAGTTATAGGGCTCTGACAGACATTTAGACGAACACACTTCTCTGTCTAGTAGGCAAGCGCCCTAGTTGACTCAGAGAACTTCGCTTCGCTCGTTCAACTATTACTAATCTTACACGAGAACAATATACATGCAAATTATATTATTGCAGTGATTTCAATACCTTTGTTAATTTCGGATGTGGTAGTGTGTGTGTGTGTGTGTAAGAGTAGTAATAGTGAGTTTGTTTGTCCTTAAAAGCGTAACAGAGCTACGGATCGACGTGATTTTTAGTTTCATTGGTATAGTTGAGGTCCTGCAGAGTGACAGCCTTTCATTCATCCCCCATAAGATTTTAAAAACCTAACTTCTTGCGAACAAAGTTGCGGGCATCAGCTAGTAATAAGTGCGACAGATAGTGAATTTTTTAGTTCAAGATTTAGCCTCAATAACCCAACGGTTAACGGTGCGAATTGAAAACTAAAAGGTCGCAGGTTCGATCCCCACCCATTGCACTATCGTCATACCCACTCCCAGCACAAGTTTTCGGCTTATTCGGAGGGGAGAGGAGGGTATTAGTCAACTTCAGCTCGGCTTATATTCTTTATAAAAAAGATACTGGAGCTTTCGGCCAGTGTAATCTCAGCTTTGAAGCTTACTCTGGTTAAATACCGGCAGCGTGTTAGGGAGGATTTAACTGGAACAAACGTACAAGTTGAGTTCATTGCGAAGAGCACAAACATGTAATGCAGGCGACGGAGCGCGCCGCTTCCGCCCGACGTCGGCCAAACATCGGTTACTTTGAGCCGAGCACAAGTCGCTCAGTGTGACATGTGCTATGTAGATGCTTGCTAACCGGCACAGAATTCTTACTTCTAATATAATCAATGCGAAAGTTTGGATGGATTAATTTTTGTTACTCAATCACGCCGCAACGACTGAATCGGTTAGACTGTGTGCCACAGAGATAGTCCGGAATAACACATAGGCTACTTTTTATCCCGTGAAATAGGAAAGTTTCCACGGGAATTAAAACTACAATCCACGCTAACGAAATCGCGGGCATCAACTAGTACTGATATAAATGCATCGATGTATAAATGCGGCAGCGTGTTTGTTGGTTTTTCCTTCAATCACGCAGCAACGGAGTAACGGATCGACGTGATTTTTTGGATAACGAAGTCCTTAAATATATCCATTACTAGTTGATGCGCGCAATTTCGTCCGCGTGGATTTAATTTTTTAAATCTCGATGGGAACTCTTCGATTTTCAGGATGAAAAGTAGAATATGTCACTCTTCAGGTCCTCAACTATACCCAATGGCATATAAATCCGTATGTTGCAGCATGACTGAACACATCAAGATCAAGAACAAGCTAACAAACAAACACAGCTACGCATTAATAAATAGTAGTAGGGATGCGAAAGTGTGGTTGTTTGTTGATTTGTTATTTGGCCCTTCAATCACGTAGCAACAGAGTAACGGGTCGAAGTGATTGTTTGTATGGGTTAGTTGTGGACTTACAAAGTCAAATACATTATTTTTGTTATATTGATGTTTCACTAGACATCTGTGCGGTGAGAAGATAATGCTGCCTTACCATCTCTATCCCCTTTCTGAGTTCTGTGTTTACGGCCAAATTTTGACTCGGACCCTCAGAGGAATAAAAATTTTTTGTTTGGAGCTCGGACCTAACATCACATCTCATCACACTATCACACTATCACACTAATATTATAAAGCCGAAAGTTTGTATGTGTGTGTGTGTGTGTATGTTTGTTACTCTTTCACGCAAAAACTACTGGACCGATTTGGCTGAAATTTAAAATGGAGATCGATTATACCTTGGATTAAAACATAGGCTACTTTTTATCCCGGAAAATCAAAGAGTTCCCGCGGGAATTTAAAAACTAAATCCACGCGGACGAAGTCGCAGGCATCAGCTAGTAAGAGCTAATTAAGAGAAGTCTCTATCGAGCATTTTGATGTAGATTTGTGTTAAGATCTTTAAGAATTAAGTGCACATTATCATCCGTGGTATTCAAATAAACCGCAGCGCCTTGACTATTCAAGGTTGTTGATTTAGCTTAATCATTGAGTTAGTGTAGACAACAACAAATTGGATTTGGATGAGATTACAACAATAGTCGACCGAAGCCCCGCCCGCGAGCCCCGTGAAGCCCTATTGTTAAATTAAAGTTATAACAACTTTAATCTTCGTCGATAATTCATTTAATAAGGTTCGCTTCTTTGGACGAAATACCTTCCAAATTATTCTTCTCTTGCGCCGCGGCAAAGCCATTAAGGCCTGAACGAAACACAACGCGAACCGACAGCGTAGAAGAGGGACGACGATCTGGTGGTTTCATGGTAATCTGTCCATGACAAGTAATTATAAAGCCTTCACAAAATTTAAAACAAATTATCTACGAAAGTAAAGCTAAATTAAATCGTGGGATTGAACCGATCAAGGTCGTGTTTTCGATCCTATAACCTCTAGGTGTAGATTGACTCACTCTACTCGTAGCCACTGGTCAATAATCTATGACGACTTGACAACGGGTAATGGCTTCTTCAACGCTTTATTGCAGGCAGTGATAAGATATTAAATACATAACTGTAGCTGGCTGAGGCAGCATCGCGCGCTTCTGTTTAAATAAATTAGCAGCACCGTGTGGGAACGAAGGTATATGTTATAGCATATCATGGTTATTTCTATGTTGAACGCTATCACGATAAGGCACCGAAGCGACATCGCAAGTCACAACGCGTTTTGTGGCATCGTACTTACCGCCGCCCCGCTCTGCCGCCCCACGCTTCATTTGTTTCAGCCTCTAAGCGCACAGTCAGCCGCAGACTAGAAGAGGCTGTAGGCGAGTGATAACGGGCTTAGTCGTATCACAGTTATTCTGCGCAGCTAATTAGGAATATTGTATTTTTACTTGGTAAGGTCCTACAGAGGATTTTAATATTTGTTACGACTTTGCCTTATAAAAGCCTTATAATTACTTAACCTTAAGCTTATAGTAGGTAAGTTTTGAGTAAGCACTGAAATTGGCTCTAATCTGTTCATTTTATATACCTTTTAGATGTCTTTCAGCCTCTGCTGTTTTTCCGCGTAGGTTTAATTTATTTTAATCTTTTGGAGATGACCTTCTTCTACTTCACTACGCAATAAACAATATCCTAAATTCTGTCTAAGCATGCAAACTAGGTATTTCTTTTGCCCAATTTTGTTGAAATTGATTTAGTTTCTTAGGCGAGAAAACTAACGTTCAGAAAGGATTATTTTCACTTGTATACTTAATTCAAATCTAAGAAAAATCTATTTCGTGGTATTCATTATAAATACATTCTCAAACTTTGGGTGTATAACCAAAGGACGGGAATGTAAGCGATGAAAAAAGTTGCGTAAGAATTACATATTAGTTCACGGCTTTGAGTATTAAGTTGTTTTAATACTCAAAGGTATAACGCTCGTTGGGGAACTGTAAGCTGGCTAAGCGGCGGCGGCACTGTGTCCACAAAATCGCAAACAAGCAGAACTCGGATCCGTCTTAATTGCTTCAGTTCGCAAACTTAAACATTCATGCTGAGTGGGCCTGTGTACTTGTGGCGCCGAGCCACGGCACTTCGGAACGTTCACGGAGACGCTACCTACCTACCTACTGACTACATGTAGTTCCTCTGAACTTTATCGTGTATTTTTTTTTTCATTTTTTTTATAGAATTTATTTATTCATCCCAAAAATACACGTGATATAGTTTTACAATATTGTGATAAGAATCAGTGTATTGCCCTTATTTATTTCATGCATACCAACTTGTTGCTCTTATAAAAAGTCGAGTCAAGTCTCTACCACCAATATATTTAAAGTTGTAGGATACTTCTTTTGGTAGACTCTATACTCTTCTGAAGACTTGCCATAAAAACCACAGCTTGGCCTGAATTAAATAAATAATTTTGAACTGACACAATAATCTATATCTATACTAATATATAAAGCTGAAGAGTTTGTTTGTTTGTACGCGCTAATTTCAGGAACTACTAGTTCGAATTGAAAAATTCTTTTTGTGTTGGATAGTCCATTTATCGAGAAAGGCTTTAGGCTGTATAACATTACGCTGCGACCAATAGGAGCGAAGCATCAGTGAAAAATGTTGCAAAAACGGGGAAAATTATCCATATTTAAAATATATTCTTTTAAAAACTTCTTAATCACGATCATAATAACAATAATTGACGCGGACGAAGTCGCGCGCAACAGCTAGTTGATAAATATTTAATCTGTCATCAGCTGAAACTTGGCACAGAGATCGCTTGCATCCTAGAGATGTACGTAGGATACGTTTTAATCTAGAATAGAGTTATCCTCGGAATAGTTTTTCGGACTAAAAACTTGAATCGGATAGGATAAAGTCGTGGGCTTATGCATAATAGGTGAGCACTTTCTTGAAGGCTCAAAGAAAACTTATGTAAGATACAGACACATTGTGTGTACTAAACTACCTCGACTACTCATGCTCTATACACCGTCAACAAAAGAGCACGGCTCTATACATATTATATTCAAAGACATGATATTTACCGGGAAATATAATCTTTAATAATATGCGGGTGCGTTTACAAAGGATTCAAGTGAAATACGGCATCCGATTAGCAATATAACAATACCACAGTTTGAGTAAACATACAGTCTTTGAAGATTTTACCGCTTGTCTTCAATGTTATTGTCTTGTTTACTGGAACTCGTATTAATAATAATCTAAAATTTGTCCTACGTGTATTATAGCGCAACAACTGTAGGAAAATTCCCTGACCCCTTGGCCCTTTCACACCAACACAACATGAAACAAAAACCAGAGCAGCAAATTATTTTAGAACAGGCATAAGCTAGGATTTTCTAGACGAAATTATGACTAGCATAGGTACATGATTTTGTAATAAATATATAAATAATATATATATCTCTAAATAAAAATATGACTTCACTTTATGCTTAAGTAAATTGATGCCCTAGGACGCGTTGGATAGCCGAACCTTGTAAAGACATTGGTATTAGTGGCACTAGAAATTGTTCTACTGCCACGAATACAACTGTATGATTCTTGAACTGCATTAGGCGATTACAGCGGGAACTGACGACACTTTACGAAGATTACAAACGATTAGCACCCAGACTTGCTAACGAGATGATCTTGTCATACATGATGCAACATAATTGTACTTACGATGTTGAATTAAAACTTGATCTACTGGTGTAAAAACAACGAAGCGTCGAAAGCTTGGATGCGTGCCCCTCTCGCGAAGTATGAAACAAAATGAAAACGTCTTTTCACTGAACCATTTTAATATTACACTTCGTATATAATGTATCACCTATCGACATAGCTCAGAGAGTCGTGAAACTGAAGTGGAAGTGGGCGAGGCACATAGTTCGAAAAGCTGATGGTCGTTGGAATCCCGAGGTGCGGGAGTGGTGACCCCGCACCGGGAAGCGCAGTGTTGGCAGACTTCTTCCTAGGTGGACCGACGACATCAAACGAGTCGCAGGGAGCCACTGGCGGCGCAGGACCGAGGCCTGTAGAAGTCCACGCAAGTGACCTTTGTTCAACAGTGGACGTCTATCGGTTGATAAAGAGAAAATGAAGTTCTTATATTGACCCTACTAGAAATTGAACCCGGAACGCACGTTGCGGTGTCACAAAATAGGGATCTAATTTGTGATACCGCAAAGCCATCCGCTACGCCAAAGAGGTCGCCACTTGAAAACTTACACCTCAATTCCCTTTCAATGCTCAGTCAATTTACGTGAAGTATCCCGAAATTCATTTATTAGGCTCTAATACAAAATATGATAATAATAATTTAATATTGATAATACGGTCTTCGGAATTATTTAATGAATATGTAATTTAAATAAACAAAGTAAACATCGATATTTACTTTACATTTAATTTATATAAAATACCTACTCGTACGGTATATAGGTGTCTATCGGAAAATGTAAAATTATGTAAGGTTCGACGGCTCTCTAAAGTCATCCTTCTATCCTACTTCCTACTTATTACCCTCCTTTGCGTCGGGCAGTCAGGTTTCCTTTTTATTAGCTTTTATTTATCAAAATTCAATTTGTACGCAGTCGGAGTTTTGATTTTTTATTTTATAAATGCGAAAGTTTGGATGGATGGATGAACGTTTGTTACTCAATCACGCCGCACCCATTTGGATGAAATTAACCACAGAGGTAGATAATAGTCTGCAATAACACATAGGCAACTTTTTATCCCGGATTGACGTGATGATTTGCATTGTATTCTATGAATATAGTAGAGGACCTGGAGAGTGACAAAAGCTACTTTTTATCCCGCAAAAACAAAGGATTCCCGCGGAGTTTTTAAAAACGTTATTCCTCGCGGACGAAGTCTCAGGCAAAAGCTTGTATATAATAAGGTAAAAAATTCATATAAACTTTTACTTGAGAGCTCTTACTCACTCAGTTAGAAATATTCGTTTCGAATATTTGGTAAAGAATAAGTTATTATAGTTCTTAAGTAATAGGTTGCCTGGCAGAGATCACTTACTGATAAGGTCTCCTTTTGTGCAAAATGTTTCTTGTACCTTTGCTGCTTCGCTTTGCTGCTGTAATTATGTACGTAATAAAGATATATAAAAGAATGTTATTGCGGTTTTCTATGATCTGGTGTTCGACGAGGGCGGGAGACGGATTCCAATGGAGGAGGATGAAAAAATAAAATCTCTCAAGCTGAATTAGAACCACTTCCCGGTTTCCGATTGAGCTGTGCATAATAATTAATAATTATGCATAATAAGTAATAATTTTTATTTTAATATATCTATTCTCCTTCTATTATGTAATTAATCCTACTAGTTAAGTAATTTGTAGTATAAGTATGAGCAATCGGGTGTCTTTTAAGAAATCAGCTAAGCATCGTGTTTCCTAAAGTTTGGTAAAAACGAAGATGATAATAAGTTTATCTAACGTAGCTTAGCGTGTCAGAGTAACGAGAACATTCAACAACTCAGACCTTAGAACTGAGAGAATGACAGAGAAGTGTCTGATTAGACAATACAGAAGAATACAGTGATGTCAGTGTGTACATTATAAACGAGAATGTATTAAAATTTTAATCACTATTTTCGAGTTTTTCAACAATTTTCCGCGTATCAGAAGCATATTTGGAAAACTTCCAACACAGTCTCTGGGGAAGGCAGCTGGCCAGATCGCGAGATACTACGTTGTTATGAAATAAACACTGCTTTTAAACTCGGCGCTCGTAATGTTTGGACGTTAAATATTATTGTTATAGAAATATTTATTTAAATGTTACAATAAAACTTATAGACAAACTAATCTAATTACTTTACAAATCATGTCCGCGTGGAATGTTTCCAAGAATACTGGCTGCATTTTCGCGCTGAACAGCCAGGCTGATCCGTTGCGCAAAAAATGAACCAGCCCTCCTGTCACCAGATGAGGCAATTATGACGTAGGCGTCTGCTAAGAAAGGATTTTGGAAAATTTAACCTCTAATAGGGTAAAATAGGGGTTTCAAAAATCGAAAATAACGTGGGTGAAGCAGCGAGCAAAAGCTAGTAACTTATAAAAGTGGTAGTACTGCAGATTTTTAGGACTATTGATTTCATTTACTCTGCCATATCCCTTCTAAGTTAGCCCGCTTCTAACCTTCTTAGACTGCAGCCACTTACCATTACTTGAGATCGCACTCAAGGGCTATTTTGTAGTCAAATAAAATAAAATCTTATAAAAATTATTTTCTTAATAAAATATTTTCATATAAAAATTATTCCATAACTTTTTCAAAGATGATCCTATTCAAATATAACATCTTACTTAGTACGATAACAAAAAAAATATTTATTTCTGAAGAAAGCTGTTCAATATTCACAACACGATCAGAGAAACTTAGTTCAGAGTAAGAAAATATGTGAGGCGAAGGGTTAGCTCGGGTATTTACAATTTTCTTTGCGTATTCACGTCATACGAGTGTACTGATTGGTCCATATCATTCCAGTTGCTTGAACCAGTAACTCGATTCAGAGCTGAATGGAAATAAATAGTGTCTGGACTATGTCGGTGGTATAGTACCACGGCCGTGAACTTGTTGAACTTTGTCGGCCACTTGTGAATACATATGCGCACGGACTTCAACACGTATCGGTCTTGTGTCGCCTGTATCCAGTGATAATACTGCGTATTCCGGCATTCTTTGGCATCATTAATAAAAGTATAAATAAGTATATTTTTTAAATACTATCTTATTAATTCATTATTGATATAGGTATTATCTTATAATCTCACTGGCTGATTCCCTCGACTTCGTCCGCGTGGATTTAGTTTTTGTGATCCCACGGGATCCCACCCTTTAATTTTCCGGGCTAAAAAGTAGCTTCTGTTACTCCTCAGATCCCCAACTATACCTATGAAAAAATCACGTCACGATCACGATTGAAGGACAAACCAACAAACAAACACACTTTCACATTTATAATATTAGTAAGGATTAATTCAATATTGATAATATCGCTAAGCAAAAGGGCTGTAAACTTAAATGATATTATTCGATTAGGTATTTAGTCAGTCAGCCGGTTGCGCTAGATTAGCCGCGCTACATTGAAAAACTAACGAATCCAGTCGCTGGTTTGGATTGCTCACTGAATTAATTCAACTGTTCCGAATCAAAACACTATTCAGATTGCGCCAGTAACAATAGTTAATACAACTGCCGACTACATTTACTGTAGACTAGATTAGTTAAAGAGCTCTTTAGGTATAGATTGCTATCGTCATATACATTAGATCACAGCTTGCATAAAATGAGTTAGTATATTATGTCTTTCATATGTTACACCATGTACCGGATTTCAATACAACACCGCAAAAAAAGAACACTTAAAATAATCTAAAAATTTGCTAGTTTTACATGATTTTCTGTTGTATTTTGATACTAAAAATAAATAAATATAACAAACCAGAACAATAATAACGCCATCTAGGATTATTTTTAGCGAAACGCGATCTAAACGAAGAGATAGTCAATCTATTACTTTTATTAATCTCTGGCTGAACTGTAATTTTGCTGGCATAATGTAAAACGACCGTAAAATATTAGAAGGGTTAGTCCGGGTTATTTACAATCTATTTGCGTATTCACGTCATATATGATTAAATTATGCAAAACTCTCACGGCGGACATGTGCTATTTGACAAGGGTAGACGGCGGACCGCACGCACAGCGGACGACGGACAGTCCCGATATTAATTTTATTAATTTCCCAATTTGTCTTTGCAACTTTGCAACAATAGTGGCGAAGTTTTTATAGGCGTCGGCAATGTGGGACGTAAAACTGAAATTACGAGGTGGAGTTTTACATAGTTGGCTGAGATTAGCTGACGAGGTTATCCTTACTAATAACCTTACTAATATTATAAATGCGAAAGTGGAAACACATTTGGTTGGTTTGTCGGTTTGTCCTTCAATCGTGCTGCAACAGAGCTACGGTTCAACTTGATTTTTTGCATGGATATAGATGAGGACCTGGAGATTGGAATAGGCTACTTTTTATCCCGGTAAATCAAAGAATTCCCGAGGGATTTTAAAAACTAAATCTAAAGCTAGTTAAATAATATTGTAAACCAAATATTAGAGATCATTTATAGGCATATACTAGGCACTGAGTTGCTATTATACTGTAATAGAGATGCCACGCAAACTGCCTTAAGCCAAATGATGAAATTGTGAAAAGGACCTGATGACCAAAGATGTTTTTGGATGTTATCGCATGATGTAAGATGTTTTTTAATCATTAAATTTTTTATATTTTTTTATTTTTAAAAAGGAATATCAGCCAATCTGAAGTTGACTTATATCCTTTTATACCTTCTAAATAAGCGAAAAGCTTGTTCTATGAGTGGGTACGACATTAGTGCAACGGGTGGGGATCGTAATCGTTTTTCAAGTTTCGACTAAAGACATACTCACCCTAGTGGGCCCGAAGAAGATTAATGGAAACGTGTTATCTAGGAGTGCCTAGCAATTCTTGATGCAAGACACAGACGTAGTGGGGTTAGGAAAGGGTTCAAAGAATCAGGCCTTGTCGGTCTTCAAACTATTATGATGTACAACGGAAAAGGTAAAGAATATTCCGTGCGATGTATATGTGGAAGTATTTAGAATATCCTTACCTACTGATTAATTTGTCGAGTTATTTAAAATGGAAAACAAAACGAAATAACGAATATACTCGTATTTTGTCCCTTACCCTTACTGATTGAGTGTGGGTTAAACTTACACTGCCATACCTCTTTCAAGATAGCCGCTACCACCTGACTGCATCGTTACTTATCTCCAGGTCAAATCGCAGTCAAGCACTATCTTGTCATCGATTTAAAAAAAAATGTGGAAAGGGCCCACGAATGGAGTCGAGGGTCGAGTCGCACCTGTGCGAAAGGACCTCGATGCCCAACATATAACAGCCCAAACAAAGTTCTTCCATTACGTTATTAACGGAAAAGGTAATTAAATTGTTACTAATGGAAAGGTCATTGGGTGGTTACTAACAGAAAGGTTGTGATTATCGGTAAGGTCATTCAGTTGCGATTAACGGAAAGGACATTGAGCAACAAGGGCGTCGGCGTAGAGAGAGGTAGAATTTAATTAAAAGGAGGTGGGTTGATAAGGCCCAAAATCCGCCCCTCATACACTCGAAAAAAAAAGTTTCAGATTCCGACAAATTGTAAATGTATTTATATACTTGAAGATATAAACTTTATATTAATATAAAGTTTAGGTGATAAAAAAAATAGTAAGTTACAGAAAATATTACCCAAAAAGAGAGTGTTTCTTTTACTTTTCTTACATTTTCATACATTTTAGTCGTTTTTTAAGCTTTGATTTAATATTTTAGAATGAGGCGCTCCATGAACCATGGTAAACGTAACTGATAATGATGCTCCTTTTTATAAGCTTTTATATGAGTATTAATTTATTTTGGTTCATGGAGCGCCTCATTCTAAAATATTAAATCAAAGCTTAAAAAACGACTAAAATGTATGAAAATGTAAGAAAAGTAAAAGAAACACTCTCTTTTTGGGTAATATTTTCTGTAACTTACTATTTTTTTTATCACCTAAACTTTATATTAATATAAAGTTTATATCTTCAAGTATATAAATACATTTACAATTTGTCGAAATCTTTAACTTTTTTTTTCGAGTGTCTGAGGGGCGGATTTTGTTGCCTTATCAACCCACCTCCTTTCAGCGAAATCGCGAAATCGCTTAAATTGTCCCATGCGCTACATTTAGCAGGTAAAACGCTTTAGTTTACCACATTATATCCTCGACGCGATGGAGGCCCGGTACTGTGGGTACGCACCGGCTTATTTATGAGGATCAGACCCATTATACATGGACTTCATTTTGAATTTCATCAGTTATAGATACATTGGAGGTAGATACATATTGTAATGATCACCGCTTAGTTACATCTACTTAAGCTTTGACACGCAAATTTTCAAAATAACTTTACCGACCTTTTTCATCCCTTTGGGGATGGAATGTTAAGAAATCCCTCTTCAGTGGACATCTGGGGTACTTTAGGAATATTTTCTCCTAATTTCAGGTACCGAGTGTAAATAAAAATTTACTAGATGGTGCCCTCGAATTCGTCCACGTTTTTTTTCCGAGATAAAATCTTATCCTGTCCTAATCCTTGGAATGAGCTATCACCATTCCCAGCAAAATTGATTCAATCGTTGTGGCGTGAAGAAGTATCAAAAATCCATCCATCCATCGTCATAAACTTTCGCATTTATTCAGTAGAATTGACAGAAAAAAATGAAAATAATAATAATAGGTATCACAGTTAAAATGTAACTTGAAAAAATAGACTAAAGCCTTAGGTGTAGCTAAACGTTGGTGAAAAAGAAATTGGTAGCCAATACTAAGCTTAGGTTTTTCCCTATTTAGGGAACGGGAACGAAATTAAGTGAATACAGGCATAAGTCTCAATTTCCTTTGTATTCACCGATCAAGTGATAGAAATCCTACCTGTGTGTCGGCTTTGAATGAAATCCGTAACCGGCTATTATGCTGGACATCCTATTGTGATATGGTATTTCGATCCAATATAGGTATTATGGACGTTTTGTGGTGAATATCAACGCGCGAATAATAAATTATTGAGTACGTTCGATAATTACATTTGCACCATTGCTAATGCGTTTATCCGTTGGCTGGGCTCACTGGCTACTATATCTCGATATCTCCTACGTAAGTTGTGGTATCCCACAAAATTGGCATTTTGGGTGTTGTGCACTATATCATTTTTTTCTATCTATTTTATGTGTTTGTTTAAAAAAATTAAAAACAGCATTTTTAACACTCTCAAGACGTATAAAGTTAGACGGCCTAAACATTATATTGACTTTCACAACAATTAACGCGTCACGTAAGCGTTTTGGGGATACAACAATTTACTTAGGAGGTATCGATCTAGATGTACTCTAGTATACGTTACTCTTTATTGGCTGTCACATTTCGATACGAGTGTTGTGGTCCAATCGGCCGACTAACATGACATGAAAAGATAAGAGTTTAAAAACTGTAACCCGTCTTCAAAAAATTAGATGTAACATCTATCGTATTGTTTTTGTTTGTGTAGTCTATGTTACTCGGACTATCATAACAAATCGACTCGTTCATCAAAAGTTCAGTAGTTTAGTTGCTACGGTGGAACATACATAATATATACATGGACTGCTAAAATGATAACCTTAATTTTGGTCTCGCCATCACGCTGGCTCGTGTAACAACGCATACAAATATTACATTTTGCTTGCGTTGAAGATGCTAGTCAAACGTATTCAATTTAGGGGTAGGAAGTAGCGATAGAGCGGCTACGAAATGCGGCTAAAAAATGTCTTGTACCGTTCGGAGTTCGGACGCTGGCGCCATTAGCCAATGGGCGTCAAGGCATCAATAGACAATTAGATTTAAATAAAGGGGTTCTTTGCATTTTATATAGTTTCCGAGTATCGAGTTGATTGCATTTAAAATGGTCGCTCTCTACCACTGATGTAATTTTAAGAATGCAATTGTCTCGTAAACTCCATATAGGTAACGAGACAATTGCATTTATCTCTAGCATCCATACGATAAAGATAAATAATTAAGTATTTAATTTAAAAACCTTTAATTCAATTTAATTGATATGAGTAATATTTCCGTTATAAATGACGAGATATGAACAAAAAAACAAAGCTGTCTCACTCATCCCCTATCCATAAGGACGTTTGGCTAATTCAATATTAGACTCTCCAGAATAGATAACATTTTACTTTCAAAAGTTACAAATTATGTCCCGAAATGGACATGAATCTGCTTAATTTGACTAGACTATAAATAACGACCCTGAGCCTATATTTGTAGTTGTATCACGAGATAAGATTTCAGCGAGCGTTCACATTTCACATTTGAGTCGCAAACTCCGACGCTACCTATCTAAACTTTTAATGGCGGTACATTTTTTAAGTCACGAACAGATTCCAGGTGTACAATAAATTGATTTACAAACTTTTCCCACCACTTTAACAAGATTCCCATTTTGCAATAATTCATTTTGATAAATCAATTTGTTTTGTTTGCGGACAAAAATTCGGAGATATCTCCAGAAAAAAATAATAAAAGATGAAACGCAATTTGATTTTCATTTTTTTACTCATTTGAATGATATAAACAAAAAAAGCCGGCAACGCGTTGGTGGTGCCTCAGGTGCTAAGAATGTTTATAGGTGGCGGTAATCATTTAACATCAGGTGACCCGCCTGCTCGTTTGCTCGCTAAAAATGTAAAAAACAAATCTTTTAACAATAATAATTGTATCCTATATTACTAATTGAAAATGTACGGCCAGATCTTAATCTCCAGTTGTTGTTGCAGACTGGCTCACAGTGACTTGGGCGCAAAGCGGGATGCATCTACAGCCAGAACCCGTTGCCGATAGCGACGCAGATTCTGTCAGGGGCCGGTGAGCAATTTTATTTATGTTATTACTAGTGGTTCGCCCCGAACTGAGACCTCGCGATATCCCATAATTCCCAAAAGTTTTAATTATATATTGTAATAATTAACTTTTAACATTAGACGCAATAAAAAAAATAATAGTTGACATAAAACTGTTTTACTGACACAGCGCCATCTATAGTGAAGCATTATAGTGAAGCTATTAGCTTCACAATAATGCTAATAGATGGCGCATTAAAATTAAATAATTTCGTTTCTTTATAACATTTATCTAATTTTAGTATTTGTTGTTCAAGTACAGGATATAACTGAATTTTCAACCAAGTTTCACGTTCTAATATTCAGTAATTCTTGACATATGGCTCAAATTAAAATCTCCACTTTGAAACCCCCCCATTTGGTCAATTTTTAGGGAAAAATTAAAAAAAATATATTTTTGTACTCTGTTCAAAGTCGTCTTTAAAAAGATATATCGCAAGTCTATGTAGAGCAACAAACAAGATTTTACTTCAAATACGCTTCTATGAGAGCCCCCCTGAAATAAAGCTTTTTATATTTTTTTATACAATGTTCGGCTGAAGGCCATCAGTTTACATATTATATTTAAATTTGAAGTAATTACGTTCAGTAATTCAGAAGTTATAGGGCTCTGACAGACATTTAGACGAACACACTTCTCTGTCTAGTAGGCAAGCGCCCTAGTTGACTCAGAGAACTTCGCTTCGCTCGTTCAATAATTTTATACTATCTTTTATTGTTCCTGACGAGATAGCCCTTGATTCGATCTCATCTGATGGTAAGTATTGTTGCAGTCTAAGATGTGGCAGTTTTAATTAAAACGATATCCATAATCGGTTTCTACACACTTTACGTACGTATAGGAACGCTGGTGGTCTTTGACGGCTCGGTGTCACTCGGCGGGCAATAGAGAGTGAAATGCCCCGAGTGTATCTTCAAGGTTAAGAAGTAGAAGTGAGCGGGGCACATGTTCGTAGATCTAATTGTCGTTGGTATGGTCGTTGGGCTCCACAGCCAGATACTGGAGTGGATAGCGCGCACCGGAAACTGGACGTCTATAGGAGGATAAAGAAAAAGAAGGTATCGTTCTCCATCACGCAGTTATCAGTGCGATTCTCTCTATTTGCTACAATGTAACGATTTCAATCATCTCTGATTGGCCGATACTCAATCGCTATTGGCTAAAATGCATTGTTGCAGAGAGAACGCGATAAATCCAGCCAATCGCCACAATTGAGACTGTAGCAATGATTGATGCGACACTGCGTTCTGTTTCTGGCTGGCTCATTTTGAAGCAAAGTAAAGGTGTTGTAAAGGAGTCAACATGCGGCCGGTCGAAGGTGGCACCGTCACAGACGTGCGTAACACGATCACGTCTAACGCGCACTATGAGTCTAATTTTGCATAGTTTCTAAATTGGTTCAGGTCTATTGTTTGAGACTGCCCAAATATCAAATAGTGCTATTGTTGATCAAAATAATATAACTTACTTGTGGCCGATTATTATTGTTGTTGGACAAACAAACGAGCCAATTAATATCATGTTACAGACTGTTGAATTAGTATCGTGAAACAGATTTCACCGGAATATCGCGCTGAGAACAAAAAGATTCATCTCAACGGTAGTGCTTCCATTATATTTATTATATTTCTATACCTATGCTTATAATAAAACTGTAACGGGACGAATTCTGTACATTAAATATATTTTGATAATTTTAATCGGAGGATGGTTTAGGTATTATCGATACTGAGCACAAAACAATTTTTTTGAATTTTTTGTCTGTCTGTCAGTGCGCGCATCACGCGAAAACTACCGAACGAATTTGAATGAAATGTAGTACAGTGGTAGCTGATGCTCCGGGTTAACATATAGGATACTTTTTATCCTGACAAACAATAAGGTTTATCCGGGATAGGGAATGAAAGTTTTTGTTGATTTTGTTCCATAACTTAATCAAATCTCAACCAATTTTGATAATTCTTTTTTTATTATAAATTATCTACTATTAGAAATATTTCGTCCAATTTTAGTGAAGATGTACTAAATAGAGGACATAACTTCTCGCGGACAGTAGCAAGTCACTCTTAACTTTCCACGCGGGCGAAGTCGCGGAAATCAGCTAGTATCTCATAAAATTTATGCTATAAAACAATTAGGTTTTAGTTTTTGCAAACCCCGTAGGAGCTTCTTGACGGTTTTGCGATGTTGTGATGGTACGCGGCTGGATCGTCTAGTGATATCTAGTGGATTGATTGAGTAAAGAAGAATATTCTAATTATAGGTAAAACACCTCAGGATCGAGAGACATTTTGGCTTCTGGCATGAACACTGTTATGTACTAAGCACCCTGCGGGTTAGTTCATTTCGTCCGATGGACAAAGTAGGCTACCAAATCATTCTACTTTAGCTGTCGCGGATTAATTATGAACAAACTTCAAAAGAATTATGTCATGCATTCTCCAACCTTCAGAAAAACAGGGAAATCCTAGAGAGTTAATTTATCAATTTAAGTTTAAAATACGAGTAGAATGAATGATTAGCTGATACAGTGTACGAATTTGCCTCTTTTTGGGCCGTCGTTCTGACCGAATTCCCTCTAGCACGGGGGAAACCCTACGCCGCTCCACGGCCTTTTATCATTGTTATGGGGGCACAGCCGACTCTCTTTCGCTGCGAAGCGCTTTGGTGTTCCCATACACCCCGAAGGGTTGGTACAATTCTTTTCATTGAGCTTATAGCTCGCCCCAATACCATGGTTTTACTTATTTGTATTCATTGTTCAGTTTGATATAGATTTGGCCAAATCTAAGTCGAGAGTCGTGCTGTAAGACATGGCGTGTTTGGTTGTGCCGGAAATTCGCCGCCAAGAACGCCATCGGACCGTGTACCACTTAGTAATAACTTTGACTCATCTGAGTCAAACATATTAATTTAGCCAATACTCAATCAGCCTCAGTGTCTCAATCCCTGTAGTATTTCATCATGGTCACCCTACCTATTACCCTATCTTGTCCTCTATTCCGAAGTAATATCATGGTCACCCTACACCTAAAGTTTGTAAATACAATAAACAAAGGATTCTAATTTCTTACCTGTTTGTAGGAAGTACCGTTGACCCACACCCGTAGCTCGAAGATCGCTCTGGTATCTCGGAGTCTCGTACATTTGAAGACTTAATTTATAGTGAATGATTTCTAAAGTTTTCATTCATACCTAACTTCTAACCCGAAGTGAGTCTAGAATCTAGTCTATTAGTTATGTAAAACAAAATAAGTCAAAGTTTCTTTAGACTGCAATATTGTTCCATCTCGTTCACCTATCTGCTTTGTTTATGAAAGAAATCAGACTTCTCTATCGTGATAGAATAAACTGACCCTAAGTAATTTAATGTCGCCTATTGACCTAAATTAGTGCACTAGTCTGCACTTTCTAAACTGACTGCCTACTGAAGAGTCGTGACTCAATTTTGGATATAGTATTTCACTATTGGATTGTTCGGTTCAGCCCGCCACACGTTACAGATGTTAAGTCTAGGGTTCAACTGAATACTAATAAAACACTAAATCAATTTATGTAGACAGAACCTTTGAGAACATTCCATTATTGAATACCTTAGGAGAAATATTAGGGTTGTTCAGTAAAAGATGATAATTATGACTTCATAGATTTATTTTCCATTTTATTAAATCTACTCAAAAGAAACTGTTTGATTATTTAGATTGGTTCCAAATGGGGTCATTTGAGAACCAACCGGGTTTTCCGTTCCTAGCAGCCATTCTAAGACAAGGGAAAACGGAAATACCCAAATGAAAAACCCTTGTGGCATTCTAACCTAAGACATCTTAGACTAAAATATACACACATGCTACAAAAGGTGTTAAATGCTTAAAAGAATATGTACACTTTCTACTAGTGGTATCAGGGAGACAAGACATTTTATAGTTTTAGTAGAAATTACAACACATAATACATTACGTTAAATAAATTCACAGATAATAAGTTATATTTTATTCTCGTTTTCACAACTTCCTGACTATATTTTATATAAATGTTCCTCTTCCAAAGCAAGTGGTATGTGTGCCAAATTATTACATTTCACTCTCTCAGATTTGACCACATTAATCTGATTAATAAAAAGAGCAGATATAGAACAAATGTCAGAAATAAGATATACATCATAATAGAGAACCCATCGTCTCGAGATATCTCTCTCACACGTCCCCTATCCCTTTGTTCTTCTGCATACAAAGCATCGAGAACTATATCTGGATACATTTTAATTTCTTACAATAATGAACGCCTAAACCCGGACGTTACGGAAACCCTTTATCTGTGAATTTACTTATCTCAAAATATAATTATTGGAATATTTGTACATTACCGGGAATATTCAGGCCTCGTTGCGCACACACACTTGCTTATAAGCTTAATTATAAACTATTGCACTGATTCTACTTTTATGTATAGATCTATTAAAATAGGTTAAAATTTATACAATCTTAGGATTAATTTATTGGAGAATGGAGTCGACTCTGCTGGAAGAGCCCTCAACCCGGAATGCCTTCTCGAAAAGCACCCCCGTGTATCTCCCCTTCCGAGTCCTTATCGCCCCTTCTCCAAACTGAAAAATAGAAAATCCCCACCAAAGTAAACTGCCTTAACTTGATTCGTCATTTTAGGTTTCCGCCAAAACGTTTAGGCCAATTATCGATAGCGTCATTTACTATAGTCACGCCCATTTAAGATTCCCGCCAAAATGTTTCGGCCAATTATCGAAAGCGTCATTTTACGGTCACGCCTTGCTTTTTTGTTTATTTTCTATGCCCTTCGCCTCGGTTCGGCTATGTCAATCTACACATCTGGTTTCAATATTTTGTGAAGGCAAAATGTTTCAACTAGATTTATGATCTGATTCTAAATGTTTCCTTTTAAAACGTCTGCACTTCTATTGCAATTTCTAAAGACCCTTTTTTGTTCTAATCTTAATGTGTTTCCAAAATCCCTATGCCTTGTTTTTAAAATTAAACTGCCTGCACTTTGAAATATTTATGAGGGTCCAAGTGTTCACTTAGAAATTCTCTTTTATTTTAAAACTGCGTTTCAAATTTATTTTTAATACCCATGCAAGAGAAATGGGGAAAAAAAATATGAGCTATGTCTGGCCATCTCACACTCCCCCAAATAGATTTTTAATACACCTAGTATTTCTTATACCTAACTCTCTACTAGTTGTTTGAAAATCTATTTCCTCACCTAACATAAACTGCTATCTATGTTGATGCCGATAGGTCTCACTAATCTCCATTGTTCGCGCTAATCCTTAATGGAATTCATTCCTTTACGAGTTTGCATAATAGCGGAACAAATGGATCGCATTGTAATTCCCTCTTATCTCGTTAGTACGAGCGTCAACCAAAGTGTATACGTTATTGTATGGAATTGCCCCTATCACGTAAGGTCCCTCATAAAGTCGCATGAATTTCTTTGTTAATTTTTTATCAGCGTCCGACCTCGCAAAAGTCCTCAACTTCACCAAGTCGCCTATCTCAAACTGTATTAACTTATGATTCCTATTATAATAGAGCTCTCTATTCTCCGCCGCCTTTGTTATGTTCCGACGCGCCTGTCGTCTAATCTGTTCTAACGTTTCTCCTTGTATATCGGTTCCTTTCGCTATGTCTTTGCCGAAATCAGTTGATAGTATGGTCCGCTTTCCCCAAACTAGCTCATTCGGTGTATAACCTGTTGTGGTATGTACTACCTGGTTGTAACAATCTTCTATGTCCGGCAATAAATCTGCCCAAGACCTATGAGATTTCTCGCAGTATGTTCTGAATAGTCTACCTAATTCCTTGTTAACCCTCTCTGTCGAATTTGGTCGCGGATTCCTAACAGATGTGTGCGTCAATTTGATACCTAATTGACGTACACCTAACTCGAAAACCTTCGATGTAAAATTCGCGCCTCTGTCTGAGCATAAAGTCTTAATCTCAACTTGTTTGTGAAACTTCTTCACACATGTGAGCGTAGCCTTTCCGCTCGCCTGACGTAATGGATATAACCTGATCAATTTACTATAAGAGTCCTGCATTACAAATATGTATTTGAATCCGAAGCGTCCCGCCGGTAAAGGTCCATAAATATCGCAAAAGACCCGTTCTCCTATATCTGTCGCTATCAAAGTTTTGATCGGCCCCGTGTGCTTTTCTAACGCGTGCTTTGACATTTGACACTCTCCGCAAGCCCTTACAACACGACTTATCACGCGAGACATATTCGAGAAATAGTAACGACGTTTCATCAGCGCATAAACCTTGTAACGTCCGAAATGACCTATCTCTTCATGTATGCTAACGATCAAACTCCTTTGTAAAACCTCGGGAACATATAGTCTCAAAGTATCCCTATTTATGTCTGACCTATAAAGGACCCCCTCCTTAATCACATAATACTTTGATTCAGATGTACCTGATATTTTCATACGTTTAATTATTTCACTAGCGACCTTGTCCCGTTCTTGTAGACTACCTATCTCTTTCCATCTCGCTTGTACTACCTGTCCTAGCGATGTCTTGAATAAATTCATCTCAGGCCCCACAGACTTGTTATTCAATACGTCAGTTGTCCCTTTTATATGTCGGGATAATACGTCAGCTACTGTGTTTAATTTCCCTTTTACATGCTCGACCGTATAATCAAATTGTCCTATGTAATGTACCCAACGTATCATTCGTGCGCTCAACAATTTACATGTCTGTAAGAATATCAAACTTTTATGATCGGTCCTAATCACTAACCGTGCCCCCCTCAAATACGTTTCAAACTTCGACAAGCTAAATATGATAGCCCACAACTCTTGTTCTGTGACTGTCCACTTACGCTCCGCCTCAGTCAATGCTTTACTACAAAATCCTATTATCTGCTCTTCACCTACTTCGTTCAATTGATAAACATACCCTGAGACTCCTAAATTACTGCTATCGGTTTGTAGGTAATAAATCTCTTTCGGATTAGGATGTATGAGAAGTATTGTGTCTAAAAATAATCTCTTGACCTTTTCAAAACATTCATTTACCTCATGTGTCCATGACCATTTTGTATTTTGTTTTAATAGATCGCAGAGTGGCCTAACCTCTTCGCTATACTTCGAGATAAACCTTCTGAAATAATTTATTAATCCCAAAAATCCTCGTAATTGTTTTATTGTTCGAGGGACGGGAAACTCTAATATAGCCTCTACTCGTTCTGGATCCATCCGTACGCCTTTCGTATTTACTATGTGTCCTAGCAGTTTTACTTCTACACATAGAAAACGACACTTTCCTAGCCTGCCCGTTAAGCCTGCTGATTCTAATCTGTCTAGCACTTGGTCTAAATGTTCCAAGTGTAATCTTATGTCTCCTGTGGTAAATATGACAATGTCATCTAAGTAGTTAACGCAGAATCCACGCACTTCTTTTAATATAGAATCCATTGCCCTTGAAAATCCCGCGACAGATGTCTTTAGTCCTTGAGGCAAGACATTATAAGTATATGTCCTCCCCATAAAAGAAAACCCCGTATATTTTCTAGAATCCTGACTCAAAGGTATTTGAAAGTAAGCATTATTCAGATCAATTAAACTAATGTAATTCACTCCATGAAAGGATTGTAAAATTTCCGATGTGAGTGGCGGTGACCCCGCATCTCCCACCATTTTCTTATTAAGTTCGCGCGCGTCTAACAAGAGCCTTATTGACCCATCTCGTTTCTTAGTAAATGTGAGCGGGCTACAGTATGGCGTTGCCTCCTGCCTGATCACACCTAACCTCTCTAACTCCTCTAATTCTTCTTTAACCTGATCTCTATACGCTAAAGGCACTGGATAACTATGCTTTATAAAAGGAATCTCATCGACTAACTCAATGACGTGCTCGTACCTGTTAGTCAATCCTAATCTATCTGTAAACACCTTACAATGCTTATTCAACACAGGTAACAACATTTCCTTTTGTTCCCTACTTAAATTTGAATCATTCAAACAATACCCCTTTCTGTCCTCGCCATTCGAATCCTTAATAGATAAGCTACGTTCCTCGGACCTAGTACCTTGATTCAATATCGAATTAATTGTGGCGGCATTCGTCTCTCCCCCTAACCTTTCGACCTTACAATCCGAGTTCAGTCTTACGCAAGACTTGACCCCTAAATGCTCTATGGTCAGTGTCCGTTCACTGCCGCAATTTACTACTCCCTTTACTCGTTCTAACCAATCATATCCGAGTATCAACGACCTAGGTAACCGTCGCATAATTAGTACTGGTGCTTCAACTAATGTACTCCCTAATTTGAACTCTATTAATAACATCCTATTTGTACTTTCGCTACGTGAACCGAATGCCCCTTGTATTTGAATCGCTGGGATGGCGATTTCTGACAAAGTATTATTTCCAATTAGAATAGATTCGTATAATTCCTTAGTTATTCCGCTAATCTGACTTCCCGTGTCGATAAGTGCATTTATACTCCTCCCATACAAGCTTACACTTACTTCAGGTAACTTAGGTAAGGAATAATCAATTCCTTCGTCAAGCGACTCATCAAGTTCATGGTACATTGTGTATACGTTTATTCCTCTCCTTACACACAGCTCACACTCAATACCTATCTCGCCACATTGTTAAACTGATTTTCCAATAAGATTCCTATGCTTCTAGCTTCAACCTGACAGCTACTTTCGTCGCTAACCTTTCCGCCCTTTATTAATCGTTTAAGACCTTTATCGCCAATGCCCAAGCTCTGACCCGGTCTCCATCCTTTGCTAATTAAAATATCATAAGCCACGTTCGGCCTTCCGCGTTTCGAGGTCTCTACTTTCCCCGTTCTACACAATTCTAGATTATTGTACCTCGATTGTGTGGGGATACCTAGTTTTTTGAAGGTCCCTCTCCCCCTCCTTCTTTCGACAAAGCAGAGTTTTCGCCCTCCTTTACAAAAGTAATAGCCGGTCTAGCTCGCTCAGCCCCAGAAAACGCTGGTCTGTTAACGTTTGACCTGTAACCTGACCTACTCTGGCGATAACCCCGTCCTCGGGTCGTGTTACCTCTAGTATTCCACTTATTCGCTGAAATGGCCGCGACAATAGGCCGCGCTAACGATGACCTGTCGTAACGCCTACCTCTAGAATTATTACCTACTACCTCTCTCGCAATTCCTCTCGGCTTTTCAACAATATTTTGCTCTATACTTCTTAGAAACTTTGCCCCGTTCATGATGTTAACTTCCCCAGTCCTAGTAAACCACAACCGCTGAATATCTATCGCATAATGCCGCATAATAGAATTTACTAAGTCACTTTCGCTAAACGCAATAGTTAATGATTGCATCGATTCTACCTGTACAGCAAAATGTTCGGACATCGTCATTCCAGAATCGCTCGAATATATCGCATTAATCAACCTATACCTCACAGACTCTTGGATCTGCTCGGTCCAATAAGTTCGTCTAAAATCGGTCTCAAAATCGGCAAACGTAGCCCAGTCCTTCGAGTATAACTCCATGACCTGACGTGCGTGTCCCGTTATACATCCTAACGCTATATCGATCTCCCGATCCGACCCATTTACCGCTCTAATATACTTTTTTAATCGCTTTAAAAATGCAATAGGGTTTGTAAATGGTTTTCCATCGAAATTCGGCTTGGTAACCGAAGGCTGTACTACATAAACGTTCCGAGTCTCAGAAGGAGATACACTAGATCCCGCAGACCCAACTCTAGGCCCTGGTCCATCACTACTACTTTCATTGCTTACTCCAACCGACTCGTGTGACGTAACACTCGCGCTTTCATTTGGCAATGAATTCACCTTTGAACTCAATTGTTGCAACTTTCCATCGAATTCGTTGATTTTTTGTAGAATCAACTCTAACGTCGAGTTACCTACAGTTCCCGTTTGTTCGTTTGTTTCTACCGCACCTTTATCTAATCGACCCGTTGCTACCCGCTTTGTATTCCGTTCCTTTTTACCTGCCGGCATCTTTTAACAATTCGCTTTAAAACGCTGTTCCTAACTACTTTCTAACTAATAATCGCTCAAGTCCGCCAGATGTTATATTACTTGTTTACTAAGTCGCCTTTGCGAGCCGTCTAACGAAACACGTAATAATGGCACAATTTTAAAACCAGATGTGAAATGACAATGGGGTTTGGCCCGTTCTGTTGTGGGATCTCTAAGTTCAACAAAATAAATTGCAAGATAAAGCAAGGATAAACAATTAAGTCTAAGAAATAAGCAAGCGTAATGCTCCGTTCACTGCAATCTCCTCCTAGAATCCTGTAAATTTTTCATTTATAAAACATACTGCTTATTTCTGCTTCTCCTATACACTAACTAAAATAAGTGCACAACATATAATTAAATGTACAACGTAATAATAACATGCACAGTGTGTCTTGTCTCCCTTCTCCCTTTTCATTGTTTCACCTAAATATTTCTCCTATACCCAATCACAATTTTCTACGTTGTGTATTTTTTTTTTTTCTCTAATAAGGATTATTAATATAGATCTAGTCGTATCGTTATTTCGAATACGTACATAGACCCCTGGTCACCTCCGGCATCAAAATTCCCAGGCTTTCAAGATTTTCCAGGATTATATCCTGGTCACGGCACCAAAAATTCTGTGATGGTACGCGGCTGGATCGTCTAGTGATATCTAGTGGATTGATTGAGTAAAGAAGAATATTCTAATTATAGGTAAAACACCTCAGGATCGAGAGACATTTTGGCTTCTGGCATGAACACTGTTATGTACTAAGCACCCTGCGGGTTAGTTCATTTCGTCCGATGGACAAAGTAGGCTACCAAATCATTCTACTTTAGCTGTCGCGGATTAATTATGAACAAACTTCAAAAGAATTATGTCATGCATTCTCCAACCTTCAGAAAAACAGGGAAATCCTAGAGAGTTAATTTATCAATTTAAGTTTAAAATACGAGTAGAATGAATGATTAGCTGATACAGTGTACGAATTTGCCTCTTTTTGGGCCGTCGTTCTGACCGAATTCCCTCTAGCACGGGGGAAACCCTACGCCGCTCCACGGCCTTTTATCATTGTTATGGGGGCACAGCCGACTCTCTTTCGCTGCGAAGCGCTTTGGTGTTCCCATACACCCCGAAGGGTTGGTACAATTCTTTTCATTGAGCTTATAGCTCGCCCCAATACCATGGTTTTACTTATTTGTATTCATTGTTCAGTTTGATATAGATTTGGCCAAATCTAAGTCGAGAGTCGTGCTGTAAGACATGGCGTGTTTGGTTGTGCCGGAAATTCGCCGCCAAGAACGCCATCGGACCGTGTACCACTTAGTAATAACTTTGACTCATCTGAGTCAAACATATTAATTTAGCCAATACTCAATCAGCCTCAGTGTCTCAATCCCTGTAGTATTTCATCATGGTCACCCTACCTATTACCCTATCTTGTCCTCTATTCCGAAGTAATATCATGGTCACCCTACACCTAAAGTTTGTAAATACAATAAACAAAGGATTCTAATTTCTTACCTGTTTGTAGGAAGTACCGTTGACCCACACCCGTAGCTCGAAGATCGCTCTGGTATCTCGGAGTCTCGTACATTTGAAGACTTAATTTATAGTGAATGATTTCTAAAGTTTTCATTCATACCTAACTTCTAACCCGAAGTGAGTCTAGAATCTAGTCTATTAGTTATGTAAAACAAAATAAGTCAAAGTTTCTTTAGACTGCAATATTGTTCCATCTCGTTCACCTATCTGCTTTGTTTATGAAAGAAATCAGACTTCTCTATCGTGATAGAATAAACTGACCCTAAGTAATTTAATGTCGCCTATTGACCTAAATTAGTGCACTAGTCTGCACTTTCTAAACTGACTGCCTACTGAAGAGTCGTGACTCAATTTTGGATATAGTATTTCACTATTGGATTGTTCGGTTCAGCCCGCCACACGTTACAGATGTTAAGTCTAGGGTTCAACTGAATACTAATAAAACACTAAATCAATTTATGTAGACAGAACCTTTGAGAACATTCCATTATTGAATACCTTAGGAGAAATATTAGGGTTGTTCAGTAAAAGATGATAATTATGACTTCATAGATTTATTTTCCATTTTATTAAATCTACTCAAAAGAAACTGTTTGATTATTTAGATTGGTTCCAAATGGGGTCATTTGAGAACCAACCGGGTTTTCCGTTCCTAGCAGCCATTCTAAGACAAGGGAAAACGGAAATACCCAAATGAAAAACCCTTGTGGCATTCTAACCTAAGACATCTTAGACTAAAATATACACACATGCTACAAAAGGTGTTAAATGCTTAAAAGAATATGTACACTTTCTACTAGTGGTATCAGGGAGACAAGACATTTTATAGTTTTAGTAGAAATTACAACACATAATACATTACGTTAAATAAATTCACAGATAATAAGTTATATTTTATTCTCGTTTTCACAACTTCCTGACTATATTTTATATAAATGTTCCTCTTCCAAAGCAAGTGGTATGTGTGCCAAATTATTACATTTCACTCTCTCAGATTTGACCACATTAATCTGATTAATAAAAAGAGCAGATATAGAACAAATGTCAGAAATAAGATATACATCATAATAGAGAACCCATCGTCTCGAGATATCTCTCTCACACGTCCCCTATCCCTTTGTTCTTCTGCATACAAAGCATCGAGAACTATATCTGGATACATTTTAATTTCTTACAATAATGAACGCCTAAACCCGGACGTTACGGAAACCCTTTATCTGTGAATTTACTTATCTCAAAATATAATTATTGGAATATTTGTACATTACCGGGAATATTCAGGCCTCGTTGCGCACACACACTTGCTTATAAGCTTAATTATAAACTATTGCACTGATTCTACTTTTATGTATAGATCTATTAAAATAGGTTAAAATTTATACAATCTTAGGATTAATTTATTGGAGAATGGAGTCGACTCTGCTGGAAGAGCCCTCAACCCGGAATGCCTTCTCGAAAAGCACCCCCGTGTATCTCCCCTTCCGAGTCCTTATCGCCCCTTCTCCAAACTGAAAAATAGAAAATCCCCACCAAAGTAAACTGCCTTAACTTGATTCGTCATTTTAGGTTTCCGCCAAAACGTTTAGGCCAATTATCGATAGCGTCATTTACTATAGTCACGCCCATTTAAGATTCCCGCCAAAATGTTTCGGCCAATTATCGAAAGCGTCATTTTACGGTCACGCCTTGCTTTTTTGTTTATTTTCTATGCCCTTCGCCTCGGTTCGGCTATGTCAATCTACACATCTGGTTTCAATATTTTGTGAAGGCAAAATGTTTCAACTAGATTTATGATCTGATTCTAAATGTTTCCTTTTAAAACGTCTGCACTTCTATTGCAATTTCTAAAGACCCTTTTTTGTTCTAATCTTAATGTGTTTCCAAAATCCCTATGCCTTGTTTTTAAAATTAAACTGCCTGCACTTTGAAATATTTATGAGGGTCCAAGTGTTCACTTAGAAATTCTCTTTTATTTTAAAACTGCGTTTCAAATTTATTTTTAATACCCATGCAAGAGAAATGGGGAAAAAAAATATGAGCTATGTCTGGCCATCTCAATGTCTATGGCTAGGTTTTGAGTAGGCTATGTAGACGAGCTGCACGGAACCGCTGGATACAGTCGGCGTAAGACCTTAATCTGTGGAATATCATTCCAGCGACCTTCATCCAGAAATAAACATCTATAGAAAGATAAAAAGAAGAAGTTAGTGATCCAGTGAACTTGACGCTCGGCCCCCTTCAGTCATAGAACTGGATCAATAACAATCGATTGCTGTCGCTTCTAGGAAGTGTTTCACTCAAAACACTGCATCTGGGTTATGCAACGCTAACTGCAGTTACTTGAAACTTTGGTGATTAATCATCGCTAATTACTTGTTTTGTGACAAATTAGTGCTTTTAAAGTGAGTTGCTGTAAGATTTAAGACCCCTTCGCATTATTCGGATCTTTTCTGTTCTGTCTTCACGCTATACACTTTTTTTTTTACTAAGAATATCAGCCAAGCTGAACTTGACTGACGTTCTCCTCTCCCCTCCAAATAAGTGAAATCTTGTGTGTGTAGCACAAAGGTATAGCGTGACCGTTCGCACACATCTGCCAGAGATAAGTAGATGATATTTCGTAAAATAAAAAGCTTTATACGTTCTCTAATTAAATCTTTATAAAAGCACCTTTGTGATTAATAAGGACGCTCTTATCTCATTAGCTTGTTTTACGGGAAAATGAGATTTTTTTAAATTAAAGAAATATTTACCCTGAATTCCATCTTGCTTGAGCCTGAATTTCAGCATTTTATGTAATCAAACAATAGTACAGAGATATGCTCCGGACATCATTCTCGTTTTCCTTCGTAGGACCTTAAAAGCTTTTTCCCAAATTATTTATCTGTCAAAGTAGTGGTCGAATCCGGACACTTACTCATAGTGACATAATTGATGCTTCACTAAAGGTGCCGAGTTATGAAATTAGAAGCTTATATTCAAAATATATAGTGGCTAAAATAGTATTTTTAGAGGCTCATTGGTTGTGGCTGACTTAGTAATTTAGAGGCCAATAATGGTATTAAATAGAAGCTTGTTTAATTCATCATCATCATCATGTGCCTTCTTCAAGGTGAAGTTTGGCGGTCAGCATCCGAAACGCTTCTCTTCGCAGGGCCGCTTCCTTCAGTGTAGGATAGCTAAGCCCAGTCCACTCCCTCACAATCTTGTTTAATTACATGCCTAAAATTATTACACAGGTCGGCTGAAATATCTCAGAATATCACCAGACATACATTACGGAAACGTCTGAAATTAGCGAATCTTCCATTTGTTTTGAAATGACACCTTGACAAATTAAGATTTTATCTTTATTTGGTTTCGTTTGTCAGCATGTCACGCGAGGGGGTCACAGGGGGTCACAGCCTCAGTGGTGGAGGGGGGGGGGGCTGACAGTTTATTAATCACTGCGCCCCTCCCTCGCTTTTCCTTTACGCTTGTTTGATGAAAATGACGAAGACAAATTCAAATGACACACTGACAGATTTTTTGAACATTGTTATATTATAGATTTTTGGAATACCTTTGTTATTTGTAACAGTATCTTAGACGCAAAAACTTATAAGTTAAGATAATTTTAAGAAAGTTACGGCTATGACTATCTACGTCCACGTAGAGTTCAACCAACAATTCAACACACCAAAAATAAATACTTTCGCATGAATCAATGTATTATTAAGGATTAGTTAACGAAGATGGCTATGAAAAACCTAGGTAAATAAGCACTTACTTAAAGGTTCTCATTCACGATTAAGCTTTTAAAATCTGGTGTAACTGAAGTAAAGGTAAATGTAAGCAAGTAATCAATGGCGGTAATTAGCTGTCATCGGTGAAAGGTTGCTAATGACGAGCCCTTCTGTAAGGGACTCGATGGGACGTGAATGAAGGATCCCTTTGCTTGTATTGTACCTTTTAATTACCAAATCAATGTGCTCTTGGAAGAGGGTTATTAATTACTTATCTCCTTTTGATGTTCCGGGTAACTGACCTAAATCTGCTCTATATTCTGCAATATTCCTATCCCTACTGATATTTTAAATGCGGAAGTAGCTCTGTCTGTTTGTTTCGCTTTCACACCTAAATCGCTGAACCAATTTTGATAATTTTTGGTATAGGAATAGATTGAACCTTAGAAAGGATATACCTTTTGTTGCAAAATAAAACTTGATGAGGGTGAAATATTGTGTGATATTTTTTGTTGATTTTACTCCACAACTTCGTCAAACCTGAGCCGATTTTAATATTTAATTATTTCGTAATTAGAAAGTGTGTAGTACTACGTAAGTTTTGTCAAAGGTGAAGATCTAATACATATTATTGGAGATAGAGGACAGAACTCCTTACCGATAGCAACAATAGGTCACTCGCATTTTTAAATGCGTATAGATGAGGATTTGGAGATTAACGTAACCTACTTTTAATCCCGAAAAGGCATTCGAAATTGCGGTGAGTATAAGGAAGCGAGTCGAAATTCCACGATGACGTACTGAGGTACGTGATCGTGAAATTTCGCCCACGTACAGCAGTTCAGATCCATGTGATGCCTTGCGGTCCGATGGTAGAAGGGTGATTGTGGAGCTAAATTGAATAATTCTTGAGCACACGAATATGTCTTGTAGAAAACCTACAGACAGGCAACCTTGCGTCGATGTTCCAGATTTATTTACTCGTATCGTCGCAGGTACGGCCGCGCCGGCAGCCTGGCGGTGACCCCGGGCGAGAAGCTCATGGAGCTGCTGCGGCCCAGCGCCGGCACGCCGCGGCGCCACTCCACGGCGGCGTGCGCGCCCGCCCCGCCGCGCGCCTCGCCCTTCGTGTACTGCCCCTCGGACGCGCTGCCCTACTGCCCGCCGTCCAGGTTCGCTCCGCCCAGGACGGTCAATAAGGTCAGTGTACCGAGTGTCTCGTGGAGCTGCTGCGGCCGACTTATAAGAAGTAAAGACACGTATTTTTTTTATTCTTTTTTCTTTCTTTCAACGTCAGCCAAGTTACATCCACTGTTAGAAGTAGGCTCGTTTTAAGTAGTACAACGTTGCCTATTCTCGGCCCTTCGCATCCAATCGATGCCTGCCATTTTAGGAGCATCATCGCGTCATATAGCCGCGGGCGCCCTGTACTCCGTCTGCCGAGACGCGCTCTCTACTCGAGGACCTTACGACTGTAGGGTGTTATCCCTACTGATCATTGATAGATGATATAATTGATAGATGTAAGTGGACTGCATTGTTTAATTAATGATATTGATATGATATGATATTGATATTGATAATGATATTAATAATATGATATTGATTGATATGTTGAGCGCGTCGTAGGGCAGCCCGCGGTGCACTGTCTAAATAATTAACGCGCGGCCCAACGACGGCGTAAACTGCTGACGGTGCAGTGTTCGGTGGCACGCAGTGTCCCGAACATGCTCCCGCCGGCGAGATGAGGGGTGATATGATAACAATAGGAATGAAGATAAAGCAATTTTAATAGAAGCGTGATTGATTATACAAAAATTATTCTCTTATGATTATTATGGTATTTATCTTATGATTATTTTTTTAGTAAAGTCTCTAAACTTTTGCTTAAAGCCCCCTAAACTTTTGATTCTTCTTGATACCTGTCTTTTCAACACTATTTTTAATCACTGTTTTCACTCGCGCACTCATCACTCACACTCTCACACACTCTCTGCTGCGTCGCCGGGGCGGGGGCGGGGGAGGGAACCACGATTCACAAGTGCCTTCGCCTCCTCCACCAGATGAATGCTCCCAGAGCCGCTGCCGCTGCTACCATCACGTAACTGATTTTTGAACTTTTCATGCACTGATAAATGTCGGGCAGGGTTTCTCATTTTACATAAATATCTCTGTTCATGTTTCAGACAATCTTGAAGTTTTGTAAATTAATTACGATGTAACTTGATATTTGTATTTTACTAAACATATTGCCTTTCTTTTGATGCGGTATGTAAGGTATATTTTAACCATTTTATTAATTATGTAATATATTTTGTTAACATTGATATAGATTTTACTGATTGGTTAGTAATGGAAGTAATAAGTTATTATTTTATTAGTCTATTAAGTTCTTTCTCAGTAGTTTCCCATATTTGATCGATGAACAATCTATTTAAAATCTTTCCTTCTTGTACTATTCATAGAATGGCATAAAGTCTAAAAGTAATTAATGGATATATAATTTAAACGTATTTATAAAATATACCTAGCTAATTAATTAAAGGCTCTTAATGTTTATTTTTATAAGTTGCTCAATTACTTGTTAAACACTAGTTGTAAGTTTTTGATTGGATTAGGAAAAGGCGCAATGTCAAATGAGGGCGGGGCTTTACGATAAGGAATGCACCTTTGACGGTGTTCGAAAATGTAAAACAGATTTGGTTATAATTTGATGAGAGGAGGGCAAGTCTAAATCTAAAATTGTAATAAATAAAAGTAAATACTGAAGAATAAAGTGAATAATTTATAATCATCAAGGTGTTTTGAGATTACATATAACCCATGTCTTATAGGTATAGGTATAATTTTATAAAGTTGGTAACTATCTCTGCTTACTAGTGGGAACTTAATTTCAAATATAAAATAATTTTGCGTCATTCTTGCTTTCAATTTCAATAAATGGTAAATCCCTTCCCAATACGGTGACATGTTGTAATATACAATCATAGTCCATTCATCCCGTATTATTTGTAATTCTGATATATAATCAAAATATAATGATTGGCTGTTGTTGAATGTAGATATGTTATATAATGCATTTGCCGGTGATATAATACTCATAAACAAAGTGAATGTTAAAGCCATGGATATAAACTTATTACAGCTTTTTGATACGTCGCAATTTTGTTTTCTATGTGATTAATCTTTATCTTCTTTACTTTCTTTTTCTTCTTGATATACTGATGATTCTTCTTTTGTTGATCGAAAAGGTAATATTGATAGTTTTGCTACTGGTCTTTTGAAATATCCATTTTTAGTCTTTAATGTCACTACTTTGATAATGCCGCCATGTCCTGCCCTGGTAGCATGGGCGGGAGAAATTTTATCCCCGGGAAAAGGATAAAACGTTTATCCCCTCGCTTAGCTTTATCCCCCCGTCGAGCATGGGCACAGCGGTGGAAAAAACACTCAGTCGATATACTTATAGAAATATACATCGCCTTCGCCTCTGTCGCCATGATTTAGCATAGAGAAAAGATAATTTTATCCCCTGTCAGTGGATAAAATCGGGGGATAAAACTTTTATCTCCTGCCCATGCTACCGGTGCTGGATGCACTTCCGTAACACGACCCATCGCCCACCTTCCTGCTGGTAACTGATCCTCTTTAATTAGCACCACGTCTCCTATTTTGATGTTTTCATGACGCTTGAACCATTTACTCCGAGCTGATAACTGACTTAAATATTCTGTTTTCCACCTCTTTCAAATATCTTGTTTTAATTTTAAAAGATGCCATCTTGCTCTCGCATCGTGATCTGTTTCAATGATAGTTAGGTCTGCTCTGCCCGATAAAAAGTGGGCCGGTGTCAGAAAATCAAGATCTTCGACATCTTCTGATATTGAACATAAGGGGCGAGAATTGAAACAAGCTTCAATTTGAACTAATAGAGTGGAATATTCTTCAAAATTGGACTTTAAAGTAGAGAAAAGACACGCAGTACATAATTCGTAATTTATGGATCGGTACTAGATTTAGTATCAACTGATGTTCGCAATCTCTTTGCTTTATTATTATATTCTAAGTAGTAGTCTAAATAGGTCTCAATAGAGCACACTATAGCAACTATAACTCCATTATTGGGCTCTCAAATAACTGACATTGTCAATAGCTTGGTGCTCTAAATTCAATTATGTTAAAAATATTGTGTTGTTAATAATATGAAGCGAGTAGTGGGATGTCTACTTTTAATATGTACTCGTATTATCTCGAAGATGCTCTCCGCATATGAAATTCTTTAGACGCCGCAAAAGTTGATGGATCGATGAGTGCTCTTTGGCGCAATTATAAAGAATAGGCCCGATTGTTGGCACAACATTGTTTATTTAACTCCCGTCGCCTCGAGAGGGTGTAATCAATATAACCGACGTGTATATTAAATTTCCAAATTGTTTTCTGAGGAACGTTTTATTGAAATTTGGAAACTCAAATATTATTTTCCTTTTATCAGTATAATTGAATATTTTATTACGGTTTGGAATCACTAAACCGATTTTCCCCACCTCAACCCGTGTTATATAGGCCTCCTACACACGTTAATTATACTAACGAGGGGATCGTATTTCAATGTTTCATATATCATATAATATCTATAGGTATATATAAATTGATATGACGGATAAACATGTAACTTCACCTAACTTTGAATTTCAAAATAAATATGTCCGTTACGTGGCCTCGGAGTCAAAATTCAATCCTATTTTACTTTAAATACGCTTGACTGTGATCACACCTGATGGTCAGTGAAGATGCAATCTAAGATGGACCGCGCTTGTTAGAAAATACTGAATCACTCTTGATTTGAAGGTACCCAAGTTGTAGTTAGTTACAATAACGGAAGCCGGAAGGGCATTCTAAGTTTTAGCACTGCATATCAGGAACGAGAACCAAAACGCTAAGGCGCGACCGTGGGATGTAAACCATGTAACGGTACAGACCTATTCGATACCTGCGCTTTGATGATAGAAATTCGCTTTATTTCAAAGAAAATTCCAAGAAAATGTTTCAAATATCCTCCACCAACCACCACCACCAACTTATTTATCTTGTTTTGTTGCAGCTTCCTCCGCCACAGATTAAAACGCCACCACAGCCGCCGCCAGTGCCGCAGCGAACTGCGCCGGTGGTGGCACCGCTGCCGGTGCCCCCGCCGGCGCCTCCCCGCCGCTCCTCGCCGCAGCCGCCTCGAGGAGTTCCGCCGCCCACTCCCCCGAGACCTCTCCCCGCCCCGGTGGCGACGGACCCGAACGGCAACAAAAAGAAAATCCCACCCCCCTTAACACAAACTCCCACCGCAAACATAATTCCTCCAAAACTAGACTGCAATAGAAACCCTCAACCGCCCGCGCCGAGACGTCCTCCACAAAAAATACCAGACACTGCTTCATCTCCGTTCTGTCCCACTCCGTTACCTCAAAATACCCAGATGAAGCGATCCCCCAGCTCAGGGTCGAACATCAGCGTCAGACAAGACTCCAACGTATCCTCGGACTCCTTCAGCCAGACGTCGTCGCCGTCGTACACCACGAAGACGATGGAGGCGCCCCTGCTGCCGCACCAGCACGTCAACAAGAGCCTCAACGCCAAGATAGCTCGAGGGCTGCTGCTGAAAGAGCAGCAGGAGAAGGAGTCGGGGAACTCGTCCATAACCAAGAGCATGTCCACGCCGGCCTCTCTGCAGACCATTGTGCGGTTTCAAAATGGCAGCAACATGTCGCTACACCATAGGGTAAGTCACTGATCATATCAGCTAATGGTGCAATCTTATTTAGCCTAACTGTTATTTTGGATTAGGATTAATTTGTTTAATATTTTTTAGTTGTTAATGAATTAAAAGTAAGGTATTTAGTTATCATTTCTTCTTAACACCAGAGACCGCTTCTTGAGCGATTAGTGATGATGAATAAAATTTGTTATTTGTGCACACATACGCTACAAATAACAAATTGCACGTGATAAAACAAGTAACCGTACTAAAACCAATAAACTAAAAAGCAAACTGAAAACAATAATATAGTTGGTATATTAAAACTGCAATGCAACTAACTCAGAACCTAATAATTTGTGAGGAGAAACTTCTAATGCGTCCTGCAATTCGTAAAGCTTTTATTTGCAGAACTAGTAGGTACCCAGTTCCAACTATTGTAGGTACGTGGAATTAGGTATAATGGATTGATAAAACAGGTGGTCATTGGTCAGTCACCGCCGTCATTAGGTGGACTGACGACATCAGAAGAGTCCCAGGGAGTTAAATATAGGGACCGCAAGACCGAAGCCTGTGGAAGTCCATGCAAAAAGCCGTTGTTCAGCTGTGGATATCTGTCAGTTGATAAATAAGCAGAAGAAGAAATAGATTCAAGCTGCCGACACACGCCGCAAGCTATGCTATACGAACAGCACGCACCTTTATTTGTAATTCGTCAATAATGTATTACTTGGTTTATAATCAAAGTTTCCACCATTCAAAATTCGAATGAATTCATAAAATTAAATTCTATGACAATTTTTATGTCTTGACTGATCATCATTTTCGTCTTGTATTCCAAAAAAATAAACTAGATATACATGATCTTTTATATTTATTAATGAACAATAAGCGAAATATTTACAAAAATAATTTAATATATAAAAAATTCATCATTCAATTTGAACCTGGCTTTGACTATTCTATGGTCTATGGTGCATAGTGTTAGTGTAGTTTAGAATTCAATAACTACTAACTAAACCAGAAGTATTTACTCCGGATTGTAGATCCGGGAGTAGAGTAGAATAGATAATAGGATAAGGAAAAAAAATGAACTGTAACATTTAATGGGTAGCCATTTATAGAGAGAGCAAAGTGCTCCTGAAATCCGCCGTAAAATGTACTGTCACACGCAGCGCAGCGCAGTGCAATTAAAATATAGCGCGATATTTAGCGCCGCGCTGCGCTAAGCGAGGTAGGCATGATGTGTGGCCTAACTAACAAGCGATCTTTTTTCGGCGTAACTATTAAATTTTCTAATATATTTAATAACTAGCTGATACCCGCGACTTCGTTCACGTGGAATTGGTTTTCAAAATCCTGCGGAAAATATAATTTTTTTCGGGATTTTTTTATCCCTATATTTTAATTCAAGATATAATCTATCTTCATTTTAAATTTCAGCCAAATCGGTCCAGTACTTTTTGAGCAAATTCGTTACAAACATACTTACATACAAATCTTTCCTCTATAATATTAGTATAGATAAAGATTTTGTTTACGCAAGAGCACGGGTGTAATCCTACTGACTACTCCAAGTTTAATATAATTATGTAGCCTTAGGGGCAAAGCTATACAGAAGATAGTCCTGAGTAAATTATTTAAGACTAGCTGATGCCCGCGACTTCGTCCATGTGGAATTAGATTTTTAAATCCCCCGAAAACTCTTTGTTTTTCCGGGATAAAAAATGGTCCATGTCATTCTCCAGGTCTTCAACTATACTCATGCGAAAAATCACGTCAATACGTTGCTTCGTTACAGCGTGACTGAAGGATAAACCAATAAACCAACAAACAAATATACTTTCGCATTTATAATATTAGTAAGTAAGTAAGGATTATTAACTGATTGTAACTTTGAATGGCCAATATGATGAACGTTTAGTTCTTTCACAATATCACTGATTCCCAATATATTAAAAAGAATAAATAGATAAATAAAAGCTTGTGCTTCATTTTCAATGCATGTCATAATCACATAAAAGCAAATAAATACCTCAAAATCATGTTTTCTTATGAAATGGCCTTTCATCGCTAGCTTTTACAATTTGGACCAAACCAAACATTTTATTTTACACTCGAAAGAGCTTCCTATGAATTGTACTTAATTTGATCACAAGCCGCGATTTCAAACAGAGCGAAATTGAAAATGCAGATTTATCGGATGTTTTAATGGACTTTACTTGGTCTCCATTTTATAACCGAATGGACCTGTAGCCAAAGCACGAACATTTCAACTTTCCAATAGTAAAGGTAAATGAAAATGACAGGAGCGCTCCTGTCATTTTCATACACTTGCTGATCGAAATCACTTTTGACAATGTTATACAAATGAAAGTCGACTCCTACACAATATATCCATCTGCTTACAGTTCACTTCAAGTTGACCGTCGTAGATCCTTACAAAATACCATTATACTGGTGGTACCGTAAGACTATGTTGGAAGTATTCATTTCTGGCAATGCTTTTCATGGCAATGACGTCTTGAATGTTGAAGGGCGTAATTTTGAATTTCCTATTTTTCTCCTCTTCGACTTAACGAAAGTTAAGTTCGATTTTTCAAAACCCTATTTTATCTCCTTAGAGGTTGAATGATCAAAAGTCCTTTCTTAAAGGATGCCTACGTCACAATAGTTATACACAAAATTGACGATCAGCTGATTGATTTACCATGGGAGGTAAAAATTTTGGAACGAAGTTCCTTATCGCGCGTTGTGAAAGGGGGCTAGACGGAAAAAATTCTTACGAAAAGTTGTCACGACACTTTTTGCTATCGGTGTCGCATGTTTCTTTGTCTTTCTCTCTCTCTCTTATAGAAAGCAAGCCAGATATTTTCATTTCTATTTCGCATTGAACTTCGTTCCATCCGGGTGTCCCTTGACACCTCTCAAGTTTTTTTTTTATATTTCGACCTATGTTCCTTGGGGAAAGTTGTTCAGTTTCATGAGCACATTCACCTCCTTCAGTATTATTTCGGAGTTTCAATATACGTTGTATATTTACATTTCAGTGACGTCCTGTAAAAAATTGTAATGTCAGTTGATTATCAAACAAAAAAAAAGTTGCAAGTACTTTAAATAAATTAGGTAAGATAAAAAAGACGAATTATTTTGCTGCACCAGAAATGTTTTTTAATTTATAACGAGATCAAAGGTTTTCTTGCCGAGCTTGGGATATATGTTAAATTGGTAATTGTTTGCTTGGGAAAATGTACATTAAATTCAACAAGCGATTATCCACCGGTCTTAAGAACCTTATTAAAAGAGAAAACATTCAATTAGCGTTCAAAGGCCTCCCGACCTTATCGAGATGACTTAGCAGAAGCGTCTCGAGGCGTTCTTAATAGACGTTGGATTGTTTTATGAGATATTTATTGACTTTTAAACAAGTTCAATCCATAAACAATATCATTTGTATCATAATTGGGACGTTTCTCAAAATAGCGTTCCGGCACGATGGCGTGTAGAAACCGATTAGGGGTATGGGTTGAATTTACACTGCTATACCCCTTCCAAGTTAGCCCGCTACCATCTTAGCCTGCATCGTCACTTACCATCAGGTGAGATCGCAGTCAAGTGCTGTCTTGTCACAGAATAAAAAAAAAAATTATAAGTAGATTAAATATTTATGAAGTCACAGCTCACTACTAAACTCGTATTTTGATAAAGAGGTTTGATAAGTTGGCATCCTATATTGAATATTGCCCGTGACTTCGTCCACAGGGAGTGTTGAAAAATCTCTGATTTTCCGAAATAAAAAGTAGCTTTATCACGTCAACCCATTGTTTCGTTATTATGTGCTACGTGATTGAAGGATAAACTACAACAATTAAACCCACTTTCGAATTTATAATATTAGTAGGCTGTGAGTGATGAGCCTTTTTAAATGCCAAACGTATATAGATCAATATTATACTCAGTTGTGATAAGTAATAATTTTCTAATTATTACTAAAATATGCGTAGAAACCATAAACCGATTAAAATTAAAGTTTTTAACGTTGCAAAACATTGATTTTTTTTATTCGATGACAAAATAGTCCTTGACTGTGATCTCACCTGATGGTAAGTGACGATGCAGTCTAAGATGGTAACGGACTAACTTGGAAGGGGTATGGCAGTGTACATTCAACTTATGCCCCTAATCTATTTCTACACGCCATCGTGCCGGAACACTAAATCGCTTGGCAGCACGTCTTTGACGGTAGGGCGGTAACTAGCCACGGCCAAAGCCTCCCACCAGACAAATTGATTGTAATTTTAAGCATTCTGATAATTGCCTTTTTAATATAATTGCTATTTCATATATACTATAGGTACACAAATCGTTTTTGGATAATTGTTTACCCTGTCCAGACTAGTATTTCATTACTTTATCAGATGGCGTCAGCTCCCTTAGTGTATTCTGTCTGCCCTTTAATGGCTACTGTATAGTATAATGGGCAGTTGTTTGATTTCACTTTAGATGATAGCCTAGCGGTTATATCGGCCTCCATTTCGAGATGTCCGGAGTTCGTATCCCAGGCATATAAGTTTGTGGAGTTATGTAAATATTAAAGGTGATGGAAATTATATTGAGGAAACCTGCATGCCTGAGAGCTCTCCGTTATATTCTCAATTATCAACAAATATAATTGTCTTATTTAAATGTTGTTTCTATAATAACTATATATTTTTTTGTATCTTGTATCATCAAATTAGGTTAAAGTGGTATGAAGAGTTCCAATCCTCACTTGGTCAGTGTGGTAGACTTTGAATTTCCTTTCACCTGACTCAAACTAATAATGACCCCTGTACTAGAGTACACTGTACCTACCAGGTAGGTGATTTGAACTAAAATTTAATTAGGTAGGTAGGTCCTACCTAATAGTACCTAATTAAATTTTAGTTCAAATCACTAGAGGCTAGATTTCATTTTAGTTATTGTGTGATCTACATGATGACATTCATTAGGGAATCTAGTTTGGGCACAAGTTAAGAGTAGGTTAGTGAACTCTTAATGAAATAGAATTCGGAGTGGCCTCTTGATAAATACTGTTGAAAAGCAACTAGTTATTGATTAACTAGCTTTACCCCGCGGCTTCGCTCACGTTAAGTTCGATTATTCCAACCCCTATTTTATCCCTTTAGGGGTTGAATTTTCAAAAATCCTTTCTTAGCGGACACCTACGTTATAATAGCTATCTACATGCAAAATTTCAGCCTGATCCATTCAGTGGTTTCAGCTGTGCGTTGATAGATCAGTCAGTCAGTCAGTCAGTCAGTCAGTCACCTTTGCCTTTTATATATTTAGATAAAGACATTTACGATTCTGAGCGCACAGACTTTAAACTGTTGAGGCTCACGTGCAAAAAAAGCAATTATACAATCCCGAAACTACGAGTCCAGCGCAAATTCTCTTTCAGACAAAACAAATACTGGAAAGCTTTCATAAAAACCAAAAGAGGAAGATAGCGTAAAACACTCCGCATGCTCCAACAAAGCCCAGTTCAATGGACCTGGATATTCAGTCACGGGCATTTTGATACTACACTCACAAATTGATTACAGCTTTGTCTGAAATAAACTGAAAATGCTATATACTGTGATTTTATTCAGCACAAAAATTAAATTCTAAAAATAAGGTACATGGAAAATTTTTCAAGGGCTTCTATTACTATGTAGGTTTTTATCTTTTTCGCCCGCAACTCAGTCGGCGTGGAGTTAGGTAAAAAATCCTGAGGGAATCCTCTATTTTTTTCGGGATAAAACTTAGCGTATATGTCACTCTCCAAGTTAAATATATCCATGCAAAAAATCACGTCGATCCGTTACTCCATTGCTGCGTGATTGAAGGACAAAAAGCATACACCTTTCGCATTTATAATAATACTAGCGGACCCGACAGACGTTGTCCTGTCTTAACTATGAATATTGAAACTCCCCTTTTTACCCCCTTGGGGAGAGAATTTTCAAAAAATGTAAAATACGTAATTCTTTATTTTTGATCAAGAGCCAAAATATCAAGTTTCATAAACATAACTTGAAAAATAACTTGAAGAACGAAGGACTATCATACAAACATTCAACCCCTATTTAATCCCTTAGGGGGTAGAATTTTTAAAAACTGTGAAACACCTACTTTTTTGTTTTCAATTTAAAGCCTAAGTACCGAATTTTATGGGTATAGCTTGAAAAATAACGGAGTTTCATACAAACTTTAACCCCCCTTTTTACCCCCTTGGGGGGAGAATTTTCGAAATATGTAAAATACGTAATTCTTTATTTTTGATCAAGAGCCAAAATATCAAGTTTCATAAACATAACTTGAAAAATAACTTGAAGAACGAAGGACTATCATACAAACATTCAACCCCTATTTAACCCCTTAGGGGGTAGAATTTTTTAAAAGTGTGAAACACTTACTTTTTTGTTTTCAATTTAAAGCCTAAATACCGAATTTTATGGGTATAGCTTGAAAAATGACGGAGTTTCATACAAACTTTAACCCCCCTTTTTACCCCCTTGGGGGGAGAATTTAAAAAAAATGTAAAATACGTAATTCTTTATTTTTAATCAAGAGCCAAAATATCAAGTTTCATAAACGTAACTTGAAAAATAACTTGAAGAACGAAGGACTATTATACAAACATTCAACCCCTATTTAACCCCTTAGGGGGTAGAATTTTTAAAAACTGTGAAACACGTACTTTTTTGTTTTCAATTTAAAGCCTAAATACCGAATTTCATGAGTATAACTCGAAAAATGACGGAGTTTCATACAAACTTTAACCCCCCTTTTTACCCCCTTGGGGGGCGAATTTCGAAAAATCCTTTCTTAGTGCTCGCCTACGTCATAAAAGGAACCTACTGTCAAAATTTCAAGTTTCTAACTTCAGTGGTTTAGGCTGTGCGTTGATCGTCAGTCAGTCAGTCAGTCAGGACAAGCCTTTTTATATAATTATAGATAATATAGTAAGGATTTTGGATTTCATAAATTAAAGAATAATATGTACAATGTGCAACCGAAAAATTGCTGCTCGTCTCGCTCGCGCTACCATGATGACCGCTCTACTCCTACGAATAAATAATAAGTAAGGAAGTCTATTCAGAACAAAATCCACTCAAAAAATGGCTCTACTTCAAACCAAAACGACGTATGATTCAAAATAAGAATCATACGAATCACTTCCGAGGTTACAGGTAGACATGCTTGGTGATCGCTTCAAATTCAGGACGAAAGCAAAATGATTGGTTCGCGCGCGTGCTGCTATGTTTGCTATGATAGCTGAGTCATTGGACCAGTGTTGCCAGCACGGTCATGTCAAAAGTTACCTAAAATAATTAAAAAAGTAACCTTTTAGTGTAAAAAGTAACCTCTAATTTTTTTCTAATAGAAATGTATTAAAAGTTGTAATAACTTACACAAATATACACGATAATGTAGTTGTATCTTCCATTATAAGTTGCATTTTGCTAGCTACTTATTCAAAACACCTGAAATTGGTCGAGACGAAACGAGTGTGAAAGAGAACGACGTGAACTAATATTATATTAATTTGTGGACGTGAACATTGCCCATTAGGTACACGAAGTTGCCATTGGCAACACCGTATTAATACTGTATAGTATAGTATTACGGCATAGTAGTTTACGGTATAGTATTAAATACTGTAGTCTTTGATTGGCAATTGGCAATTTGCCAAACCACAGAGAGAGTACCTACCTATAATAGGTATGTAGGTTTATACTTTGGTTTATACTGTAAGCTGTAAGTTTTTGAAGTTTTGCGTTGTTTCAATTTGCGTTCCGTTTCACGTTGATTTTATATTTATACAAAATATTAAGAATTAATTCTACAAGATCCGAAAAATCACCTAAAAGTTACCTTTTGAATAGTGTAACCTAGAAGTAACCGGATGGAGTTAAAAATCACCTAAAAGGTTACAAAAGTAACCTTCTGGCAACGCTGCATTGGACGATGTTATGAAAATTTGACGTGCAAGAAAAATGACCAACTGTTGACGTGCTATTTTTGTTTTTAATCCCCATCTCTAAGGGCTTAATTTTAATCTCCAGCCATTTCGGCGCAATTTTTGTTGGGGTCATTTTTTAACTTCCTTACTTATTATATTTCGATGCTCTACCCCTCTTTTTATACATAGACTATATCATAGCTCTAGCTCTGTTGTTCAGTGGCTGTGGAAAACCCGAGCCTAATTTACGCTAACGCAATATAAGAATATTACGTAGTATTTTTTTTTTGTTTTCGTTAAAATTTAAAACCAGTTTTAGCTTTTTGTGAGTAGTACAATGGTAGTACATAGCCTGACATAACAGTGTACGTGTGTGTACGGTAAACGGACCGCAATCTTGCTGAGCGTAAACAATAATTTGACGTCGTATTCGGGCTATACACCGCTTATTGACTCAATCATAAGGTTCAATTTGCAGCGGAAATCCTGATCGTGTGTTTGGTTTGGCGGCACGACCAACGTTGATTAGACGCGGTCTGGGTAGAAATGAGGTCGACCAGAATGAATGTTGAATTGAATTCTTCAGTAAAACTTTTTATTTCACTTGATTATTACGGAATGGATCGAGGGGTTAGTAGTTGATTCAAAAAGTAAGTTTCTCCAAAGACAGGTAATCATTTTTTGCAGGCGCACTAATCAACTTCTTACATTTAATATTATTGGCGATATTAATAAATAAAACGTTCATATTTTTAAGTCTTTTCAAGAGTAATGACTTTAGACGTTTTATTCAAAGTTTTAAACGACAAACCCATCAACGATAAGACATCACTTCTAATTACTAGTCAGTCAGAGCTTCAACAACATTCCAGCGACAATAAAGTATTATTATTTTTTAAGCGTTTGAATAAATTACTACTATATATTAAACAAAATAGGTTTTACCTTTTAAGCAAATACTTTGAGGTCATAAAATTGGATTTATGGTAATGAGGGCTTTACGCGCAATAATAAATGATCATAAAATTTGACATGATCCTCCTATAAATTACTTGATAAGTATAATATACAAAGCACTCCTTTTCACTTTGGTTACCTTTTGAAAAGGGCTTGATCATCGTCTCCTTGTATTGTATCAGAGTTTTTTGTTACTGTAAAGAGTGTAATTACTCGTATAAATATCTCTCTATGATATAATTAATTATTATTATCGATAGTTATATTTTTTATGAGATGGCAAAATAGGCCTTGGCTGTGATTTACCATGGTATAATAATAAAAGTGCGATGCAGTCTGAGATGGTAGCGAGTTAATTTGGGAAGTTACGTTACTACGTTATCGAATCTTTGACATTGCAGCATTGAATTATGTTTGTATGAAAATAAATCCTCTTAACAAACGTGTGTCGGTCCAGCAGATGCTGCGGGACATGCGCGGCGCCAGCAGCGACAGCTCAGCGAACAGGTTCCGCCTGTTGCAGCTGCTGCTCAACGCGGTGGCGCTGGTGGCCATCACCGGCGCGCTCTACGCGTACTTCCGCGCCAACCCCGCCGTGCAGGTACGCACGAGTTCCGCCTGCTGCAGCTGCTGCTCAACGCGGTGGCGCTGGTGGCCATCACCGGCGCGCTCTACGCGTACTTCCGCGCCAACCCCGCCGTGCAGGTACGCACGAGTTCCGCCTGCTGCAGCTGCTGCTCAACGCGGTGGCGCTGGTGGCCATCACCGGCGCGCTCTACGCGTACTTCCGCGCCAACCCCGCCGTGCAGGTACGCACGAGTTCCGCCTGCTGCAGCTGCTGCTCAACGCGGTGGCGCTGGTGGCCATCACCGGCGCGCTCTACGCGTACTTCCGCGCCAACCCCGCCGTGCAGGTACGCACGAGTTCCGCCTGCTGCAGCTGCTGCTCAACGCGGTGGCGCTGGTGGCCATCACCGGCGTGCTCTACGCGTACTTCCGCGCCAACCCCGCCGTGCAGGTACGCACGAGTTCCGCCTGCTGCAGCTGCTGCTCAACGCGGTGGCGCTGGTGGCCATCACCGGCGCGCTCTACGCGTACTTCCGCGCCAACCCCGCCGTGCAGGTACGCACGAGTTCCGCCTGCTGCAGCTGCTGCTCAACGCGGTGGCGCTGGTGGCCATCACCGGCGCGCTCTACGCGTACTTCCGCGCCAACCCCGCCGTGCAGGTACGCACGAGTTCCGCCTGCTGCAGCTGCTGCTCAACGCGGTGGCGCTGGTGGCCATCACCGGCGTGCTCTACGCGTACTTCCGCGCCAACCCCGCCGTGCAGGTACGCACGAGTTCCGCCTGCTGCAGCTGCTGCTCAACGCGGTGGCGCTGGTGGCCATCACCGGCGTGCTCTACGCTTTATACCTACTAAGCAACTGTTCAACAGTAACCTTTGAGTATTAAGTTGGTTTAATACTCAAAGAGAGTAACAGACATTTTGTCGATGTGATGTACTTAAGGCGATTCAACAAATAGAGCTTGTTTAAAAATAAAGCACAATTCCAAAACAAAAAAAAAGTCGTACAAAAACGCAAAGAAGCCGCAGGAAAGTTGGCCCGACAGTTTGTCCGTCAATGGGTACGCTTAGTACGAGTTTATGTCTCGACAACATGGATAGATTTACTTAAGGTATCGAGATACTATACCGTCATAAGAGGCCCCGAACACAATTCCTGATTTTAACTGCTTTGTTTTAATACTTTATTAATATAGTAGCGCTTATTCGGAAATGTACATCTCATCATCGTCTCTCAATAAAATTACTCAAAATCAATATTTTTTTCGGTTCTCGACGTTGTCGTTGAAGATATGTCAACTCGTACTAACCCGTACGGCTGAAACTGCGAACAATGCCTTTTTTAATTTCACAAAGGTGTTTCAAGCAATTACAACGGAGCGCCTCTAAATAATACTGAACAAAGAATTCCTGAACTTTTCCTTCTCCTGAATACAATTGTTATTCACAAAAAGTACTTACCTACCTACTGTAAATTATTCCATGGAAAATTCATTTGAACGAAATTGTAATAAAAAAATTAGAATGTAATAGCGGACTATAGTAGTAGCAGTAGTAAGTGAGTAAACTAATTAATTTACGAGATTTAGGAAAATTCAATACTTAATAAGTAAGTGTAAGGCATGTCGGTAGTGCGGTTTAGCTCTCAGCTGCGTCTTAAAGTTAAGTATGACAGGTGACTTCTTCGCCAAGCAACTCAGTTTAGGTATTTGTCTTCCTAAACTCTATGCTCACTGCCTCGTTGGTGCCGTGGCTAGCTTGTTTGAGTGCGGATCGTGAGGTCCCAGTGTCCCAGCGGATCACGAGCTCAAAAACTTATCGAGTTTGTAGCGAGAAAATTTTTGCCGCCGCCTAAATGCGAGAGAAAATACTTTTAATCATTACGTAGCTAGGTGAGGTATTTATGAGTACTCATTCTATTGAGGCTTAGACCTTTGGGGTATACAATTATTGTACCTAAGGAGCTAGAAAATAAACTTGGTAAGCTACTCATTTATCCTTTTAACGTTGTTATTGACAGAGATTTAAAAATTCACTTGTAACAAACTGTAGTGAGTTCTTGACAAATATCTGCAGTGTTTCGCTCATTTGATGTTTTTGTTAGTTGACGCGAGCCGCCAACATAGGCAAGGCGACGCCGCGCGGTATTTCTCAGATGTTTCGTTGAGCTCTCAAACGTTTCGATGTTGGAAATTAGGCACGTTTGAGGATTTTTCTGCGGTCTCTTTGTTTGCGACGTTGTTTTTAAAGTTTATCCCACCAATGGCACAGAAAAAGTAAATTTATGAAATTAGAATCGTGGAATGTAGGTATAAACTTACTACATAAATACATTTAGCTATCAAATTCGTTTAAACTAACATCACTTAAATATTATTTATGTACATCTTTAACCTTACTAATATCCCTAACATTCCTACAAATATTATAAATGCGAAAGCGTGTTTCTTATTGATTCGTTGATTTCTCCTACAATAACACGTTACATGACATGATTTTAGCATGCGTATAATTATAATTAAAGACGCGATTTTAAAAACTTAAGTCAGAGATATTCTATGCGCAGGCAAAAACTAGTAATACTTTTACAAATAAAATGATTTCGAAATAACTGTTTCTTATTAAGCTAATGATAGAATAACTGATTTATATCTACAGAAAAGAAGTATCTGTATATCTATGTATCTGTGTCTGTCTGTTCTCTCGTAGTTCCCGAACGAAGACCTATATTATAGTTGTTTGATGTGGTTTTTTCTGTCTAAAAGCTAACGTGATCGAGGTGAATCTTAACTATAATTTATGGAGATCGGCTCAGGCGTGACATCAGCTTATTTTCGACTTGATTAAAGGGTCTTAGAACTTCCACTGGTGCGATTGACTTGAAATTTGGCGTAATTACTGTTACTTCGGATTATTTCGAAGACATGGTAACCTTGAGTTGATGCTCCAACTCCTCAGCAACCAATATAGTGTGTTTAGGGTCATTGGAATGTTCTTAATGAGAAGGTGTTAGATAGATGATCGAGGATCGAGGAGGATGATGGAGGAGAAAACGGGGTAACATGATGTCAGGTCTGTCGTACATAGTTGGGCTATAGTTAAATGTTGGGGTTTTTTTAAATTTGAATGTCGCAACGGTTACACTAATTTTACCAGATTACTTCTTAGTCTAGGTTACTGTATCCATACTTATAAGAACAAATCAAAGTATTTCCACGGAAGTAACAAAAATAAGTCCACGCGGATGAAGTCGCAAGTATCGGTAAGAAACACAATAAATTATTAACTGCCGGCAAACAAAACGTTTAATACTTTCGTCACACCTCACGATCGTAAACCAAAACGGGCTTAGTAGTCTAGAGACGCTCGTGTATCCGATAGTTTTTATCGAATATTAACTCTCCCTCTTCCAGGCTCTTCCAGGCAAAATCTGCTTTTTGAACCCGTGGTAGAGCTATGACTTATCATAAGAACCGCTCAAATCATCCTATATGAAATAAATCATTTTTAATTTAGTTTTTATTATTTAGTTTAGTATTTATATTATTTGCAGAATTTTAGACGCCGAAAACCAAAAGGTAGATATTGGTAAAATGAAACAACTTAAGACCATTTAAAGTGACGGTCGCTATGCCGTTTCGCTTCAGTGGACAGACCCCTAATTAGCCTAACAAAAGCCCGCACTTTAATTATCGGTACAGGTATTACGGAGGCAATCTCGCTCGGGAACGTCGGGACGTGAAAAAGTTAATTTTCCCCGCGCCTTTCCCAACGAAGCCCTTTGGCCCTTTGTCTATTTTGGTCCATGCTGCGTGGGACGTGGTATACCTATGGGAACATATTATTATTGTACGCAAGTAAATAATAACAATTTATGTAAAAGTCGCGACGTCCTTTGACATTGATCATCACGTTCTTCTTTACCAGTATCTTCAGTAGGAAACTGGTCGTGGCTAGATACAACCCAACCATCAAAAACATGCCGTCAAACGATTTAGCATTCCAACGAAACCGATTGGATATAGTTGCAATTATAAGTACCATTCGCATGCCATCGTATCTAGAGATAAAAAATATAAGAGTTTTTGTCTAAGTTAAATGATTTTTTAAAAATGACAAGTACCTTCCCTGATTTTTTGCGGAGAAATGCCCGCATCTACCGGTATTTATTTTGGTCGGAGGACTATTTCACGCGTAAGGTTCACATAGAGATGGACAAGCTCTATCGATCTTAGTATGACATGAAAGGTTTCACTGTGTACCTACTGCCGAAAGTATACAAACTTGGATGTGAAAAATTAATTTTTCATCTTTGGTGGTATTTGGGCTTCTTATAGTAATAATGGTTTAGAAAAAATTTAAGTATTCTTTGAAATCTTAATTACGGTTATCTTTAGTAGAGCAGTAATCGGAGTATTTTATGATAGGCTTGTGCTTGCTGACAATGATGCCTGATGTAAAATAGAATAGAATATTAAAAATAAATTATATATACGAATAATTTGTGTATATTCGTATATATAATTCAAGCAAGCAGCATCCAGCAGCATCTAGCCAAGTTGAAAAAATTCCTATTCGTTAATTGACGGCGCGTGTAAAGGCTTAATTGTTAAGTTAGTCGCTAACGGCGCGTCTATTGTGGCATCCTTATATGGAACCTCTCACTAATGGAGGGATTATCCGACACGCGAAAATATTGAGCTTACCTCTTTTGTTTCATTTGGCTAAGAAGAATTACGTTAATACGCTTGGGTATATAGATATATTTTATGTGAAAAGTGACCCTTTCCTTTGGCTTTGCCGTAGCCGGGTGATAAAAAAATCTATCTTTGTATTATCTTTGTGTCCAGCAACCATCGGCGTCGGCGAACCGGTCGTCGCTGGCGACGTGGGCGCCGCCGACGGAGGCGCCCGGGGCGCGCAACCCGGCGCCGGGCGTGTGCCTGCCCGTCATCGTCAAGTTCTGCCACCAGCACCGCGTCTCCTACAACTTCACCGTGTTCCCCAACTACATAGGCCACTTCGGACAGCGGGACGCGCAACTGGTAACAAACACGATTATTTCTTCGTCCGCGTGGATTAAGGTTATTTGGTTCCCGCGGCAGTCAGCTTTGGTAACTTCTGCCTGCGCGAGGCGAAGCTGTACGCCCGATTTCCGTCCACTCCCGGATGTTGCAAAGCGGACTTTTCCTGCGACGAAGGCCTCTTCTTTCAGCGTTCTTAGGAATTGATTATGGGCTGTTCCACATAGCTTGTAACAGCTGGTTAACACTGTGTGAATGTCCCTAAAAACAAGTTCCGTGCTGAATTGAAGAAATCTGTAGATGGCTAAATAGACTCCAGTAAGAGCGCAATTACATGATGCAATGGGTTCGTGCCCCGTCGCCGCACAGAGGGATTATCACCCCCCCCCCCCCTTCCCCCTCACCCCTCTCCCCTCCTCCGCCGGCCGCGATGCAAACTAATTGAGAAGCCGTTCAAGTGGGCGATAGGAGCTCCAATAAATTCATTAGATAATTATCTATCTACTAAAGTTTAAACCGACTTCCAAAAAAGAAGGCACTCAATTATTTAGCCGGTATATTTCTATACTAGCTGTTGCCCGCGATTTCGTCCGCGTCAATTTCTGTTATTATGATCGCGATTTTTCACTGATGCTTCGCTCCTATTAGTCGCAGCGTGATGTTATATAGCCTAAAGCCTTCCTCGATAAATGGACTATCCAACACACATTTTTCAATTCGAACCAGTAGTTCCTGAGATTAGCGCGTTCAAACAAACAAACTCTTCAGCTTTTTAATAGTTATACATTTTTTTAAGTTTTAGGTGCGGATTGAAAACTGAAAGGTTGACGAAAGGTTGAAAGTATCTCAAAACTTTGCACTATTGTTGTGGTCGTACCCACTCCGTTTATTTGAAGGGGAGGGCAGAATATTAATCAAGTCCAGAGTAGATAATATTCTTTAAAAAAATAATTTTAAAAACTGACGATTACATTTTAGTGTTTGCGTGTTTGTCGATATTTGCATCGCAATCGTATTTCTCACTTCACTATCTGCTACGGAATTCCCTCATGTTCATTACAGGAATTAATTTCCTAACGTCGGATGCCAATGTACATTGTACAACCCTTTGTTACGGCAACAGCGGGCGCCAAGTCGCGCCTTTGTGCCGCGCTCGCCGACATAACGCCGACAATACGCCGACAGTACGCCGACAATACACCGACAATGTGACATTGATTGATTCAGCCGTGCCTTAATTACCGACCGCCATGTCGCCGCGTGATATTGAAATCCACTGAAATGTTGTCTACGCCCCATTAGTCCCGGCTTTTTGTCAGTCCGATGTAACGAGCAGATAGTGTAATGGGTTAATGTTATGCGACCTTCACAATCTGTGGTTGATACTCATAATATGTAACTATTGAGGTAACGGTAAAAATTTCTTCCTCTCTCCTTTTTTTCTTGTAGATAGCAATTATGAGGTCTATAGTCTCTGAGTTAGGAACGCGCTCTCCTAGAAGCTTCCTATTCACCTTTGTCTTGAAGTTAGGTACTCAAGTTAGGTACACACGACAGCAAATACGGACTTTGGAAGCCTATGTCACCCAGCAGTTCGTTTTTGGTATACATTACGAGGTAGGTTGTATTAATATTAGTCATGCTCGATGGAAAGCAAAGATGATTTTTAAGTTGGAGCGCACTTTTCTAGAAAATGAGTATTCACCATAGCCTTGGAGGTACACCAAGTAATACAGGCAGGAAAGACGAACGCCAGAAGAGCGTTCCACACCATAGCTTCATAAATCATTAAATTCGATATAAAAATAATCCTGAAACTATTTCGATCAGAACGTAAGAGTTGAGATGAATCCTGAAGTACTTGAATCTAAATCATAGTAGAAGGCATTTGACAATATTGTAAAACGCCTGAAAAAGATAACATTATCTGATTATAATGGATACCTCCCCAGGACTAAACAAAATTTTACCCTGCGCAAAGTAAGTAACACCAAGTAAGACGCTGCGAAGGTCGCCTCCTCGCGAACAAATCAAGCAATCTATAAAATCTGGTCATGAACATATTTGATGGGTTTTATTTCTTTCATAATTTCAAAAGTATTTGAAACTAGCTATAGCTAATGCCAGCGTCTTCATTCACATAGTGTAATTTTCTTCAATACCGTGTGAACTATTTTTTGGGATAAACAATTTCTTGTGTCCGTTTTTAGGATGCAAGCTATCTCCGTTCCAAATTTTTATTTTATTTATTTATTAGTAATCAGCAGGGTTTACTATTATGTTTTCATATAAAACCAAAAAAGATTACTTAAATTATTTAAAATGAAGGAGTTACACAGAGAAGTAAAAGTACAAAAAAAATTCAATTTCATTTTTGTTTGAATATATCCCGGGAAATCAAAGAATTTCCGCGGGTTTTGAAAACCTAACTATAAGCGGCCAAAAGCTTGTGCAATATACCTACCTAATAATATATTGCAAACGGTTAATCCTATATATTCCTATAAACAATAGGTACCTAAATAAAAATGTATGCAAAAAAAAATTGCATTAGTCTTCATAAACAATATTGGTAATAATATTAGCCTAATAAATCCTCCTAGGTACATAGAAATATTTCCATCTTTTTCACAGAGTTGTTGTCATTGTATAATTTTAAAAGCAGCGTGTTATACAGCGCGCAAACGTTTAACGGATCGCTCGAGTAAATAACGCTACATGTGTTACATATTAAACGCCTTAACAAGCGTTAGAAAACATTTTCCGAACATTTTGCAAATTTGTAAACTCAGAAACGTGTTTATAAAGCTAAAATCAAATGAAAATAATTCCGAAAAGTCAGAGGTTTTTGCCCGGGGTCCGACCCCCTACCCTCGAAAGCTAGTTTTTTTTTATTCGATGACAAGATAGCCCATGACTGCGATCTCACCTGATGGTAAGTGACGATGCAGTCTAAGATGGTAGCGGGCTAACTTGGATTGGATATAGCAGTGTAAATTCAACGCATACCCCTAATCGGCTTCGGCTATCGTGCCGGAACGCTAAATCGCTTGGCGGCACGTCTTTGACGGTAGGGTGGTAACTAGCCACGGCCGAAGCCTCCCACCAGACCAGACCAGAGACAATTTAGAAATTATAAATTCCTAAATTGTCCCCGCCGGGAATCGAACCCGAGACCTCCCAGTTATAAGACCACAGCACTCACCACTGCGCCAGGGAGGTCGTCAGCTAGTATACATTTACGTAGAGCCTTGTTCTGTCGGTAGGACCTGGAGATCTACGACGCGGTGGTGGACGTGCGCTGCTACGAGCTGACGGCGCTGTTCCTGTGCTCGCTGTTCGTGCCCAAGTGCGGCCCGCTGGGGCACATGGTGAGGCCTTGCAAGAGTTTGTGTCAAGGTAACTATTATTGCTTATACAAATCTTTCCTCCACACGTCTCGATCTTGCGTCGCCTGTACCCAACGTCTATCTGCGACTCGTCTGATATCCTCGGACCTGGTGGGGGGTTTCCTAAAACCGTCGTCCCTACAGTACCTTGGGATTCCAACGACCATCAGTACTTTGAGCTATATTCTCCGCTCATTGCAACTCATCTCGCTGAACTATGTCGATAACTCTGGTTCTCCCACGGCCTACTCCCACTTCTGGTTCTCCTCATGCCTGATTAGATTTCCTTTCCGATCGTAGCTTTCTCCATCGTCCGCTGAAGGACGTTTGACATGGGCATTAGAAGAAATCGTACATTCTGAGGCCCGCAGTTATGTCAATTCTTTGCTATTCATGATCCATTTGTTAAAATAGAGACGATGCGCCGCTGCGGTTTCTTCCTGGAGGTGTTCGGGCTGGCCATGCCGGACTACCTGCAGTGCGACATCTTCCCCGAGTCCACCGACACCGACGTCTGCCTCGGCAACAGGGAAGTCAAGGAAGCGCGATTCAGAGCTGCCAAACCAGGTATTACATGGTTTCAAGTTTTTCCTTCATCTTGAAAAATTTAATCTCTTAAAAAATTTTGAATCGTCTCTTTGTTATAAAAAGTGAAGAGCTCGTGCAATTCTAATTCCAGAAAATACTCGTTCAACTGAATTTAACTAATTACATCACGCACTTTTTAGAGAAGGTTGACAATACATCTACACGTTTCGCCTAAATTCTGGTATCTGCACCCCATCAGCGGTTCACCACTGAGCGCTAGTCTCCTTGAGCAGCCATAGTCCACCACACTGATTGCTGGCTTAACGCAAATTGACACACTTTGAGAATATTATGAACAACTCTCAAGTGATTTTCTTACGATGTTTTCCTTCACCATCAGAGCATGTGATTTTTAATTGTATAGTCTCCATAATGTTCTAATGGTATGTTACGTCCACACCTGGCCAGTCAGCATGGCGGACTATGGCCTCAACACTTTTGGGCCACTTAGTCCTCTTAACCACGTGACTGTATCGTTCAGTTTGCCCGACCGGCTTCCAATGCGACATGAACCGCTGCATCCCGCACGACTGGCGCTGCGACGGGCACGTGGACTGCGCCGACCGCTCCGACGAGCTCAACTGCCGCGTGTGCAAGCGCAGCGGCGACGTGCACTGCGGCAACCAGCGCTGCATCTCGCAGGCGCACCTGTGCGACGGCAAGCTCGACTGCCCCTGGGGACAGGACGAGCGGAACTGCCGTAAGTGAGACTTGCTTTCGACGATCTGTTACGGAAGGTCGCAGGAAATGAATTTACATTCACTTTATTGTACTACTGATGATACCCGCGACTTTTTAATTCCCGCGGGAACTCTTTTATTTCTCGAGATAAAATAAAGATAGCCTATGTGTTAACCCTGGGTATGAGCTATTTCCATTCCATATTTCTCCCAAATCGGTTCATTCTTCATGACGTGAAAGAATAATAAACGTACACACACATATACAAACTTTCGCCTTTATAATATTAATGTGATGTGATAACTAACGTTTTTCTTAAATAAATTTTACACCCAGGGTGATTTCATGAGCGGGGGTCCTGACCTAGTCACGTCGGCGTATGTATGCCGTCTGGATGCTCGCGAGCAGAATATCAATTTCTGTAGGGCTGTCAATTTGCCCCAGAGTTGATATGTAACAATTCTGTATGATGCATAATAAAGCATGCTCTATACTCCGGCCGCCCTACCACAACTCAAGTGCGGGAAAACAATCAAGCAAGCATTATGCAGCACCACGCATATTACCACGCAACGAAATATAGACTCTTCAAAACACACTGTAGCCTCCACACACAATATCGCAACATTCTCTGATGTTGACCTAACAATGCACAATAGCACTTTGCAAATTTTTTGATACAAAAATGCCTTTTGCAATATTTGAAGCATCCTTCAATGTTGATACATGTGTTGTTGCAATAACGGGTAGATAAACACAGCAAGTAGGACTAACAATGCAATTTTTATAACTGTCCTTTCAAAAATTATAATATTAAAACTCATTGAATCATTTTCGATTAGCGTATCTTCGCTATACTCTTTGGAAATGTAAACTAAACTAGTGTCACTTTCCCCCAGTACGGTTGAGCGAAGCGAACGGCGACGTGGGTCGCGGCGAGCTGCAGGTGTACCGCGCCGCCAACCAGTCCTGGTTCCCCGCCTGCATCAGCGCGCTGGACGACTCCACCGCGCTCAAGCTGTGCTCCATGCTCGGATACTCGTGAGTGACGACACACTAAATATCGTACGCAATGGTGTCGGTGCCATATAAGCTGTAGCCTAAGCACGAACTTTTTTAACTTTCGAATAGTAAAGGTGAAGTTAACGTCATTACGCAGTTTTTTAAAATTAAATTCGGTTTTATTGGCTGTTTTATTAAAAATCATACATAAAAAGATAAAAATATTAATAATTTAGCTAAAAATATCATTATTATGATGTAGTGTTTGAAAATTTTCGAAATTATTTTTCTATATACGAAATTATACAAGTATTTAATTTTTGAACGTGCAGCAGACTGCGTTAAGTAATCGTATCGAGTGACAAGAGTTGATTTTAGGGATTTGTGCTAGCAAAATTCTGCGTTATCGTATCGTCATCGTCACTCGATACGATAACGTAACGCGGAATTCAAAAAGTTCGTGCTAAGGCTACTGTTTTACCGTGAAAGTGGTGCACCGTTAGCGGCAGCGTGTTAAGGTGTAATTATTCGTATGTCGCTGTAGCTGGGTGAACCGCAGCGCGGCGGTGGGCGGCGCGGGCGCGCGCGCGGGCCGCACGGCGGCGGCGGCGGCGCAGCGCGACTTCGGCGTGGCGCAGTCGTACCGCGCGTTCGTGCGGCGCGAGGGCGGGCTGCTGCGCGAGCTGAAGGACTGCCGGCACGACTCCTCGCGCGTGCATCTCGTGTGCAACCACTACGGTGAGTGTCTAGTGGCTCCTAACATCTTCACTCGCTAGCGCAAACCGGTGGATGGCAGAGGATTTTAAGGTATCCGCCAGACTGCGGCAATATGAGCCGCTGCGGTGCGGGGTACTCGCGGTATCGCGTTTTCTCACCACTGTTTTTCTTTCCCCTGCTGTCCGCCTGTGCGCTAGCCAATATGGGAAGTGGTACATTGAAGCGAAATGTTATGTGCTGGCTGCAATGCAACTGTATCGTTGGTGTAATGGTTAGCAAGTTCGACTGCGGATGATGAGGTCCCGGGTTTGATTTCCGGGTCGGGCCAAAAACTGTTTTTCTGTCAAGAAATTCTCAGTTCTCGCCCGGAGTTAGGAAGCTGGCGGTGAGTCAGCCTCGTGCCTCGGAGAGCACGTAAACCTGCTCCTGATCCTGCACCTGACCTCTCTCTTGTCGTGTCGGATTTGTGTCCCATCGGAATAGGAGAGTGAGGGAATAGAGAGTGCACCCTGTGCTTGCGTACACACTTGTGTATGTACTATAATATCTCCCGCGCAGATGGCTAATCTCTGTGGAGATCGGTGTATTACGGGTATTATCATGTGTTGGCTGGTGCACGACTGCGCGTATGCTTCCAGTATTTCAGGCGTTTTAAGCAGTACAATATCACTTGTTACCGGTGAAAAAAAAAAACATCCGTCATAGGGGTCTACAGCGTTAACCAGTGGTTTTGGCTTTGGTCTATAACAAGCGTGTATCAAAACGAATACTGTATCAATGTATAAAAACTCAAATTCTAAAAGTGAACGGTTCAATGACCCCTCGAGCTTTTTTATTACATCCCCGTTTGGCGTCGGATCCCGCGGGAATGCTCGCTGCGGATGTGCCCGCTCCCAGGCGGAGCGAGCGCGGTCTGTTTACATGCGGTTTTGTTTCAAATTGTGCGCATTTTTGTGGGCGGTATTTTGCGGAGTTATTTAAACGGTTGATGGGATTTTTCAAGCATCTGTGTAAACATTTTTCGAAATGAATATTAAAGTTGTTCTTACCTTTAAACCTGTGCATGTAGATTTTGGAAGCTATTAAAATTTAGTTTTTGCCTGGTTAATTCTTACCAGTATTATGAATGCGAAAGTATGTTTGTTTGTTAGTTTATTGGTTTGTCTTTCAACCATGCAGCAACAGAGCGATGGATAGACATGATTTTTGGTGTAGGTACAGTTGAGGACCTAGAGAGTATTAGCAAAGGCTAGGCATAGGCTACTTTTTATCCCGGAAAAACAAAAAGTGGACCTTGCTCCACGCGGTAGGAAAGAGCTACGGCAAGAGTAGGTCTCAAATAAATCCGGCTAAGTACGAAAGGAATGGATTCACCTAGATGGGATGGAATGTAAGAACGGACGTAAGTCACTTTATATTAAGAAAGTTTAGATGCACGCTATATAACACTCCAAGAATCACACTGTAATTTCCACCATAAATTCGTTATTTGTTCTCGGGAGATGATTTAATATTACCTCGACTAAGTGTATGCCGCCGCCGTCGCGTCTTCGCGATACAAAAGTCATTTAGCCTATTTATATGTTAATTCCATCTTCTCGTACATCAGCTTCTCATGCTACGAATATACCTATAGGTTGGAAACTAATTAATTATCATAGTAGCAGAACGAAATGGGACGTTTTTGATAAAAGCTATTTATATAAGTAATATTTAAGCTGGTTGCACTTAATTATGTATATCTAATAATTAGCTAATATATTGTTGGAGGACGGTAGAATTTTATATTTTAGTTGTGTCTAGCTACTCGTTGATCCTAAAACTCAACAAATATCAGCACTAATGGCCATTCTGCTTGTCGTCACGCCATTCACATTCCTACTTGTGTTTGTTTTAAATATTTAATTATTGACTAATGGCGTCTGCTTATTTTTTTGTTTTAGATGTTGGATTTCCTTACTTTGTGTAACCAATGTATTTTTCTTAGTAAAAATATTAGTGTCTGCACATAATATAAGCTAATTGCACTGGCAGAACTACTTTATCACTACTGATTAAAAAGTATCCTATCACCATAATATTGAGATTTGATGCCGCTTTTCGCATTCGGTCAGTTGTACCTACTTATAAGCGACCAAAACCCCTACCACTATGTAATTAATGGAAGAGAGGACGACCCTCAAAAGGAGGACTAAGAAGCAGAGAGATACGAACTTCAAATACTTACGAGTAAGTAGGTGCAATAAATTAGCTCTTGGCGTAAACTTGCTAATTAAGGTAGACATTTAAAAAAAGTTTTTAACAAGTTCCTAACAACTCCCAAGTGTTTTACATCCAGCAGAGTTGCGGTTACTGGCCAGACTTTTATTAATTCCAACCGAAGGAAAAAAGGAAGGGAAATTATTGAGTTTGGTAAAATTCTTTTAAACCAATATAAGCCATAGATGATATGATGATGATGATTGCGCCTACTTGCAAAGGAAAGGTAAAAGTTTACTTTTACTATTAAATCAGTGAGTATTAATTTACCGAGTATGGATTTTACTAAAAAGACTATCATGCTCTTTTCAAAAAAAGCGATTACGAGCGAGCTTTTTGCGGTAAGCAGCAATATCAGTTTATTGCAGTTTTGTGAACAAAACACCAGAAACATAAATAAACAGATTCCCAACAAAAATCCTAAATTCCTTATTCTTTAAATTATTTCTTAAATATAATTATATAGATAGGCTAAAGGACAAAGACCATAAAGTAGGGTGTACTACTTAACCTAGATTAATGTACAGTTTTATTAAAATTCCTTGCGAGGTAAAGGTTTTGACAGGGTATAAATTGCCAAACTTGAAGACGCTGCTACTTGCTACGATTGATGTTTTTAGACACTCAGATATTTTTTGTTTGAACCAAAGCGTAGGTATATATTGGGGAGACTAAATCGAAGGGACGGCCTTATAAGATCCGATTGATGTGAAGTCAGGCAGTGGCAGCTTCTAGTGTCTAGCTACTGAGCTAGCGAAGTAAGATGGTAGAATACCATACTAATGTCTCCTTGCTGATATATCCATCGATGATGCAGCGATGGAGAAACGTAACTTGGTTTTTTTAGGTCTAGTTAAAGTTATAGAAAGTAAAGTACAATACTACCGTTCCGAGCAAAAATGGTTCCCGCGAGATGTAAGACTAAATCTAATTCTGCGCGGATAAAGTCGCGAAGTATACTGGATAAAGTCGCGTAGTAGACTGATTGTGAGCTATTTATTACTGTAACTGAGGAAGTCCACTCTTCTAATCCGATAACCAACATTAAAATATGGGGCTAGCTAAGAAAGATTTATTGAAATTAGTTTAAAGGAGACGGTCCAGAACTGTATTGAGCCTGGGTCTGGTCTTTGTACTATTAATAAAATAAAATATTAAACCATTTTTGCCTGGTCAAATCCACGAACTCATCTTTATTTCAGTGGTAATATTATTTATTTTCTCCACATGACGTAACATGACATCCGTAATCATGGCGGGCGGATTCATCTTTTTGACGTTAGCTGTCAAAATATCATGAGGTCATTGATCCGCAAATCTTGAATTCCGTGAACGAAAGCCGAGTCAAACAAGTAGCATAAGATCCAAAGTACAAATAAAAACGCCAAATCACCAGAGAAAATCCAACAGAAACAAGAATTCACGAGTTGACAACACCACGACAAAGCTCGGAAATCAGAATAAACAAAAAATATCACGTGATACGTTACTTGTCAGATAACTCAGAAATGACATTTGACGTAGAACCGCGTCTACTGCCTGCTCTATGGCTGAAAGCCATCTTGAAAGTGTTGCGAGCAGTACCGAAAAATTTGAAGTTACATTTTTATTTTAGCAATTTATTTATTATGATTTTCTAATTGATTTTATTTTTATTGATCTCTTTGTATTCTTTCGCTTTTCACGGTATATGGTACAAGAGTAGACCCAAAATGGACCGTTTCCTTTCACGGTATTAAGGAGTAAAAACACCGCAAAAAGTTTTTGTGCTCGTGAAATGGATTCACCGAAGTCAAAACTTTGATTAGTTTCAAAGTCGTGTCGGAGTGTAGTCGTGGCCACGTAAAGTGCCCCCAGTGGCGGCTTAGCAGACATATTGTGTCAGCGTCGTGAGGTAATCTTTTATTGTCCACCTGAGGTCCCCGGGGCCCGCATATCACGGGCTGCAGTACGTACACAATATCGCACGCCTCGATGTCTCCAATACACCACTAATCCTCTGCTCGAGTTGGAGATTATAGGGACTTGTCGATTAAACAGAGACTAGCTTACGTTAGGTTTAACCTGGCGACATTCAATAGCCTAGAAGATATTTGTAGGTATTTATTTTTAATCTTTCCTTGAAAGACAAAGCTACTCAGGTTACACACGTAGGTATGTAATGTAATAGGTACTTACATGTCTATGTATACTTACGTCTCAGTACTGATACAGGGGAATTCATATCCCATAAATGTCCTAGTTATCTTCTAGTTACATTTTGTATCGCTTTTTATTTGCGCTCGTAAAAAATATGAATACCCACATGACGTTGCGACGCACACTGTGTTATTTTCCTCAAAATCGGACATCACTTTTTTATGATACTAATCGAAACTTTAAGCTTTTTTTAGTGCTAGAGTAGAACTCCCAGAAGTTAGTTCATATTAGAACCGGAGTTATAAATTTTTAAATTTTAACCGATTTGTCTGAATCTTTTTTTAATCGACACAAAAACTTTGCGAAATGGTTCCATAAAACTTCGGGTTCCAACTCCTCAATCCTGATGCTGCAGGGGTACTGCTCGCCTAAACTGTGGGGATTTCGGAACTGTTGATTATGAATAGTCATTGTAGGGGCCAAGTAAAGACTACATCGTTAAGTTCCAGGACCCAACTCATCAATTCTGATGCTGAAGGGGTTCTGCCAACCTAAACTGTGGTGATATAGGAACGCGGACGAAGTCGCGGGCGTCCGCTAGTATTGTATATTTATTTATCTATGCCGTTTACTATATTCCTTCATTTAAATACTGTCGTTAGATTCCATGGAAACAATGTTACAGAGTATTACAATATTTTAATTAATCTAACGAACGAAAATTAATCTAAGGGGAATGTGCAATTTGTGTGAAAATTAACAATTATATTATATGCTAAAGGCCTGACAGATTTTCATTAATCTAATTTTATAGCTCTGCTTATTTGCAATGGAGTCGTGACACGTGATGGATAGGTACTTAAATTATTTTAGACTTGCCTTTTTTGATTTTTATTATTTACTAGTTGATACCCCCGACTTCTACTGTTATATCGTACTATCGTATTGTTTTTAGTTCAATTACTTTACCATTATACTCGGTTTTTCGCAGAAGTAAAATATAATGTACAATTCAACATTCTAAGAAATTGTAGGCTAAATTATTCTGTCATGGCCGCTACAATTACCAGATGAATTACGCAATGTTCACATCCCCGCCCTACGCACGTCAGTCACCCCACGATTTAAAGCTTCTATATACGTAACAACAAGTTGACGGGCTATATCGTAGCCAACCATTTAAATGAGAATAAACAGTAACTCATCCAAAACCATGTTGAATCGAACCTTTTCTTTTTTTAACTCACTTAAAAATATCGCTTAGTACGTAAGTATATTTTACTCATCGGCCCATGATATCATCACGTCTGTAGAGAAGACTTAGACGAGAATGGCACAACATCGTAAAGAATAGTGTGAACATGAGGAAGCCTGTGTCCAACGAAATAAAGAGCATAGGAAAAAAGAAGCAGAAGTACAATTTATATGATTTCCTTCAGAAAATGTACTGTGCTGGCACCAAAACACAGTTATTTATATCACAGCATGGCACAGTCTATGGGCCAAGCAAATAGCGAGAGATGGCTATAGATTTTGTTTAGATCCATATGTCACCCCATACTAGAAATCTATATACTAGAATCACGTCAATGGTAGCATCAATTATATCCGTCCGTGAGCGACAAAGAAATTCTTGTTCAAACGGCCTGATTACCAACTTAAGCGGAGTTGTAAGTTGGCATGTCTACAGGTGGGATAACTTATGTACCTACCTCGGTAATATTCGAAATTTTACTTATTGGAAAACTTTGTAACATTTCTCGACAAGAAAGTATCAAAAGCACTGTCGGAATGTGATTAGATTCCTTAATTGATTAAGTTTTATTGGGCGGAAAAATTAATTAATTTTCACATTTTTTGGAAGTCGTAAAAGTAAGCGGTTTTGTCAAAATTAGTGATTAATTAATTATACTTATGTGAGACGAAATAAAAACTTAACATTTCGCAACCTTTTATTCTCTTTCATACCATAAATCAAGCTACGGACGAACATACAGTCGAACAGATGACCGGACTTAGCAAAAATCCTAAAAAGTCTTTGTTGAAAAGATTCCTTGTTGTTCTACTTCGAAACTCTAAAAACTTTTTTTTGCGATTTAAAAGTAAGTGAGAAACCTTTGTTATGTTAACCTCTATCACCTATAATTGTAGCTGGCACCACGTCAAACAATATGTTCACTTAAATCTTGTTCAGCTAGTGGAAATAGATTTCTCGATAAAACCATCCGAGGCTACTAGTTGGCTAGTAAAATATGAAGGCTAAATCTATTTATAGCCAAATATTCATAAATGGGATTCGGAAGGCTAGACAAACCAAAATAAAGGCAATGTTTACTCATTCTGTATTTTTTTATATGACAAAGCTTTGTTCGCGGATTAATTAAAGAAGAAAATTACTAAGCTATTTTTTTTTTTCAGGTAAATATACGATTTATCTTGAAGAGATTTTAAATTAAAATGCATAATACGTTTCGAGCTTTTATTATAAAAATAAATCATAAAGGCAGACTTATTGCTCTATGATAAGTCAAAACTGTACAATCATTTCAGACCACAAATTATGCTGAAAAAAGTTGGGAAGAAACTCAGCAGATGTTCTTTTCAAAATGCAATCTTACAACCTGCAAAATCTTATGTCAATGTACCCAATTATAACATATACTATCTTTTGGGTAGAATGCAAGGCTGATTGCATCTATATACAAGTTTCTCATAAGGAAACTGAAAATATATCTTATGTTGTGTTAAACAGGTAAATGTTTTGGTTGGAAAAGTCAATATTTCACAATTTAGGGGACCTCTTGATCACTCGACTGGTCCTTCCAACTATTTTTTTTTTTGTTTTTTGAGACCTACGACATCAAACGAGTTGCAGGGAGAACGCTGAATTCAGGCGACGCAAGACCGAGGCCTGCGGAAGTCAATGAATTTTGTCCAGCAGTGGACGTCTGACGGTTGATAAAGAAGAAAAAAGAAGATATTTTTATTAATCTCACCTACAAAGACCCTACCAATAAAATAATACAATCACCTAATATGCAAACCTAAACCCATGCACGTGGACAGAATTATCGAATCGATAGTATTATTGAGCATAATCTTTTAATATCTTTGTATGTCGATTGAAGATATTAAATAATTACGTACGTAGGTATTTTCTCTCTCGTATTTGCAACTTCAATTTTGCAAATTAAGGTAGCAATTTGCAGATAGGTTTATTATAGAAATGCAGGAGATAACACAGTTAAAAAAAAAGTGAACAAATTTTTTGATAGATAGGGCATAATAATTATTATACAACCTGTGATTACCATAATTATGGAAAGACTTTAATTGGACGCACATATACAATAAAGAGTCAACCCATACAAATTATTATTACGTTATGTTGGTATTTAATTTAATATTAAATACAACGTTGTTGCGTATGTGCGTCCAACTGTGAATTTTGTTTTTGATATTTATTTGATTTGACATTTTAGCTGTTAGTAACATGTAATAGATTAAGCTAACTTTTAATGTTGCATGCTGTATTTAAGTAGAGTTTGGTCGTCCATGTATTTTTTATTTATGACACCTGTACATTACCCAAATTGCAATAAAGAAATTGTAATTGAACTGTTTTATCAACCAGTTCTGTACAATCGTTGGAACTCACCTGCTCATTCAGATTCACCCAGTGGGTAGAAGATCCACATGTCGTCGTATAATACACGACCATGTTAGCCTTCGTCAAATGGGGGCGCGGCATCGAAGCATAGCGTCCTTACACGCATGCAACACCAGCTAAAGCCAACTCAGAATCCTTACTAATATTATAGACGCCAAAGTGTATTTGTTTGGTTCGTTGGTCGTTTCGTTTGTCCTTCAATCACTCTGCAGCAGAGCTACAGATTGAAGTGTTTTTTTGCATAGGTATATAATAGTTAAGGACCTGGAGAGTGACATAGGCTACTTTTTATCCCTGAAAATCAAAAAGTTCCCGCTGGATTTTAAAAACTAAATCCACGCCTAAGAATATTTATACCTAGAAGCGCAGTAGTTGACGCGATTATAAGCCATTTTTAGGGATATTAAAGCATATCCGCACGCCTATCGTCGCGTTAGTGTTCAAGGTCGAGTCTTACTACGACGAGCTCGCACAAAAATATTCAAAAATGCCGTACTGTGCTGTGAAAGGATGTAATAATTCATCACATAAAAAACAAAAACATTTAAACATCACATTTCACAAGTAAGTACTTCCAAAAAACTTACATTTTTGAGTAAAACATTCTTCACAACATAAAAATAAATCGTAGGTATCACAGACCCTATTGCAATGAAAATGTTGCTAGCTCTACGAGAAATATTTTACCCCGTAACTTTTTTCTCTCATTCTAACTACCTGTTGTTTTTAATCCCGATTCACATTAGTTCATTTATGTATTACTAGGGTGACCAAATATTAATTATTAGGATGACCACGTGGTACCTACTCTAGAAAAAAATTGTAAATGGTAGATTCATTTGACTATTCGAAAGCACTTTGTAAAAGTTTATTTGAATAAAAATTATTCTATTCTATTCTGTTTGAATGATATCTAAATATTATATTAAAGGAAATGTTATGACTATTATGACGTGGATAGCTATTATGACGTGGGCATCTGCTAAGAAAGGATTTTTAAAAATTTAACCCCTAAGGAGTTTGAAAAATCGAACTTAACGTGAGTGAAGTCGCGGGCAAAAGCTAATGAGTTAGACTTCATTAAAAAATTACAAACAGAAACATCAATTTTATTTATTTATCTATACTAATATTATACAGCTGAAGAGTTTGTTTGTTTGAACGCGCTAATCTCAGGAACTACTGGTTCGAATTGAAAAATTCTTATTGTATTGGATAGTTCATTTATCGAGGAAGGCTTTAGGCTATATACCATCACGCTGCGACCAATAGGAGCGAAGCATAAGTGTTGTCAAAAATGTTGCAAAAACAGGGAAAATTATCCATATTTAATATATTCTTTTAAAAACTTCTTAATCGCAATCATAATAACAAAAATTGACGTGGACGAAGTCACGGGCAACAGCTAGTATATTTATAAAATTGCCGCTTATGGCTAAATCGGAAGATGAATTTTCCCTACATCTAGGGAGAATTTCTTTCCAATCCTTCCGCTTGTAGCATGACTCACGCACACAAGTGCGTATCGGTGAATGTAATTACATGAACTCACACATTGTTGTGGTTGTTTTGAAGCTTACGTTTCGAGCGGAATTTTGTTAGAGACTTACTATCTATGTATAATTAATCTAAGATCCACGCGGACGAAGTTGCGGGCATTAGCTAATTATTTATGATTTCTCAAATTAACCCTGCCGGGAATCGACACCGAGATCTCGTGTTAGATGGTAATTAGACCACGTGTTTCAGATAGCAGATAGTTTAGTATTTAATACTGTGTTGGCAGATATGCGGTTTGGTAAGCGGCGGCGTAATTATACGGATTATCTGACTCAGGTGGTCGACCGAGTGACGGTTAGATACTAATTAATATCAACATTTCCAACTTAACCGCGAATTAATATTGTTATATAACATTAATTAAGTTTAAAGACAGTGTTTGTACAGTGACTGACGACAGTCGCAGTCGCCTGCGAACGCTGTGCCACAAGATCGTATAGTTTATAGGTACCTACACGATACTGTGGCCGCAATATCAAAGTATAATACTTTGATATTGAGCCTATAGTATCGCATTCGATTCGCATCGCAATTCGCATTGTCGCGACAAGGTGTGGCCGAGTAGTTCGTTGAATCGAACCTTTCAGAAGGGAAGCGCAAGTCTCCACTCAGAGAAGGGTTATAGGAAGGGTATATGGTTCATTCTTACTTCAGTAATATTCCCCTCTCCCCTCCAAGTGAGCGAAAAAATTGTATTAGGAGTGGATGCGAGTTGCGACAATAGTGGGGATTGTACCGTCGACCTTAACCCGTTGGACTATTGAAGCTTTTTCCCTAATGTTCCTCATACGTCGCGAACACTGCATCCAAGGAATATTGTAAACTGTCACTGTCACCAGTTGGCCATTGGCCACTGTCAGCAGTGGGCCAGTAGTTTTTATTATATAGGTATACAATTGATATACATACTTTTTAGTCTCGTTTGAAGTCGGTTTTGTAAAAAGAATTTTTACGTTTAATATTATCACAAGCAAATAAACAATACAGGCTGTGATATAGGCAAGAAGCTAACTTGAAAAACAATTAGGATTAAGTCTAAATCAAATAAACCGGTGAAAGCCCCGCGCTGCGGGCGGACAACAAACGATGAGATTTATTCAAAATTCGCGATAGGTGGGTGTTTTGTTTTGAATAAATCTCACCGTTTGTTAGATTTAAATCGAGGCCATTGTCGAGCTTTGAGCCCGCCTACCGCCTAATCATATTTTCCTTAAATTATTATTATACTGTCGCTACAGGCCTTTGAAGTTCACCAGCTCATTTCTTATTTGATTAAAGGCTTGATAAAACAAAATTTCACAGGTGCAATTGATTTGAAATTCGTTGTACTGTTACTTCGAATTATTTCCAAGATAACAAGGTTGAGCTGGTGCTGCAGCATCAAGTATATATATATCATACATGATGCGATAGATAGATTATATGATCGAGGATCGAGAAGGAAGATCTAATGATGAAGCAACACATTGGGTAACAGGATGTTGGGTATATAATACATAGTCCGGAAATAGATTCACATGTCAGGGATGTTTTAAATTTTTAATTTAAAACTTGTTTATGTACATTATTACACGTACTGTAGCTTTATTTCATAAGTACGCGAGTCCATTTAGCACTTATTCGCCAGTGAGGCGACTTGAAACTTGAAAGGCTTTTACAAAGACCCCAAACAAAAAATATGGCTGACTCATTGTGAAGCAAAAAAAATGTTCGCTAAAGAGAACTTCTCCAAAAGTATTTCACTCGAAAACGGTCACTAAACATAATTAATCCTTACGGCATAGGCCCTTGGGTAGCGGAGAATTTTGAGGAAGTATTTGATAATTATTTTATTTATTTTTTATCAGTCTTTGGATACTCAACTCAACTGTTATATATATCCATCCTTCCTTTCTAATATATACCTAAATGTGAGTTTTTTAATAGATTTATAAATACATATCAAAAATTCCGAGGCCGGCGGGATTCGAACCCACATCTCTCTGGGAATCGCGCCCGAGTGTGTTATCCGTTACACCACGGCGAACCACACGTCAGCCACGAAATTAGTGATATGTATCTACTTTTTCAATCAGTTTTATAGCAACTGTTAAAAACTGTAACAAGCAATGTGGCATCTATAATTTCTTAAGAGCTCCATTGTAATATGGTGTCTTGGGAAAAAAGTAGATCGACAACTGTAATGTGTTGCTACTAGATGTCGCTAACAGTTGCTATAAAACTGATTGAAAAAGTAGATACATACCTATATCGATCTTGAATGCTATCAATCAGCGCCGTATTGCCCTCTATATTTCCTTAACGAGTGTATACCCAGCTTTATACATATAGCGTGCTGGGTGCTGGAAGGCATCTCACACTCATTTGTTTACCTCATGCGTAATCTCTATTGGACGTAAAGCTCCAGTGGCCAACGCTTTTACGAAAAGTAAATGACTTGCGTATTTCACTGCTTTGAACTAAGTATACCAGTTACCTAACTACTCATGGGGATCTCTGAGCTTATCTCTCAGGGAAACTCCTAACAGGAGGCTACCTCTCAATCGCTGAGCAACTTATAATTTGTGGAAAAATTGCTCAATATTTCCCACCAACTCTCAGGTTAGCCGTCCTTGGGCTGTTGAGTCAGCACATTTTTACTGGGGGCAAAAATTAAAATCATGCCGTAATAACTTCTTTGTTCGTCTCACCTTGACGTTCCAAATTGAAATTTAAGCTAACCCTTTTCTGGATAAAGTAAACAAATAGGTAGAGGTAGGTGGTACAAATTAAAGCAGAAAAGAGAATTAACAAAATTTCATGTCAAAATGAAAAATTAAAGTATTCTGTACGTTTTTTTACTGCGAGATGATTTTACCAAAGTAAAGTAAGCCTTATCCGAGCGTAAAGCTATTTTGGCAGAGTTTCAATGTAAAATCTGTCAGAAAGCCCAATTTATTCCTCGGGTCACTCGCCGTTGGTGAAATTATTACTATACCAATTTTACCATCACCCAAGGTTTAATCCCTTGTTTTGACCTTCTGACAGTTTTTGTATTGAAAATCTGTCAAAAAATCAAAATTCTTAGCGTTCGTTAAGTAGTTTTTTCTATCCCACAACAAAAACATAAATTTGTCAACAGTTATAAAATTTCCACTGTTTGTAAAGCTGTTGTTTCCCATAAATAATAATTAAAGAGATATTATATTTTTTAAGGATTAATAAATTAAAGAAACTCATTAGTTGCGGCGCGCCGGTGCGGCCCACCTGACGCGCGTTGCGGCCATTATTAAAGTTTGTACTCCCCGGCCGCGCGCTCGGGACAACAATAATAATTAAGAATAACTAGCCAAGTCGGCGGCAGAACACGCGCAAGATAATGTTCCGTGCTTCAAATAAAGTTCTAATCATGAACTGAAAGCAAGAACTGTAAGTTAACGCTCGCTAAGTGCCGCGTGTGAACAAGCTAATTTATAGAAGAAACTCAAGATAAAATTTTCCATAAAATCTATAATTGCCTTCAGTAGTACCTAAGGATAACACATGTAGTTACGTAGGAGAGGTATCCAAAATAATAGTTTCTTTCAAAATTTGTACAACTTTTTCAGCGTAATTAATATACATACTAATCTTGAAAAATTACAGATCTTTAGCACCTCCTAATAATCACTGAGAGCCTACGGACAGACGGGCAGACGGGCGGACTTGCCGAAAATATAAGAGTTCTTTATTGTCTTACTACGGAACCCGGAAACAAGTTAATCAGATGAGTTCTGTGACAGAATGCGGCAAGCGGCGCACGGTGGGCGGCGCGCGGAAGCGCATCGTGGGCGGCGTGGAGGCGTCGCCCGGCGACTGGCCCTTCCTGGCCGCCATCCTCGGCGGGCCCGAGGAGGTGTTCTACTGCGCGGGCGTGCTGGTCGCCGACCAGTGGGTGCTCACTGCCTCGCACTGCGTGGGCAAGTGAGTTCATTCGTTTCTGAACCCATCTTTGTGGTCTTTGGTATTTTTGGTAACGATAAAGTGTTTCTACACTCTAGCATATAGATAATACATATAATAAAATTATAACCTAAAGCTAATCGGTTTCGCACATCAGTCATTCCGACGTCAACGGCTGGACGATCCAGCTGGGCATCACGCGGCGCCGCTCGCACGCCTACTACGGGCAGAAGGTGAAAGTGCGTCGCGTCGTGCCGCACCCGCTCTACAACGTGGGCGTCGCGCACGACAACGACATCGCGCTCTTCCAAGTAAGCTGACGAATACTACTGTCGTCGTACTTATCGAACACTGACAAGTTTGCTAAGCCTGAATACATAGACAGTAAATAGATAGCCCTTAATAGCTAATTATTTTCGACTCCAGGGCAAGGGGGCTCTGTTATTTCAAATTTATTTACGGTGCAGCTAGCTGTGCGCGTCCGCTACCACGAGCAGCTGTCGCCGGTGTGCCTGCCGCCCGCAGAGCGCGCGCTGGCGCCCGGTACCATCTGCACCGTCATCGGCTGGGGCAAGCGCGACGACAAGGACAGTGAGTAACGCAACGCACAACACTGCGCTACGGAGAACATAATGTTATGGGTTCCTAATGTTTTGATGTAATATAGTGTCGGAATACGAGCCGGCGGTGAACGAGGTCGAAGTGCCGGTGCTGAACCGCGACCTCTGCAACCAGTGGCTCGAGCACCGCGAGCTCAACGTCACGGAAGGCATGCTCTGCGCGGGCTACCCCGAGGGCGGCAAGGACGCTTGTCAGGTGAGTGTAGCTTCTGGAGCTACTTCTTAGAGCTGAAAACTGTAGTCCAAAAAGTACACATCAGCTCTAACTTTGAAAATTGAACTCAGGCGTAGTGAGAATATCTTATCTTGACTTCATAAGAGCCACATGTTTGCATTAAAGGTATAATAATTTTGAATTTTTGAATCTGATGATTTTTGAATCTTTTAACGATTTTTTAAATCGTATGAACAATTTTGCGATTCTGTCTATTCTAATAAGCCTTTCTGTTAATTTAATTTTATCATAATTTCCCTTTTAATTTTCACTATAAGTATTATGTGAAGTAAGTAGCTTTCTTTTAACAAAACTGCAAAATAAAATAATATATCTACCACGGATTGGATCTATATTTAATAAATTATTCATCTAAAATTGAACTAAAACATTGTAAGTACCTACTAAGGGACTGGGCGTCCTCTTGAAACATTCTGCGGATTCAGCCGATCCATTGTTACACCCCTGGTCGCTTCCAAATATTGGGCAAAACGCTACGTCCGCGTTATAACGCTATTCAAGATTTATGAGTTTACTTCTTAGTATTAATAGTTAAACTTAGAGATATTTTCTGGAGTAAAATTAGCTTATGCCCTTATTTAGGATACAGTCTGCCTCTGTGCCAAATTTCTATGCGACTAGTTCACCTTAATACCATAAAGGTAACAGAGCGATAGCTAGATGGATTTGTAATACCCTCGTATTTATTCTACTAATTATTTTCTATATATTATAAGTATAGATATGATAAATGCGAAAGTTTGGATCTACGGTGGATGAACGTTTGTTGTCTCAAGAAGCGCCGCAACGACTGAACCGATTTGCCTGGCACAGAGATAGATTGTAGTCAAGACATATAAGCTACTTTATATCCCGGAAAATAAGAGTTCCTGCGGGAATCAAAAAACTTCAATCCACGCGAACGCGCGAACACGTTTTTGCGTTAATGCGTTTCTAAATCGGAAACAAGGTGTTTACCAGACTAATCAGATCATTGAGACATGATAATGTAATCTCGTTATCCATGTCTTCGATGACGCGTTCACCGTAGCGGAGTGGAGTGGAGATATTATAATTAGAAAACCAATTCGATTGGTCCATCGATCGTATCTGGCTTTAGTGGAGATGCGTCCTTATCTGCTGCGCTGACGTGCGTTCTATTTCAAACACAATAAAAGTCCAACAAACAGGGGGATGAAAAATTGTATTCTAAGATTAAGTAGGTATTTGCTGAGACGTGAGATCTCTCGTATATTGCTAGACTCTACGTTGAAGGCAACATTCAATAGCTCTAATATAAGCTCGATATAACGTTGTTTTTACACAATAGAACTGTAATACCAATGAAATGTACGAGTTTTTGTATCTTATTTTCAAATTCATGGCAGGAAATATATTGCGTATTGTTGCTGTGTTCAAATAAAATAATGTTATTTTGTTGAAGCTGAATATTTTTATTAAACTTCTATCAAAGAATACTTAATAGTGGTAACAGGTTTCTTGTGAGAAGGTATTAATTGTTGTAATTACATAATATTATAAATGCGAAAGTGTGTTTGTTTGTTTGTTTGTTTGTTGGGCTGTCCTTGAATTACGCAGCAACGGAGCGATATGATTTTTTGCATGGGTATAATTGAGGACTGAAAGAGTATTTGAGGTACTTTTTATCCTGAAAAAAAGAAGGTTCCCGCGGTATTTTTAAAAAAAGAACTCCACAAATTCGCTGGCAAAAGCTAGTTGTACAACATTCCATAGTACCAGTAACCAGTAACCAGGTCACGCGACGGTAATTCTTCTTCGTGAAACTCTTGGCAGAGAGGTTGTAGTCATCATGGAGTGACGTCCGTAGCGGCAGATATGATTCACCTCACGAGCACGCCACTTCTTCTTGTTGGCAGACAGCCTGGAACACTCGTGCAATGGACCCGCCACAGCAGACTTAATTCGGTCGGTCCATCGCATGGGCGATCTTCCTCGCCCTCTAGTATCCCCCACTTTACTCCTGCATGACGAGGCGCTCGATGGACTCACTCTCACGTCGGAAACCTTGTGAACGTGTTCCAGGGCGACTCCGGCGGGCCCCTGCTGTGCAAGGACCCGGACGACGCGTCGCGCTGGTACGTGGGCGGCATCGTGTCGTGGGGCATCAAGTGCGCGCACCCGCGCCTGCCCGGCGTGTACGCGTACGTGCCGCGCTACGTGCCCTGGATCCTGCAGCAGATCGAGCTGTACAACGACGACGACGCCAAGTCCGACGACGGCTGAGCGCCGCCCGCCCCCCGAGCCGAAGGGCAGAGTGACGCGGTCAACGACCTACTCACGTAACCACTCGCGTACATTGAGTTACAGGGAAGCACTGGGGCTCGGTTCCCTTTTGATAGAAAGTCACGAATGATAGACAAAATGAATAAAAAATTGATTTGATTTGAGGGCTACCGACACGAAATTGCAGTCGGAAAATCTTACACGCTCCCAAGTTTCATTTTTTGATTTTCTTCACCCTTTTTGTACGTGTAAAAGAAAGCAAACAGCTAAGTATTTTTCTAAGTAAGAAAATATTTTGAGCTCATTCTGTTCTATTCAGAATATTTGAGAAAAATTATGTGCTCACCACGCTTGCTTTGGTAATAGCTAAGTATAAGTTTTTTCTTCTCATGCTTTTTAATCGTTTTTAACCTACCATTAAACAAGTAATCGAAATATTAACAGTGAAGGAGGGCCCTGGATGCTTCGAGTCGATTTTATATACGTGTTTACAATTCAACTAATTAAAACCGCGTGAAGCTTTCTATTAAAACTGTAATATATGTCAATTAACAAGTGATTCCGTAGTGGTTACGTTTGTACGCAACGCAAGCGATTGAAACGAATCATTTATGTGACGCGTGTTGCATTTCGAAATTATTAGAGACAATAAACATATTGAATAATTAATTTATTATGACAATAAAACTACTAGTGACAATAAAATATATTAAAATAACGACAATAAATTGTATTCTACCTACTAGTGACAATAAAGTAAAAACTACTATTAACGATAAATATTTCTATATTATATAAAAAAAGCATTTACTAACTGAAATGGCTAAGTATTTTTACATATCACCTGTATAATGATCGCGTGGTAGGAGTCTTTTCAGATGAACCACACATCGACAAAAATGTCGCCAGGCAGGGACGACTGACGGTGAAGGTCTGACTGTAGCTGCTTGAAGTGGCTTTGTTGTAACCACATAATATTACTAAAAAAATTGAACGGTGGTTGTAACTCGTAATGTGGTTGACCGCTTGCGTTCGAATGCAGTGAAATATTCGCAGCTGCATAATAAAGTGCGTGTGAATGGATCTAGGCGTTTTTAATATAATTTTGCACTCGGCTACATTTTTGTCGCCGTGTGTTGTTCGTTGCGTTTGTGTTATATGTGGCACGTCTAAAAAGACCCTAAAGGTAAATGATTAGATGCTGTGATATTACGGAACTGTATATTATGAATGGTGGAGTCGGAGTAACAAGCGTTTATCCGAACGTGTCAAAGTTGAACTTTTTTATACACTTTGAACGTTTTAGGTGGAAACACACTTATAACACGCGACGCGATCAAACCCCGATGACCGGGCAAAATCAATCGCGTTCGTAGTATGAGTCTATATAGGCATAATGATATACCAATATATGTCGTGTCATCGGGTCGGGTTGTGAAATATAAGTATGTTTTCGCCCTTATTTCAAGTTTCTCGATACTTTTTCTCGGGATATCTAGCGTCATAGTGTTAATATCGTGTTTACATTATACAGAAATGTTTAACGTAAGATGCTTATGAGTAGGTACGACGTAGCTGATGGCTCACCGACCAGCACGCGATGCGCTCTCGCCCGCGGCGTTCGTACCGCATTGTCGCGAATTTTTTAAAATAATATAATCGCAGAACGTGCCAAGATTTATTGTATAAAGTACTTCCTACATCATCAGTATGCTTCAGTGAGACTGCACCGCCACTGCCACCGGGCACGATGTCAGTCCAGGGCTAACTTACCACTGAATAAAATACTCATTATAAGCATAAAGACCTACACCTTTAGTAGATGCTCAAAATTCAAATCACTTATACATGCGCTGGTATACTGAAGGCGGTCTATGCGGGACGTGCGTGTTGACTGGTGTGCGAACAGCAGTAGTCTGGGAAGCTTTAGACTAAACTTTTAGGATTTTTGTATGACACCTCTTGGTTTCCCCGTAGATATTAGACGTTACTTCGGTGTATATTTGTTTGATGTTTGGTGTTGTAGATCTAGTGGAAAATGCTTTTCTAGACTAGTCCTCTAATTTTCTGTGAGTCAAAGTCAAACATCATAATTATAATTCAATGATACTATATATTAATTAATATTAATTACCAGAAATATATTATTACTGTGAGATGGTAGTAATAAAAAAAAAATAGAGGCCGCGTAGAGCCGTGTAGCATCGGCGTGGTTTCCTTTGTAATAACCATCTCCCGATGTCTCATAAAAGTTCAAAAAAGTGATGGCAAACCATTCATTTGTTTTTGTGAATTTTCGAAAAGGAGTTTTTGCATTGTAAATAAGATTTGAAATACTTAAAGAAATTATGAATTTGAATTCCGATAGTTTTGGATGCATTTTCTTGTAAGCTATTTAAATGCACTGAAAAATGCGTCAATGCAGTTTGAATAAAAATCAAGAAAGTGTAATATCAGAAGTTACTATTACAAGATTAGTCCTCGAGTATTCGATTGCAGGTGCCGGCATTATAACTCTTATGTAATTTTATAAGATTATTCAAAAGATTTTTTATTACAAGCTAGGTAGGTAACCGGTATTAGGTACATAGCTCTTCCTGAAAAGACAATAAATTAGATATGTAAATTATTTATTTAATTTTAAAAATATTTATAACAAAATTATCTAATTAATTTTTTTTTAAAAATACAATATAGAAAAATTAGTCCTTTGCCAAATGCTGAAAATACTCTTTTGATATTTATATTTATAAAAAAGAACATGACATTCCAGTGTGTAATATATTTAATAAACAATAAGGTTTTAGATATTGTTTTACTGGTGAATGTAAAAATTAGTACTATAGCTTTAATAGTGAGTAAGAATAAAATAAATAAAAAAATATAATCAGTAGCCCAAAAATATTATTGTTCATAGTATTACCTAATTCGTAAATAATAATTATTGTTTTATATTTTGCTTACTTCAATAATATTTTTTCATCTATATTCATTTTATGATAAAATATACATATTATAGTGTTTTATATTCTACAACTGAATTCTGTCAGATATTAATATTATGGAACTATTTTACTGTTATTAAATCAATAAAATAGTTCTATAGCTACGAAAGTATAAAGTAAGTCTAGTGAATCATTTTTATATACATAAGTTTTGAGAAATGGCGGAAAACTATGCTCAAGGTTGCTATTATATAGATAGTGTGTATAAATAATATATAGACACATAATATTATCTATAGAATTGTACGTGTAACAACGTAGTTTCTTCCAGCATAATATTGCCAAAACTAACAAATATACCATTTATTTGACGAAATTTTAATATCATTCTTTATTTTTTCAAATTAATAATTATTAATTTGAAAAAATAAATGACGAATATAATATGATTTGATAGTAAAAAATATGTATTCCTGAAATAACATATAACTATATGTTAATATATGTTAATGGTTGTAGTCTGATATAATATAAATTATCACTATATATAATTATTTAGAATTTATTATTATATACCTATAATAAAAAAAAATATCAAAATTATTTAATAAAACTATTTTCCGATCAGTTGCTTAACTTGTATTGAAGAAAACTGCGATGTTACATGTACTACAAAGGTTGTCGACTTCTTATGAGTCCCCCTCTTTACTCGAGCTTTCTACTAGCGTTAATATATAAATATTTAAATAATATCTAACGTAAATTAAAAGAGATCTTTATACAAACAAAAATATGTATTAGGCATTGATGACAATAATGTAATGGTGTCAAAATATTAATATGTTGTAATATGAAAAACTATATCTAGTTTCCTAGTCATATACCTACCTATTACTTTTATGGTGGTTTTGTTATATATTTTTGTCTCACAAAAATCTTCGTGACTCAATATGCAGCTAGTCATTAGTTTGAATCGATTTTTGTTATTTATGCGCTTTCATCGAATATATAATTTTATTTTTAAATACTAAGAATAAAATTCGTTATGCAAAATAAGTGTTATGATGTTTTTTGTCGGAATGATGTGGTGTGCGATGAATGCAGTTATTTTGTAATTACCATACCGTCTATTAATATACCTACTGATTGTATTATTTTAGATATGACAATTATGTAGCTTAGATATTAATAATTAGGAATAACGTAAAAATAGATTTGCTTGAGAGTTTCTATTTTCTACCTTCTTTTATTTAAGTAAGTATTCTATTTAAGTTAACCTTACAATACCTTCAATTACTATAAACAGTAATTATTTATGTTACGTTTAAACAAGAAAGTGGTTATGCATTTAGAGTCTAGATTCGGATGTAGCCAAGAAACTTATAAATACGGTAAGAAAACAGTGTAGCTAACAAAAACTTAATCAAAATTGAACTCACTAAAAAGGGCAGATAATGTTGTTTTAACTTGCTTCGTTTAAAATTAAAATAAAAAAATTCAACACTTGATTTGAATAATGTGTAACTTGTAGGTATTCGAATTTAAGTTAACTAATTTTTTTCATATGAATGAAGGAAATTAGTTAATTTTTCCTACGTAAACATTTTTTTTATAAAATAGAACGCTTTTAATTATATATAAGTAGGTACTTCCGAATTGACACAAACCACTAGAAAGTTACACTAAATAAAATTATAAAATGGCGGAAGTAAACGATTTGTAGGATTTTTGTATGTCGTTAACGCAATCTAGTCTTTGTGACGTACTTACCAAGCTCCCAAACATTTGGACCGGTTTCAAGGTTTTAATAATTGTTTGATTGGAATTTTTATCGAGGTTGGTTGGTTACTTCCAAATATTGTGAACCATAATATCAGTTCGGTATCATTTTAATTTTACTAAGGTCTTTTGAAACACATAAAAATCAATACAATTTGATATCTTAAGCTAACGTTGCCACTTGTCAGGGCTATTTAAATTTTTAATTAATTACTTGTTATTTCTAAAATTTTATAGAATTGATACCTAATAGTCTTCAAAATGTTCTACTTTTTTACATCAAACTATCCCCTATTAGGGTCGCTTTGATTTTTAGATACAGTTAAGTGTGAAAACACTAAGGGCCTTTTTGTATAACGACTTTCCGCGCGAACTCATTCTGTTCAATAATATCACGGGCGCTACGAACTCGATTTGCGTGTATCTGAACAGAGCACGACAGAATTGCCTTCGTAGCTAGTGTTAGTTGCATCTGACGCGATCTAATTGCGCATAAAGTCGTTGCATGAAAAGGCTCTAAAATACATATAAATAAACATGAGATGCATTGGTATTTGGCTTTATACGGAACATTTGACATGTTCAGCTCTAAATGTTTATACATGATAGATGTACTAATGTAAAGATATAAAACTATATTATGTCGTATACAATATAATGTAGATGTTAATCGCTGTTGGTCTCACGTAAGTAGGTAATGTACGTGTTCATTTCTTGGGCTTTGTTCGGATTGTGTTTGTAATTTAGAGTTGTTTAGGAAATCTGAGTAGGTCTAACCTCTATAAAAGTAGTCAAATTGTTTTAATTCATCGTCAACAACTCATAGACGTTCACTGCTGGGCAAAGGTCTTTTGTAATATCCATACGCCGCGATCTCGCTGCGAGAATCGCTTTATCCCGTGGCACCTGTGACTTTTCCGGTGTCGTCATTAAATTCAGTGTGGGTCTGGTATTATCTGCAAACGCTGCTTCATGCTTTCCAGTATGAAGTCGATATTCAATCCCCAACGTCCCTCAAGGCCCCAACGTCTCCCACTTTGCAAGATCTAGTGTACCTTGAATTGCCACTTAAAGGTGACTCTGGTACTCCTACGCAACTTATTTGACCACTTCAAAGCTTTTTATTTGAAACTTCGATCGGGCATACATACTCGTCTCCATCACCCGCTGAGTGACTGAGCTTTCTTATGAGACTTATAGGTATGTACTTGGCGATCATATCTCAAAGTCATGTGGTTGATTGTACACTATACTTTACTTACAAAGTCCGAACAAGCCCTACGAGTCAGCTGGATTGACTCTCAACTAAATATAAATTTATAGAGAACGTTTTTAATGTTATCGCACTAGAGACAATAAATGTTTTATATATTAAATAAGGAAGATACATTTCTAAATTCTTCGTGTGTTGAAGTCGTTGAGATTTTTATTTAGTGTTGCCGCAAAAATACTATAATATTATTGATATATAGTAAATTATAATTAAAAAACTATCTACAACAGGGATTGATGAAGAAATCAAATTAACATTTTTCTCTTACATAAGACTCTACTCGTAGGTATAAAGTTTTGCACCAGCGCAGCGTAGCTACGACTTAGCTAGTCGTAGCTCGAAGTTATAGTAACTACAAATTCGTAACGATTCTACGGTACGAGTAGTCGTAGCGCCTACGAAATCGTCGCCTCGAGAATCTACAAAATTGTAGCCCTTTGAGCTACAGCTTCGTAGGCGCTACAACGTAGATGTACGGAGTGTATTTTATTTTACTTCCATGGTTGATAAATAAAATTAATAATTCAAGATTTTGGCTCTTTTCAGACCGATCACTGTCATAATACTTCTTCACAAGCTTCGTTAATTCTGCTTTACCAAGGATACCCCGATTTATATATAATAAAATGATTTATTTTACAAACAGAACTCCACCCCGAGAAAGTTTAGTAAACCTACTTGATATTTTACGCAGAAGAAAATCATGAATTCTAAAATCAAAGACTTTGCCTCGTGCCTAATAATATAGTTTTATTAATAGGTATTAGGTATACATAAAAACCATTTCGTAATTTATGAGAGATTGGTTTTTTCATCAATCTATGTAGTTCCACTATCCAAAGCCTGATAACCGACAATATAAAGAGTAAAATATAAAAGGTTGTGTACTTACTAGATGTGTAGATACTGTAGTTTAACGCGGCGGCCTGTAGCTAAACTCTGCAGGTGCAGCATTTATGTTGATCATTGTAGAAACCCCATTTGTAAGTACCTGCACAACTGATCATCAATTTCAGTACCATTATATTTCAAACAGATAAGGTTTGAGATGACAACCAAATAATGAAATATTTTTATTCATCCAACGGCCACAAATTTGGTCAATTGAAAATTTAAAATTCAAATAAACACTCGTATTCAAGGCAATATTATTTAACTTTTAATTATTCCACTTAAGTTTCAGTTACGCACTAAGTAAAGACTCTGTAACATCGAAAATTATAAATTACTTTTTACGCGCCGTACAAATAATTTTTTATTCAAATGCTTTAGTATAAGTAGATACATTACGTACCTGTACGAATTTTACAATTATATTTTTATAATTCACATACGAAAAAAATATTGATTTTCTTTTCAAATAACGAGAACAAAGCCATAATTAAATAAAATCCTTTATTGCCATTTTATTCTGAATAAGAGATAGTTAGAATCTTCTTCCGTATAACTTTACAAACCTTTTTCCTTACCTTACCGTTTTCCGTATTTTCATAAAATCGATGTATTTTTTATTATGTAGGCTTATTTTTAACTAATTAGAAAATAAAATGGCCGTACAATAAACATTTGACAATAAATATTTAATATGAAAATTTATATTACAGTATTATATACCTTGCCTACCTTATTTCTATACCTACGTAGATATCTAAATTTATATTTTTTCATCGCCTAAGGCTTGTGAGCTAACTTTGTAGTCTAGATCGTAAATTGATAGGTAATATGGCTTAAGAAGTAAAAACGATACGATTATGGAACTAAAAAACTTTATAGGATTTAAATAGCTACTACTAAGCTAAAATTGTTTATTGTTTAAATCTGACGTTTTTCCTACTTAAGCAAGATGTACTATTGTGAATGTAGTCATATAATAGACACGCACAAAAAATCTAAGCTATAGTTAGTATTTTGGTTTTTACAGAAAAATTAGGTACTTTTATATTATTAAGTACGTATAATAACATATCTACTTACTATTTATTTCTTTATCGATGTTAAATGTTGTGAAACGCGAGTGTTGCTTTTGTAATCTTCTATTCTGTATTATAAAAAGAATAAAACACATTTTGTAATTATCGTCGGCTAAAGAAAAATAGTAGACATACCACATGGCATGTAGGCATGGAGCACTAGCTGTTCCATGGTTCTTAATTTTCCATATTAATTCGCTTTGGCTTTAAAATATACGATACATTATATAGGTATTCAGTATTTCTATTGTTTTCTTTAAAAAATAGATAGACAAATAGAATACTCTTTATTTGTAACAACAAAGAAAACAGATAAGAAGAGTTTAAACACAAATATGTAGAAGTAGGATACAAAGGCGGCCTTATCGTTTAGTAGCGATCCCTACCAGGCAACCTAGAATCAGAAAGAATAATTTTATCAGAATTTATATCAAAGAGTTTACGTATATATTTAGATAAAACTGTAATGTTATCAAAATTGTCTATTAAAAATTGTAATTCTACGCAACATATCACTCTATATCCAACTATGCCCAATGGGTATGTAGTGTACTACTTTGTTACATTTTTCATAAAAAAATATGTATTTGTAGCAATTTATTCCGAATTTCATATTCATTCTTACGTCCAGTAATATTGTTTAATGCAGTTTAAAAGTATTTGTGTTATATTCTGAAAAAGACAAACAATTCAAAGAATAACTATTATTGTTTTTGTTATTGCCAAGCGAAAATTGGCTCGAATATATGACTTATTGACAATAATTTAACTACACTAAGATATATTTTTCTATACTTAGCATTGTTTAAGGGTGATTGTTTTAAGAGATTAGCGACGTCCCTCGCCATGATAACATTTATGTTAGTTATTTTCTTGAGTCCATAGCGTTAATGTTTTAATGTTAGCTGCTGGAATCCGGCGTGGATGTTGCTTGATAGTTTGTGTAGCTCTACTTTGTTCCTCAGGCTTAATTAAATAATACATTAAGAATCTTTGCCTTTTATTATTATCCCAATAACTATCCTCAACAAAGTACCTAGCTCTTTTGTTACAAACTATGAATATTGAAACAGTTGTGCACACCGCAAGTTTCATTTAGATGCTGGCTGCGCTTGTCGTTAGAGCGCAATGTTCTGTAGCAAGGGTTTCTGATGCCGAGCGAGTACCTAATAAGATTTCAATAAATTAAATTGACAGGTCATCTACACTATCCGAAAGTAGCGTTCAATTGTATATAATATGCTACTTCTTCAATAATATACGCTGTCCCTTAATTGATTCCTTAAACTTGTGTAAAGGCAAGTCTAAAATCGACTGCGGAATATTATTATAGAACGTCACGCCCATTCCCACAAACGACTTCTAGACTTTCTTGAGACATAGTCGAGGAATCACGAGACTTTTTATATTTCTCAATTGCCTATCGTTTAAATCGCCCTTCTTTTGGTGACTCAGAATATTTTGTCTGACAAAAATTATGAGAAGCTACTGTAAGTGCCTATTATCATCACGTGCATTGACATGGTGAAGGAAACTATTAGGAAGGAAGTTTGAGCTAGAAACCTGTAATTAGATGATTCCAAAGGTTCGAAGTTCAGGGGTTTAGATCGCTAGAGAAAATAATAAATTAAACACAATATGTCAGATTAAAATTTTACTAATGGATACACTTCAGTTACATAATCAACAATAATCATAAATAACTAGGTAGGTTGTAATACGAACTATTGACCCTTAGCTAATACAAAAGATTACAATTTTGTAATGTACAATTATTTTACTAATTGTAATCGTAAAACGTTTATTCATAAAATGATTATCGGACTGTAACTGTAACGTAGAAAGACGTTATTGTTTAAAGACGATTTCTATCACGAGTGTTGGAAAACAATATAGAAGAAATTATTTCGAAGCTATCTAAAAGAGTGAAATATTTATCTATTAGGTACAGATAGTTTAATCAAGAAAATTGTGAAACAAGATAAGTACATTATTACATCTTTATAATCTAATCGCATTCACAACACTTTCGTATTTAACTTTAATTTGTTCGGGTAAGGTCATAATAATTATTTATTATAAAACAGGATTATGATAGTTACACAATCTATAATCATTACTTATTATCCCGAGATGCTTATGAATATGAAATTTGTACAAGCCAATGAGATTACATATAATTGACTGAGAAACATTACAATTGTCTGCCTAGTCTTCCGCGTTCGAATTACTCATTAAACTAATGTAGTGTATTAAAGGACAATCTGTAAAATTCATAATATTTTCAAAATCATAAATAATATTCGCTTTTACAGAACTTTCATTTCGATAAAAACACAAATGCATAAACACAAATTGAGTATTCACTTTCTAGTTCAGTCTTGAATATTTTATCTAAATTGACTAACACGTTGGCCCTTAATTCCGTTAAAGGCCACAATACACCGATAATATTATAATTATTACACTTTATGGGCTTTTCAGACGCGTTATTTGTCATTTTTTATTTTTATGGCACTTTAGTTTTACACTACTAAAGTTAAGTTTAATATGAATAAATTTCGTTTAATTGAACATTTAATTGTTTCGTTTGATCGAGTCGAATTGACCGATTCTTATGATGACACCCATCGTTAAAAAAGTACTGTACGTAAATGATTATATACTATATAGCGATCATTTATATTTAGAAGATATCCGATCAAATATCGACCGGATTTGAAAGTACTCCTGTACAAAACATTACACTAACAAGTTACTATAACACTAGTGTCGGGGCTAGTTTACACTAACACATTTAATACTGAATAGACACAGTTTAACAGCTAGTTTGAACAGCGACACAACACCAAGGGAACGCTAATATTGTCGATTCATTACATATTTTGTTATATTTTAAGCTAAGCGTCGTTTCGTATCAGATCAAATTGGCATTTTAACGGAATCGGACACTTCTACAGATAGACTTTTTTTAAAAACCGTATAGATTCTGGAGCGTGGCCGGGCCATCATCGGACAGAACCTACAACCTGGTGGGTCACCTGATGTTAAGTGATTACCGCCACCCATGAACACTTGTAGTACCAGAGGCACCACCAATGCATTGCCAGCTTTTCAGGAACTTATTGGTTCGCCCCTTGAATAACCCCATTGTAATTAAGTTGATACACCAGCGCTGGACGGGCGACGGGCGCTGTCATGGCCCTGCCATGTGCCTACACAAGGGCTTAATAAGACCTAATTTATCGAGTATAATAGACACCTTCGTAACTTTTATTTCGCATCAGTCATTCTTTAAAATTTCTTTTCAGGGTTTTCGTTAAAATAATATTGTATTTCGTTAAAATATAATCTGTGTAGAAATGTCTAAGAAAATATTGAATTAGCAACTATTTACTAGAAAAAAAAAAAATTGTTAAAAAAGGTTACGTACTCTCGTATATCTATTAGATTAAGTATATTATTACGGCATTAAAATTAAAGATATGCGTACTATGCGATGTTAATTGTCCAAAAATAGTTGAAAATACAGAACTTTAGTACAGATTTTATGAGTACTTACGCAATACATAGAACGGGAGAGCATTTCGTATTTTCTACGTAAATAATGTTTTTACAGCTACTTGGCAAATTTTAGATATGTGATCAAAAATATCATTATGGGGGACGTATTCTATTACGATTTGAGGTACTCGACTAATTCAAACGGCTAGGTCCAGCTCGATCTTTGTTACTTTACAAATTACAAGGCTTTCCTACCTTCAATTTAGAGATTACGACGGTAATACTGACCTATACTGAAATAATCTTATATAAGAGTAAACTCTTGGGATGCAGTTCCTCCAAAAGTTGGCTCAACCTGACGGGCCTTGCAGATTTCGTTCATCTCACATTAATCAGCCACAATTGATAAACTATGATAAAAGTCAGTAGCCTAAAAAATTTCAAAATTCCTAATCAAAATTCGATAAAATTTCAATTTATTAAAAGGGCACATAAATGCATATAGACGATTATAAAATTATAATAATCCCTCTCAATAATAACCCGAGCTAACATTATAACTAACTTTTTCTGCCAAATATCGATAAAATTCGAACGATTAAAAAATAGATTAAAACTTACAGAGAATATGAATAATAATAATAATTATTAGTCGATGAAAACATTTTTTGCACCTCAGATTAAAACGTATAATATTATGCACCTAATATAAATTTTGAATAGACCAGAAATACAGCCAATAAGGTGGGAACATAATAAAAGAATAATAAACGAAAAAAAAAATTTTTTTTTTCACCATATAGCAAACCAAATAAAAACAGATACTTTGAAAGGATCACTACCATTAGAAATGAAACGAACGGCGCGCACAGAAACCAATTTTGACACCTCATTCGCTGCATTTCTTTGACATAAATAAACCTACGAACATAATAATTATTCTTCTACAACTATGATTATATGAACACTGTGATATCTTATATAAATTTTGCATTTGCAAGTTTCACCAGAGATTAGTAATTGTAGAGATTGCTAACGACATACATTAAAACAAAGCTCCTTGTAGTCTAGCTTTAATGTGTTAGATGGCGTTACTGTGCAAGCGTATGGATGTTCCCAATACGTGATCATAACATACTTTGTTTGCAATTTTTTAGTGTCCATTTAAATTATTTATTTTATGTAGAGCAATACTGCCACGGTAGCAGTACATAATAATTAGTGAAGGCTACCTCCCACCTAATTGAACATTAGGGCACGATATTTGCTAGTATATTATAAGCCAATTTGTAAATATATTTCATTGTAACATCAAGTTTGCGCCTATCATTTCTCCTCAACGCGCAACAGAACCGCAAGTTATCGCAATCGCGGTATAAAGCAACAAAAGCTGCAGAATCATAATATGCCTATTTCATATTTATCATAGTTAGGCAAAATATTAAGTTATTATATTATTAGTAATAATTAAAAAAATACAAAATACGCAGATTTAAATAAAAAAAATATAAATTGCGATTCTAGTAACACCATCTAGGATAATTTTCAGCAAAACAAAGACTTAGAAATCTATTTATATTTCATCTCACTAATCTCAGGTTACACTCAATAAATATATTTTCAGTGTTAGTAACAAAAATGTATACACTGTTTATACGCGGATTATACAAGACTAATATTTATGTTTAAACAGTGTGTAAATTTTTATAAGTAAGACTGTTATAATGATAAAATTTTCAACAAATTAATTTAGCATAAAACCTTTTTTTAAAACCTTCATTTATATTTAGCACAATTATAATATATAATATGATTTTCAAATATAGACTTTTTACTTAAATTTAATGATATGACGCAAGCGCAATGATTTCTACATATAATATACAAACGAACCCACCAACTTCGATGCTTTTACAATACACCACCACGTTACATTTAAATGTAGCTTGTTAATAGCCAGAAATAGGAAAACGCTAATGAAATGAAGTGACAATAATTAATAAATTAATACATTATTCTAAGTAATTTAAAAAATAGTCGTAAATATTTAAAATCAGTCAAAATGTAGCCTCTACTTAAAATTTGTGGGAAGCTATCGGATCGTATACAAAGTCCGGAGCACTGCCACTTAAAGAACTTCACTCGGTGATAGTAAAAAAGATCCTAGTGCTGTTCCACAGGGAACATTGTCAAAAAGGTTACTTTTAACTAGTTAAAAATGGGCGTTTATGTACTGTTATAGATTACCCAGCCCAACACCGTTCCACAACATATATTTCTCAAACCGCCTAAACGACCTTCAATCCGGAGTGTTTCGTTGCGACAGATGAGCGAATGATTCCTTTTGATTTTCTCAAGAGAATAATGAAGTAGTGCTGAATAGTTTCAGCGAGGCTGGGCCGACTACGTGATGCATATATATGGATGTTTCATATATATAATGAAACATTTCACTATACAAAGCTAAATCATTACATGAAATTCTTTGGTTTGTGTAGCTATACAGACGGACAAATTACAGGCGCTAATCGTTTCATCAAAAATTGGATTCAAAACTTACATTAAAGATAATAATTAAATAATTATATACTTTTAAGATCAGCTTAATAATATAATGTTACAAGAAATACTTATTGAACGTTATTAGAATCGGCTTACTAAGATAATACTGGTTTAATGTAGCTAAAAAACTTAATTAAATTATATTAAAACACCGTATTATCGTTGAGATGAATCTATTTTGAAATCTTTTGAACGATATGTAACTGATTTCCGAGGATGTTGATTTCAAATAAATACAATACAACGGCTTTTTAACTTTCTACTTCTTCAAGCTTTAGTCGGAGTTTTTCCTTTACCATATTGGGAGAAGATTACTTATTACATACCTACTCTATGAGTAGAGTTAGGTTAACTAGGGCCTGGTTACGATATCCTACCACAACAACACACGGTAATGTATCTCAAGCTTAATTTATAATTCAGTTATTTACTACTCCCCCTTAATAGACATACGCTGGCGATGTGGTTATGTAACTATTATTTTGCTTAGTATAAACTAAATTGACAGGTCTTAATATCGTTCTATGTCTTTCAAAATACTCCACGCGGAAAAGGATTTTTTTTTTTAGATAGACTTGCACTTGGTGACGAACTATGTATGGAAAGCACTGAGGTTGAAGCGCGCTTGCCTAAAAAATGCCTATTCACTCTTGCCTTATAGGTACTCAAAATAGGTGGCAGGAAACACGGATGCCGGAAGGACGTTCCACACTTTACCGGTTCGTGTTAGAAACGTTGAACTAAAGCTTTTCGAGTGAATATGTTGGATTTCTGCCACTTAAGGATGCCAACGATCACGACTTTTTGCAGTTTTGTGGTAGAGCGGTGGAGGCACGAGGTTGTGAAGTTCCTGCGCGCACGCTCCACAGTATATCCGCTACAGACATACGCAGGCGACATTGCGTGGTTGCTGTACTGAGCATTTTCAACTGCGTTAATGATCGATATAGTGAGTCTTGGCCAGAGACTCATTCGGCCATTAGATGCTCCTGCATCTATGTCGTTGTATTTGATTGAGGGATTGCGATAGCAATCCCGCCCTAATCGAATAAATATTGCCCGTAGGTTTGGATGAATGTAATTGACTAAATAATACTTTGATATTTTTGATAATTACCCTCACGTTTAGATGGTGGTTTGCCTGTCGTGTTGTGGTTTTGATTAGATTTGTGAGGTCAAGGGCCGCTATAAGGGACGAGTGGAGGCGGCCTTTAGGTAGGGTTTGAGCGTTTTAAGAGATGAGTTCTCTAGCGTGATTAGTTTAGGAGTGATACCTCCCATTTCTGGACTGTGCCCTAATAGACACGAGATTTAGACCTGTCAATTTAGATATTTTGAGAATTGAGTCGCCATTTCGGCACTGATTAGTCACAGCGAGTGAAAAGAGAGGAGTGAACTAATATGAGGTGTGATAAATGGTATTGAAAATGTCAAATTAAATTGCCAATACTTCTGTCGCGGGTTGGTATCGGCTGCTGTTTTGTATAGCACATCTTGTTCAGCTTACTTGTCTAAATAGAAGTTAGTCTTACTTCGTATGCCTTCAATAAATAATTAATGAAGAGTGTGTAATTAGAATGTCGGTTAAAGTCCGAGGAAAATAAGTTCTCACCTCATGATCGGGAACCTAATGACAGCATGTGCTTTAAAAAGTTGCGAAAATAGAAATAGAGGTGAAAAAAGATTAAACGTTTAAGATAATTTATTTATGCTTATTTTTGGCAGGTGAGAACTTATTTACAGTGGGAACTTTTTAATTAGACTTTATTTGAGGTTATCTCGCTCATCATTTATCGAAGACATTTAAGTAATACAGATCAATTGTATAAAAAATAATTATAATTATTTTAATCCGTGATAAAACCTGGGGAGTGGGAAGTGCTAGAAAAAAGTGGAATAACTCTTAACCTATATAATACACGTTTGGAAGAGAGGAAGTTGGTGGAAGTCAGGAGATTCACTGTAAAGCTAAGTCTTGTAATATTCGCTGTTCTAGTTTATATTGGGCCATATAACATTAGGCCAATACTTACAAGGGCACCAACCACGATCATTTTTTCGTCGATGTTTAGTCTCGACCACGATCCATTCAAGTGAATCGAAATAACGACAAATAAACGACCGTAAATATCGTGGTAAGTACCCGTTACAGTTATTACGTCGTTTAACAACGAAATAAATCTAAAATCATACATTTCTTTAACGATCCATTTTCTAGTATTCGTTTTTCCTGCAATTTCAGGGTATAAGATCGTTCTGCTTTGAATCTGAATTTCAGATTTCACAAACTGAGGGTACTTAGGCTACCTCTTTATTAAGTTTTTAAATGCATCGGATCACTATCACGCGATTGGGTCACATCACATATTCATTCCAAGGAAACTCCCACCATTACGTGATAATGGAAGAGGTCGCGACCCTCAACGAGGAATATGACGTAGGGTCTCAGTTGGCCTGCTGTATGGAAGCGAGGAAGGCCGGGTCGACGGACGCGACTTTAGCCGTGAGGAACGCGTGCATACAGAATAGGAGGCTCTGGAGGATTTGACATTCCAATTCCTGAAGCAAACAAATTACTTCAACAAACACGCACAAAGATGCTAGTACGCACACACACATGTACAATCATAGTATCTTATATACGAAGACATAACTGCTCAGTTTTATACCAAAGCAGCTGAACGTTATTGATCCATATTATTCCATACACAGGTGTGTCTATATATCCGTGTAATCATATTTTCGATCTGAACCGATTTTGTCGAAATTCGAAAGAGATAGCTTGCATACTGAAGCCATTAGATAGGGTTGAAGTACTACTTAATTGAACAGTTGGCTGGATTTCAAAAAACATAATTACTTACCTTAGTTTCAATGACTTTAGTCTCGGTGTCTTGGAAATGTAACTTCAATTTAGATTTTCCATCGTCGCTTGAACCTCTTAATTGAGAAAACCTGGAAAATGCAAATTATGTCTTCATTAACCACAATGTAATACAATGTAGGTATTTCAGCCAAATGTTGGCTAGGGTAGGGTACAAGCCTGTTTGCTGCTTCGGTTCGAGAATTATTTCGAGGTCTGCTTTCTTGGCAAAGGGCCTCGTGGTGAAAACAAAGGCTAAAATGGTACCTGTAAGACCAAACAGGCGGCGCCCCCGGCGTGCCTTCGCTAAGCGAGAACCCCGAAGACCAGTCGAGGGTGAGGCCGGCCGCGCGCCCCATGTGCACCACCGTGAACGTCTTCTTCTGCGGAACAAACAAACATTCACTAAAGATTTTAGACTTGATTCGTGGTTTTATGACATAAAATAATACCAGTACGTACCACGGTGAGTCTCGTCGTGACCACTGTTCGAAATTGGATCGAAATATCGACAATCCCAACTAAAATATCTACCGTAGTACGTACTCGTATTATTTTATAACACTTAAAACAAACGTTCAACTACGTCGCACTTGCCGCCATTTTATAGAAAAGAATAAAAAAGTTTTTTATTTCAATATTTTTACAAAGTAGGTACCTACATTTGAATAGTCATGTGAATTTACCACTTGTCTGGAATGCCGTTCCAAGCGAAAACCAGCAAGAAAGTCGGCGATTACTCTTTTGCAGGTGTAAATTAAAAATGTATAACAATTCGGGATTGTTGACATGTGAATCCATGGCTGGACGTAAAATTAATCTTCCAAGATAAATTATTCTTAAACATTATTAAAATTAAATGAAAATAACATACGAACATTTGGTTCTAAATAAAGTTTCTGAAAATAAACTTTCCTTCAAAATAAAGGTTAAAACGAATGAAACCAGAATTCGAAAATTAAAATGAAAATAACCAAACAGAAACGCCATTCTTGTCATTATAATTATGTCAATGTTCTTGCATTTCTTTCTTGTCATATTCTTCACGGAGTGATTACATTCTCTTTGATATTCTTGTTGACTGAATTACGCCTGTCTGAATGAAACGTATTGATCTTGAAATTACAAGTAGGTATACATACCCGTAGAAAACTAAAATCTAACTTGTTTTTTAATAAAGGAAAAGGAACATAATTCAAGATTATTTATTCTAACGGTTGACTCCTCTTGATAGATTTTCTCCTATAGTGTAAAGTGCCGAGATAAAGTAACACACTTAAAAATGGACAAGCATATCTGTATGCTCCCCAAGAAGCCAGATTGCATGGACGTACCCCCCACTGCGAGTGTCTGCCGTCGCCAACTCTGCAGGATGCGAAGCGCCATGCTGCCGTGCGAATGGCACCACGGAACCACATTCTTCATACGTAGCAGGAAGTGCTTGATGATGGAAAAGGAGAGGCAATTGTCTTCGGGGCATTGGCTGACGTGGCATCCGTACAGCCCTATGAAAATATACTGGGATTTCTTCTATCTGCTACTGAATGTTGTAGTTTTTGTGTACATGCCGTTTCAAGTATTCTTCAGTTGTAAGTTTTTTTACGAGCTAACTTTGACTGAGACCTCACCTGACGGTGACGAAGAAGTCCGGGTTGTTGAAGACGGACTGGCTTTGGGTGTTATATTATCCCATACCTCTAAGAGGTTTCTACGAAGCGTAAACAAAATTTGTGTACAAATACTTTGGAAGACGACGATTTGTTATGGATAATATTATAATTTTGGGAATTATTTTGAACAGAATTAGGAGTACCTATTGTAGTTTTCCTTTATTATTATTTGATGCTAAGTTTACTACGACCTTATACTGAAAGGGCAGGCAATTAGCCATTCAGTACACCTTTAATATATACATTCAGTACACCTTTAATATTTTATATGAAATAGATTTTAAGCTAACTTTTAATGTTGCATGCTGTATTTAACCAGAGTTTGGTTGCCCATTTATTTTATTTGTAACACCTGTATATTACCCAAATTCGCAATAAAGAAATTGATTGATTGATTAATTCTTCAATTGCAGGTCCAAACCCTTACGATTTATTCATTTTGTTCTGCGACCTAATGGCCTTCGTGGACATTTGCACCAAATTCTTAACCGGTTACAACGAAGAAGAGAACAAGCACATCGTGCTGACGTCTAAGGACATCGCCAGGAAGTACCTCAGAGGAATGTTCATCCTCGACGTGGTCGGCGCATTACCATTGCAGATTTACCAACCGCACACACACTGCAAGTTCCCGACACACACTGTCATGTTCGTGTTCAAATTAGCACGCCTCGTCTCGTTAAAAGACAACTGGGTTAACGTTTACCAACAACTACGACTGTCGTATGTCGCGTCCGTAGCGATCGCTGTACTCGTCCAAGCGATACTTTTCTTCCATTGGATGACGTACCTACACTACCAAGTCCCGGCGTTTTTCTCTCATTATTATGATCACAAAGTGGTTTGGGGGAAGAGGTACCAGTTGAGCAGCAAAGAGAGTTATGAGATATTACAGAAGTATACGACGAATTTGTACTGGGTGTGCGGGCTTTGTGTTGGAGCTGGGCTTTACAATCAGTCAATGCACAGTTATATCGTACCAGGTATCTCCAAGTTTTAAAAATAACTTAGGTAGGTAGGAAAGTACCCTAGGTTTCATAATTATTATTTTCAGAATTTACAATAACAGCACATAATATAGTTATGCAGGCAGACCGGTCACTGCTTTTCTATTTTGATAATAATAATTAATATCAAAACGAATTGTTACCAGAAAATAATGTTAAAAGAAAAACAAAATTAGCTAACTTACACACTTAGGATCTTTCACGATTTGTTTTCTACGACCTGTTTAGAATGTATCAATAACTGACTAACTAGAGATGAGGCGGCCACTTTACAAACCCGAAATCTTTGATTTTAATACAATTTTCCATATTCCAGACCTTTTACTGACATCCTTCATCGGGATTATAGGACTGCTGTTCATCGTTTACTATTTCACAACTTTACTGAGACTATTCATGTACGGGCGATATGATAAATATTTATACAACGGAAGGCTGAAAGACCTCGAGGAATACGTCGAAATGAAGAGATTACCGAATTTTCTGATAAAGAAAATCTTCCTGTTTCTGGAGTACAAGTTTCATGGGAGCTATTTCAACGAGGAAGCAATTCAGAATACTATAAACGAGCAAGTGAAGCAGGATATTAACTTGCATTTCTGTAAACGATTGGTCACAAATGTACCATTATTCCAAGATATGCCAGTTGCCTTCATAAACAGTGTTATATTTAGTTTGACGTCAGTTCTTTTTATGCCGGGAGAGGTCAGTTTGGAGACATCTTACTATGTTTGTTTGCTAATTATTCCTTCAATCACGCAGCAACAGAGCATCGGATCGACGTGATTTGCTTGGTTATAGTTAAAAACCTGGAGCGTGACATAAGCTACTTTTTATTAAGAAAATATAGGAGGTTCCCGCATAATTTTTAAAAAGCTTTGGTATTCCATGCGGATATATACGCGGACAAAAGTGGATAGGAGTGGGAAAGAGATAAAAAGGGAAAGGGAGAAACAAAGAGAGATAGATTGAAACTATTCTCTTTACAATTTTTCAGTTCTTTTTGAGATTACTTATAACTATCCAAAAAGAGAAAGGGAGAAACGAAGAGAGATTGAAACTATTCTCTTTACAATTTTTCAGTTCTCTTAGTGGATTACTTATAACTATCCCCTGAATTGAATTGGCAGCGGCACCTCTAGGTGTTTATTTAAGCAAGTATTCCTGTAACGGTTGATATGCTTTAATCTAGAAAATGTCCCAAAGAAGTGCACTGTTTCAGACCGTAGCCACTTGCGGCGAGCCTGTGGACTGCTTATACATGATCTCCTCGGGCACTGTCGCCGTTATGAACTCTGTAGGAAAAGAGGCGAGTAGATATTAAAACTCTCCCCTTTGGCTCCTATTTTATAAAACTGTCCATGCGCCAATTCTCACTTTAATGTTCTAAATGCGACAGAGTTTGTTTGTTGGTTTGTATTTCAATCACACAGCAACCGAGCCAGGGATCAACGTGATTTTTAGCCGACTTCCAAAAAGGAGGAGGTTATCAATTCGGCCGGTATTTTTTTTTTTTCTTTTTTTTTTGTATATTTTCGACAAATCACACTATCACATCACACTAATGTTATAAAGGCGAAAATTTGTATGTGTATGTGTTTGTTTGTTACTTCTTCACGCCACGACGAATGGACTGATTTGGGTTTATTTGGAATGGAGATAGCTCATACCCAGGATTAACACAGGCTATATTTTATCCCAGAAAACTGAAGAGTCGGGAATCGAAAAACTTAATTCACACTTACGAAGTCGCGGGCATCATCGTGATTGGTCATGACCCTCAGTAGTAAGGGAAACTACGCAGAGAGAGAGAAATCTACCCAAAATAGGAACACTGGTAACCATAATCATATTACATTGTTATCAGATAACCCATCTGCGAGACGGTGCGTATTTCGGCGAGGACGCACTTTACGACTCCACAAAGCTAAGAACCACTACCATCATAGCACTCGAGATTACGCAGATGTACAAGTGAGTGACATCAAAACACGGCCGCCAATAAGAGTTGATTTGCTAAAATAATTAAATATTTCCTTGTTTAGTATATAATAGCGACTGCGCATGGATTTAGGTTATTTTTCATGCCGTGGAAACTTGGTTTGATGAAAATCGGTTCAAAATGGCCGCCGCCATACACAGAAGGCGGATTACATTTTTTTTCACAACTCCCTCAAAATGGGTTTCAAATGAAAGGGCTTGAGTAGTTGTATACTATGATAAATTTCAAATCCAAGATGGCGGCCACCATAAAATGGCGAATTACAATTTTTTTTTAAATAAATTCTTATTTCTATAGGCTAACATCAGAAGCGTATCGCGCGGCCATCCGTCCTTACCCGCAACTCGATCAACGTTTGCGCACTTCATCGCTCTACTCCGATAGGACCAATATACGTAGGCGAAGACAGCCCGAAAAAAATAATTAATTAAACTAAGTAAAAAACTACAGTTGAAAACGACTTAAAAAACTAAGAAGTTTTACTTTACTTACTTTGCTTTCTTTCATTGTATGGCATTTTTATTTAAGTAGAATATGCTTGTTAAGATAATAATTATATGATTTGAGTTCAAATGAAATTAAAATTATTTATTTTTAGTCCAATATCCCCGGATACAAACAAAAATAGAATTAAAATGCGTAAATAAGATGCTACAAATTGTATCTATCTATCTATATTATTGTATGTGGTATGAGATCATACGAGGTCCAGGGTCCCGGGTCTCGGGTCAGATAAAAAAAATATATATTGGATTGTTCTGTCAAAGAAATTCTCAGTATTAGCCCGGAGTTAGGAAGTTAGCGTTGAGTGCTTTGGAAAGCATGTCAAGCCGTCGATCCTCGGCCTGATCTCTGTCCGGTCGTGTCAGATTTCTATCCCATCGGACTATGAGAGTGAGTCAATAAAGAGTACACCTATGTTTGCGCACAGTCGTGTGCACTATAATATCTCCCGCACAGATGGATAGTTCCAGATTCAGACCATATCGTGAGGCTGGTGCTGCTCTGCACCAGGAAGCGGTGCGGGAGTCCTTACCCCGAGGCGCACGACGGAGTTGACGATGTTGGCGGTCCACGCGGCCTCGAGCCGCAGCAGCTCGTGCCTGGTCTCGGCGCTGAAGTAGCGCGGCGCGGCGGCGGCCGTGAGGCTGGTGCTGCTCTGCACCAGGAAGCGGTGCGGGAGTCCTTACCCCGAGGCGCACGACGGAGTTGACGATGTTGGCGGTCCACGCGGCCTCGAGCCGCAGCAGCTCGTGCCTGGTCTCGGCGCTGAAGTAGCGCGGCGCGGCGGCGGCCGTGAGGCTGGTGCTGCTCTGCACCAGGAAGCGGTGCGGGAGTCCTTACCCCGAGGCGCACGACGGAGTTGACGATGTTGGCGGTCCACGCGGCCTCGAGCCGCAGCAGCTCGTGCCTGGTCTCGGCGCTGAAGTAGCGCGGCGCGGCGGCGGCCGTGAGGCTGGTGCTGCTCTGCACCAGGAAGCAGTGCGGGAGTCCTTACCCCGAGGCGCACGACGGAGTTGACGATGTTGGCGGTCCACGCGGCCTCGAGCCGCAGCAGCTCGTGCCTGGTCTCGGCGCTGAAGTAGCGCGGCGCGGCGGCGGCCGTGAGGCTGGTGCTGCTCTGCACCAGGAAGCAGTGCGGGAGTCCTTACCCCGAGGCGCACGACGGAGTTGACGATGTTGGCGGTCCACGCGGCCTCGAGCCGCAGCAGCTCGTGCCTGGTCTCGGCGCTGAAGTAGCGCGGCGCGGCGGCGGCCGTGAGGCTGGTGCTGCTCTGCACCAGGAAGCAGTGCGGGAGTCCTTACCCCGAGGCGCACGACGGAGTTGACGATGTTGGCGGTCCACGCGGCCTCGAGCCGCAGCAGCTCGTGCCTGGTCTCGGCGCTGAAGTAGCGCGGCGCGGCGGCGGCCGTGAGGCTGGTGCTGCTCTGCACCAGGAAGCAGTGCGGGAGTCCTTACCCCGAGGCGCACGACGGAGTTGACGATGTTGGCGGTCCACGCGGCCTCGAGCCGCAGCAGCTCGTGCCTGGTCTCGGCGCTGAAGTAGCGCGGCGCGGCGGCGGCCGTGAGGCTGGTGCTGCTCTGCACCAGGAAGCAGTGCGGGAGTCCTTACCCCGAGGCGCACGACGGAGTTGACGATGTTGGCGGTCCACGCGGCCTCGAGCCGCAGCAGCTCGTGCCTGGTCTCGGCGCTGAAGTAGCGCGGCGCGGCGGCGGCCGTGAGGCTGGTGCTGCTCTGCACCAGGAAGCGGTGCGGGAGTCCTTACCCCGAGGCGCACGACGGAGTTGACGATGTTGGCGGTCCACGCGGCCTCGAGCCGCAGCAGCTCGTGCCTGGTCTCGGCGCTGAAGTAGCGCGGCGCGGCGGCGGCCGTGAGGCTGGTGCTGCTCTGCACCAGGAAGCGGTGCGGGAGTCCTTACCCCGAGGCGCACGACGGAGTTGACGATGTTGGCGGTCCACGCGGCCTCGAGCCGCAGCAGCTCGTGCCTGGTCTCGGCGCTGAAGTAGCGCGGCGCGGCGGCGGCCGTGAGGCTGGTGCTGCTCTGCACCAGGAAGCGGTGCGGGAGTCCTTACCCCGAGGCGCACGACGGAGTTGACGATGTTGGCGGTCCACGCGGCCTCGAGCCGCAGCAGCTCGTGCCTGGTCTCGGCGCTGAAGTAGCGCGGCGCGGCGGCGGCCGTGAGGCTGGTGCTGCTCTGCACCAGGAAGCGGTGCGGGAGTCCTTACCCCGAGGCGCACGACGGAGTTGACGATGTTGGCGGTCCACGCGGCCTCGAGCCGCAGCAGCTCGTGCCTGGTCTCGGCGCTGAAGTAGCGCGGCGCGGCGGCGGCCGTGAGGCTGGTGCTGCTCTGCACCAGGAAGCGGTGCGGGAGTCCTTACCCCGAGGCGCACGACGGAGTTGACGATGTTGGCGGTCCACGCGGCCTCGAGCCGCAGCAGCTCGTGCCTGGTCTCGGCGCTGAAGTAGCGCGGCGCGGCGGCGGCCGTGAGGCTGGTGCTGCTCTGCACCAGGAAGCGGTGCGGGAGTCCTTACCCCGAGGCGCACGACGGAGTTGACGATGTTGGCGGTCCACGCGGCCTCGAGCCGCAGCAGCTCGTGCCTGGTCTCGGCGCTGAAGTAGCGCGGCGCGGCGGCGGCCGTGAGGCTGGTGCTGCTCTGCACCAGGAAGCGGTGCGGGAGTCCTTACCCCGAGGCGCACGACGGAGTTGACGATGTTGGCGGTCCACGCGGCCTCGAGCCGCAGCAGCTCGTGCCTGGTCTCGGCGCTGAAGTAGCGCGGCGCGGCGGCGGCCGTGAGGCTGGTGCTGCTCTGCACCAGGAAGCGGTGCGGGAGTCCTTACCCCGAGGCGCACGACGGAGTTGACGATGTTGGCGGTCCACGCGGCCTCGAGCCGCAGCAGCTCGTGCCTGGTCTCGGCGCTGAAGTAGCGCGGCGCGGCGGCGGCCGTGAGGCTGGTGCTGCTCTGCACCAGGAAGCGGTGCGGGAGTCCTTACCCCGAGGCGCACGACGGAGTTGACGATGTTGGCGGTCCACGCGGCCTCGAGCCGCAGCAGCTCGTGCCTGGTCTCGGCGCTGAAGTAGCGCGGCGCGGCGGCGGCCGTGAGGCTGGTGCTGCTCTGCACCAGGAAGCAGTGCTGGCGCCAGTCCACCGTCTCGCTCTCCTTGACCGTGCGGAACATGGTCTGGTACACTTTCAGCGTTTCCGGACACTTGGCCAGCTCGGTTATGTTCGTCTATAAAGGAAATTATTTTTAAGAAATTTTATACAAATTCCGTCATCAAATCTGCTTCATTACCTAATGTCGCCGCTGATAGCCAAGTTAAATCCATTAGAAAGGGAACCCTATTACTAAGCCTCTGCTGTCCGTCTGTCTGTCAGCGGACTGCATCCAACTCGTAGCTCTTGTGACACGACATGACTCTACCACCGGTACCATAGTTCAACAACTTATGGTCTGGTACCGGAAATGGAACTAGTCCGTCGTCAGTCCACCTAGGAGGGTGGACCACCAGTCGATTAAAAGCTGCTGGCTATAGATGGCAAAAGACCTGGCCTCTGGAAATCTACGAGAGAGACCTTTGTCCAGCAAGGAACGGACATCGGTTGATAAATAAGAAAAGAGTTTAGCAACTGGAAAGTGACATAGGTTAGTCTTGTCTGGCAGTGTACACACCGGCGGCACGTCGAACAGCATGACGTCGGTGCCCTTCAGCACGAGGAACTTGGGGCGGTAGGTCTGCCACGGCTGCGCGCCCGACACCAGCCCCTCGTGCACCCAGCCCATGTACTCGATGCGCTCGCCGCCCGACAGGTGCCGGTTGAACAGCTTCATCTGCAACCGACGGGATCGTGTCACGACTCAGAAGTAGTCGACAGAAGACTGAGGATAGCTAGTCGAATCACCAAAGTAGTAGACAATCGATCTCATAAACATTCGTTATGATAAAAGGTCGATACCATAAACTATCGATGTGACGTGTATGATCTCACGAGCTTCGATGTGGCGTACGGGATCCACAGAAGACCTGTTGATAAGTAATGGTGTAGCCTAAAATGGAGTGTGCTGGCTTAAAGGATGCCTTTTCACTCTCGGGTGAAAGGTACCCCAGGAAGGGATTTCCAAATTTTGGCGGTGCCTATTATGAACTAGAAAGCGAAGTGCTCGGAACGCGTCTGTGCGATTTCAACCGCGTAGTGGTACAGGTCCGAGCGATGCCTTGCAGTTTGATAGTTAATATTCGTATTAGTAAGCACTGAATATATTATGTGCAGTCATTCCTGGGCGATTTAATTAAAGATTTATGAGCAGCCCAATTGGGCTGAAGCATTCATCAGAATAAAAACTAGAAAAAGAGAAAACATAAGACAAAAACGCACTAAGGTTACAAGTGGTGACGCTGTCACCGTCATTAAGGGCCCGTCGCGTTACCTGTAAGTTGGTGAGCCCCATGATGTTGTCGGAGATGCCCTTGAGCCAGTGCGACAGCGCCGCGGGCTCGTCCACGTGCACCACGCCCGTCGTCAGCTGCGGCCGCGCGCCGCGCACCTGCCGACCGACAGTAAGGCTACGAGTGTCGCGTCACCTGTAAGTTGGTGAGCCCCATGATGTTGTCGGAGATGCCCTTGAGCCAGTGCGACAGCGCCGCGGGCTCGTCCACGTGCACCACGCCCGTCGTCAGCTGCGGCCGCGCGCCGCGCACCTGCCGACCGACAGTAAGGCTACGAGTGTCGCGTCACCTGTAAGTTGGTGAGCCCCATGATGTTGTCGGAGATGCCCTTGAGCCAGTGCGACAGCGCCGCGGGCTCGTCCACGTGCACCACGCCCGTCGTCAGCTGCGGCCGCGCGCCGCGCACCTGCCGACCGACAGTAAGGCTACGAGTGTCGCGTCACCTGTAAGTTGGTGAGCCCCATGATGTTGTCGGAGATGCCCTTGAGCCAGTGCGACAGCGCCGCGGGCTCGTCCACGTGCACCACGCCCGTCGTCAGCTGCGGCCGCGCGCCGCGCACCTGCCGACCGACAGTAAGGCTACGAGTGTCGCGTCACCTGTAAGTTGGTGAGCCCCATGATGTTGTCGGAGATGCCCTTGAGCCAGTGCGACAGCGCCGCGGGCTCGTCCACGTGCACCACGCCCGTCGTCAGCTGCGGCCGCGCGCCGCGCACCTGCCGACCGACAGTAAGGCTACGAGTGTCGCGTCACCTGTAAGTTGGTGAGCCCCATGATGTTGTCGGAGATGCCCTTGAGCCAGTGCGACAGCGCCGCGGGCTCGTCCACGTGCACCACGCCCGTCGTCAGCTGCGGCCGCGCGCCGCGCACCTGCCGACCGACAGTAAGGCTACGAGTGTCGCGTCACCTGTAAGTTGGTGAGCCCCATGATGTTGTCGGAGATGCCCTTGAGCCAGTGCGACAGCGCCGCGGGCTCGTCCACGTGCACCACGCCCGTCGTCAGCTGCGGCCGCGCGCCGCGCACCTGCCGACCGACAGTAAGGCTACGAGTGTCGCGTCACCTGTAAGTTGGTGAGCCCCATGATGTTGTCGGAGATGCCCTTGAGCCAGTGCGACAGCGCCGCGGGCTCGTCCACGTGCACCACGCCCGTCGTCAGCTGCGGCCGCGCGCCGCGCACCTGCCGACCGACAGTAAGGCTACGAGTGTCGCGTCACCTGTAAGTTGGTGAGCCCCATGATGTTGTCGGAGATGCCCTTGAGCCAGTGCGACAGCGCCGCGGGCTCGTCCACGTGCACCACGCCCGTCGTCAGCTGCGGCCGCGCGCCGCGCACCTGCCGACCGACAGTAAGGCTACGAGTGTCGCGTCACCTGTAAGTTGGTGAGCCCCATGATGTTGTCGGAGATGCCCTTGAGCCAGTGCGACAGCGCCGCGGGCTCGTCCACGTGCACCACGCCCGTCGTCAGCTGCGGCCGCGCGCCGCGCACCTGCCGACCGACAGTAAGGCTACGAGTGTCGCGTCACCTGTAAGTTGGTGAGCCCCATGATGTTGTCGGAGATGCCCTTGAGCCAGTGCGACAGCGCCGCGGGCTCGTCCACGTGCACCACGCCCGTCGTCAGCTGCGGCCGCGCGCCGCGCACCTGCCGACCGACAGTAAGGCTACGAGTGTCGCGTCACCTGTAAGTTGGTGAGCCCCATGATGTTGTCGGAGATGCCCTTGAGCCAGTGCGACAGCGCCGCGGGCTCGTCCACGTGCACCACGCCCGTCGTCAGCTGCGGCCGCGCGCCGCGCACCTGCCGACCGACAGTAAGGCTACGAGTGTCGCGTCACCTGTAAGTTGGTGAGCCCCATGATGTTGTCGGAGATGCCCTTGAGCCAGTGCGACAGCGCCGCGGGCTCGTCCACGTGCACCACGCCCGTCGTCAGCTGCGGCCGCGCGCCGCGCACCTGCCGACCGACAGTAAGGCTACGAGTGTCGCGTCACCTGTAAGTTGGTGAGCCCCATGATGTTGTCGGAGATGCCCTTGAGCCAGTGCGACAGCGCCGCGGGCTCGTCCACGTGCACCACGCCCGTCGTCAGCTGCGGCCGCGCGCCGCGCACCTGCCGACCGACAGTAAGGCTACGAGTGTCGCGTCACCTGTAAGTTGGTGAGCCCCATGATGTTGTCGGAGATGCCCTTGAGCCAGTGCGACAGCGCCGCGGGCTCGTCCACGTGCACCACGCCCGTCGTCAGCTGCGGCCGCGCGCCGCGCACCTGCCGACCGACAGTAAGGCTACGAGTGTCGCGTCACCTGTAAGTTGGTGAGCCCCATGATGTTGTCGGAGATGCCCTTGAGCCAGTGCGACAGCGCCGCGGGCTCGTCCACGTGCACCACGCCCGTCGTCAGCTGCGGCCGCGCGCCGCGCACCTGCCGACCGACAGTAAGGCTACGAGTGTCGCGTCACCTGTAAGTTGGTGAGCCCCATGATGTTGTCGGAGATGCCCTTGAGCCAGTGCGACAGCGCCGCGGGCTCGTCCACGTGCACCACGCCCGTCGTCAGCTGCGGCCGCGCGCCGCGCACCTGCCGACCGACAGTAAGGCTACGAGTGTCGCGTCACCTGTAAGTTGGTGAGCCCCATGATGTTGTCGGAGATGCCCTTGAGCCAGTGCGACAGCGCCGCGGGCTCGTCCACGTGCACCACGCCCGTCGTCAGCTGCGGCCGCGCGCCGCGCACCTGCCGACCGACAGTAAGGCTACGAGTGTCGCGTCACCTGTAAGTTGGTGAGCCCCATGATGTTGTCGGAGATGCCCTTGAGCCAGTGCGACAGCGCCGCGGGCTCGTCCACGTGCACCACGCCCGTCGTCAGCTGCGGCCGCGCGCCGCGCACCTGCCGACCGACAGTAAGGCTTATTGACTAATATAAATGTGAAAAAATAGTTCCCGCGGAAATAAAAAAACCTCAATCCACGCGAACGAAATCGCGGGCTAGTTAAGAAATAAGTTCCTTTAAGTTCTTAAGGTTTCCTTCATTGATTTTACTATAATTTAAAAATAGGTTCTATATACCATTAAGTCATATATTATAAATAGTTACGGAATTTAGGTGACATCTCTCCTTGTCTGCCTCGTCAATCTTATCTTCCTTATAATTCTCACACCTCAGTTTTATAGGGTTTTAGCATTTATGGTGAGCAATAGATGTTGTATTCCTTACCTCGAAAGCTCCGGGCCTTAACTTGTCCGTTCCGAAAACGTAACGTGTGACATAACCCATCATAAGAGGCACTGCAACACAAGATAAACAACGTTACTCAACCTACGCTTACGTTTTCAATTCATTACATCCTCTTAGCTGGGTAGTGTCCGACCCTAAGGGTGAAAATATGCCAGAGATGCCTCACTGCGATACCTCGCGGTCGCGGTTTAGCTCGCTACCTCGATGCCACCTCCATGTAAAACAAATGTATGCAAACAGACGAGCGCGAACATGCCGAAGGATACCTCACTGCGATACATCGCGGTTCACATCGATGTTTCTCGGCATGTTCGCGCTCGTCTGTTTGCATACATTTGTTTTAAATGGAGGTGGCATCGAGGTAGCGAGCTAAACCGCGACCGCGAGGTATCGCAGTGAGGCATCCTTGGCTTGTTCCCATCCTTAGTCCAAACGTCCGGCTTCGGCCAAAATGGACCTAAATTTTAGCCGAAGCCAAAAGTACCTAGCATGCGCCAAAATTAAACGAACAATGAGAGGGCGAAGAAGCGACGCGCGGATCGGGGAATCGCCATTAAATAATAATCAAATCTAAACATTTTCCAAGGTAATTTTAATTATTCGTTAAATACATGCTAGGTAAATTTGCGGTCTCTGGTTCTCTTGGGTCTGTCTGTTCTTTTCGGATTTTATCTTACACTTTATCTTACTCTTTCGATCAGGGAAATGAAATGCTCGTAAAATATAATTTGGGGTTATTCGAGGGGCTTATCAACAAATTCTTGATAAACCGGTGTTAGATCTTATTTGTTTGATGCGCCTGATTATACTGAAGATTTTTTTCGGTGAAACAGAAATGTATGCGTGGTGCTGGTGCCCGCAGGTCACGGGCGTTGCGCCCCGCAGCTCCGCGCCGGCCGCGCTGGATTGGTTTTGTTGCAAGGTGGTGCCTTTGATGCTTCAAATATTCATTGAACATCAGGTGACCCGCCAGCTCGTTTACTCGCTATTTATATGGGAAAACTAAAAGTTATATTGACCTGAGACGACGTCGACCCACTCCTTGGCGGCGTCGGGCGCGCGGTCGGAGGCCACGGACGGCGGGCGCGAGCTGCGCGTGGAGCCCGCCGCGCTGCCGGGCCGGCTGCTCTCCTCCGCGTCGCCCCACGCGCTCTGAGGAACATGCTACAGTTGTGGTACCGACAGCGCCATCGAGGTACATCGGTGACCGCCAACATCGACGACCACAGCGACTATAGTACGGTCGCGGAACAGAAAGAATTTCGTACATTAACCTGTTACTACCTGTCTCTGTCACTCCCGCTTTAAAATAATGCGTCACGCTCGCACAAATGCAATGACCGCCGTCCTCGGGGATTATAAACCTTTTACTTGCGAACCTAAGGTTTGTTTTTGTTTGCTTGTGAATTGAATTTAGGTAGTCTAGATCATAATGTAGACAAAACTGTACATTATTTCGTTATAACTGTGACAGGCGAGACGTCGTCGGAAAGTAGTTAATCCGATACTAGACCAGGGTAGATCCCTTTAAAAATAATAAAAAGTGAAAAAAAAAATAGTAGTAGGATGAAACCCATTAGAAAAGGAGGGGAATACTATAAAAATGAAAGGAAAAATAATTAATAATTAATAATAATAATTAAAACGTAGAGATTTCAACGAACAGAAAACATACTAACTTTTTGAAAAAAGCTGATATTTTGACGGGTGACTTTTCGATTGAAAATTAGGGTGTTTTTTTCGATATTAATTCAAAATAAGGTGAAAAAATAAATATTTTAATCAAATAAATTACAGCGTATTTGGGACATAAAAAGGTAAGTTTTCACCAAATTTCGTTAAAAAAAATTTTTTTTTGTAAAAGATAAAAATAAAAAACCAAAAACTTGGTTTTTTTGAATTTTTCACATAAATTTTGAGGTTATGTGAAAAAAGTGTAAATACAAAAGTTTTAGATCTTTTTATTACCTACAACTTTGCCATTTGACTTTTTTCGATAGGACTTTTAGTTTTGCCGGAAATCGAGAAAAACCATTTTTTCCCCTTAAAAACTCACCCCCACCCCTTCCCGACCTCAGATCGCCCGTAAATTATTTTTCCTTTCATCTTTATAATATTCCCCTCCTTTTCTAATGGGTTTCACCCTACTACTATTTTTTTTGGTTTTAAAAATGATCTACCCTGGTCTATACAGAGAAATCGGATTTTGATTTTTGAATTTTCATTTTTTTATTTCTATGTAATAAGTTAATATAACTCGATTATAATAACTGTTTAAAAATAAATAATTTATTTAATAAGCTACTAATTTTTTTTCTCCTTCAAATATTTTATATAAACCGCACTTAATACAAAAATGTTTGTGACCACTGTCAGTAGGCAAAGAGGTCATTGTACGAAATTCTTTCTGTTCCGCGACCGCACTACGCCAGACGCTCCGCGCGTCGACGAGCCACCAGCAGCGTGGAGCCTCACCACGGCAGCGACTAATCCGATTATGACAATGCCCGCACGCAGCGGTGAACTACTCCCACTCATTCCTTGGGGATGAGAGATCATAGCCGGATTAGACTTGAAACTATCACCGGGTCAGTAATGTTTTCCGTGCTCCATCCGGTTCACGGCAAGCGAAGACCGGCACGACAAGGAGCCACATACTGTTTTACTTTTTTTTCAAGATTAAAAAAACAGAGAGATCACTACATGAGAGTTTCCTTTGAATGTTGTGTTACAGGGAAATTTCAATTTTTTTTAAAATAAGTATTTTATAGTTATCAGATGCGATGATATTGAACAGATTATTGGGAGCTACACTTTTCACGAGGCACTGACCTGCCAGCCGCCGTTGGCGTCGGGCGCGCGCTCGGAGTTGCAGTTGGCGTCCACCCTGCCGTGCAGCGAGGGGTGCTCGTCGCCCGTGCTGCTGTCCGTGTCCGACGCGCCGTCCGCTACCCGACACACACACACACACACATTTCAAAAGTACCGCAATAACTCTACGTTGTTATGAGATCCCGAGCGTAAATAAATGGAAGAAGACTGAGGTTCACAAACACGACACTAGACATTTGTATTGAATCAGTATGTAGAGCATTAGAGATGACACTCAAAACATTTAAGCGTTTGTACAGCGGTGACAGATTATGGTTTCGCCTCCTTGTAAGAGGGGTGAGGGGGATAGTTGTGATTTTTCGGAGTGACATGTGTTTTCAACCAATGAAAAGTTACATACATAAACCTATATATTAAACTGTAAAAGTAAACATCGTTAGGAAGCTTGCGCGCCTGAAAGTTCTCCACGATGTTGCCAGCGTGAGGCCTGTGGCCAGCGGTGGGAGTGGGCTGACCTTGCTTCTGCAGGAAGGGCGTGGCCGCGCGGTAGTGCTTGACGGTGAGCACCACGATGTCGCCCGCGTTGCGCAGGATGGTGACGGCGTCGTCGTGCTTGCACGCCGTGATGTACTCCCCGTTCACTGCCATGGAAACCGTACAAATTCAAATTTCAAAATTAATTTATTTCATATAGGCTAACTTGTAGCTCTTATGACACGTCATAAATCTACCACCGGTTCGGAATGCAGATTCTGCTGAGAAGAGCCGGTAAGAAACTCAATAGTTGCTCTTTTCAAAAAAAAATTTTTTTTTTTTACAAAGCTATGCTATCCACAATTAAGCTTCAAAAAATGCAAAAATACCTACATAGGTACACCGATCCAACGCATGTCAAGATGGGCAGCCAAAGCAGACCCGTTCCCGTTGGTGGCACCCGTTCACGAGCATGACGCATGATCCAGCCATTGCTTCGCTCAACCATATTTGAGGGAACGTAATAACCTGCACCTACACGTACACCTTACTATACGGCACAGATTACCCATACGTTACAGATTACCTATATATTAGTTTAATATTAGTATTCAATTCGATGCCTCAACATGGGTAGCCTGAGTAGTCATGCTCGCTTTAAACATTTCTGTGGCGGTGTCGTGTGGTGCGGGTTGTTACGTTCCCTCAAATATGGTTGAGCGAAGCAGCGGCTGGATCATGCGTCATGCTCGTGAACGGGTGCCACCAACGGGAATGGGTCTGCTTTGACTGCCCATCTTGACATGCGTTGGATTGGTGTACCTACGTATGCATTTTTGCATTTTTGAAGCTTTATTGTGGAAGCACTGTATTAGCATAGCTTTGTAAAAAAAGTTTTTTTTTGAAAAGAGCAACTGCTGAGTTTCTTACCGGCTCTTCTCAGCAGAATCTGCATTCCGAACCGGTGGTAGATTTATGACGTGTCATAAGAGCTACAAGTTAGCCTACGTGAAATAAATTAATTTTGAATTTTGAATTTTTTTGAATATAGGTTACAGATTACCTACAGGTTACAGACTATCTATAGGTTACAGATTACCAGCTATAGGTTACAAATAACACGTCCTAACTTCATCAATACAGCAAGGCATGAGATCCATCATAGAAAAAAAATTTTTTTTTATACAAATAAGTTTTTATAAAGTTTGTTTGAATCGTCAATCAAATCTACCACTGTTTCGGAATGCTGTTCCATTCATCGTGCTCTATCCTTTACAAGACACAAAACAAGCTTTACGTTTACTTGGCGGGGACAGGGGAATAAAAAAAACAAAAATATTTTTCACACATTCGTTTGTGTAAAACGACGGTAGTTGTGGCGTGCCTTTAAACCTAGTATTGTATGTAAGACTTTTATTTTTTAAAAGCTTCTTAAGTCCTCATTTGTTTGGAAGTCAAACTAAAATTAAAACTTACTCGCTTGAAAGTTAAAAGCGTGCTCCATAAAAAGGCAACGTCGAGTGGTGGCAGCAAATTCAATTAAACGGGACAGGATATAACTGTATGAAGTTGTAAAGCAGCGGTGAGCGCGCGCTGGCACCAAAATGCTATTATTTGCTTTCCTTCGCCACTTGTACGGTCTCCCGTGCCTGTGACGTGGCAAATTGTTCTTTTTTTTTTTTATTCGATGACAAGATAGCCCTTGACTGCGATCTCACCTGATGGTAAGTGACGATGCAATCTAAGATGGTAGCGGGCTAACTTGGAAGGGGTATAGCAGTGTAAATTCAACCCATACCCCTAATCGGCTTCTACACGTCATCGTGCCGGAACGCTAAATCGCTTGGCGGCACGTCTTTGACGGTAGGGTGGTAACTAGCCACGGCCAAAGCCTCCCACCAGACCAGACCAGAGACAATTTAGAAATTATAAATTCCTAAATTGCCCCCGCCGGGAATCGAACCCGAGACCTCCCAGTTATAAGACCACAGCGCTCACCACTGCGCCAGGGAGGTCGTCAAGATTTTGTGTTCATTAACTAGCTAATGCCCGCGACGTCATGCGAGTTGATTTAGTTTTTAGTGTTCCGTATCCGAAGGGTATCCAACGGGACACTATTACGCCTGCACTGTCCGCCCATTAATTTGTCTGTCTGTCAGCGGGCTGTATCTCATGCTTCGTAATAGGTAAAGAGTTGAAGTTTTGACGACACACTAATGTTATAAAGGTGAATATGTATGTATGTATGTATGTATGTATGCATGTGTGTGTCTGTGTAAGTTTGTTACTCCTTCACGCCACAATGAATGAACCGATTTGGCTGAAATTTGGAATAGACATAGTTCATACCCAGGATTAATACAGAGGCTACATTTTATCCCGGAAAATTAGAGTTTCCGCGGGAATTGAAAAAACAAGAAAGTCGCGGGCATCATATAATTTTAATAAAAATGAAACAAGTTAAAAAATAAAGGGCCTCCCCTACTAGAAAAATGTTTTTTCGGCGTTTTTCGTACTTCGCACTTCGTATGCGAGTCCAAATCGCTAATTAGGTAATTCCTAATAAGAACATCATGACTATTGAAGTGAGCAAAGGAGAGATAGCTATTGTTTACCTTTGATAACCGCGTCCCCGACGAACAGCTGCCCCGTCTGGTCGGCCGCTTGGTCCTTGTATATCTTGGATATGAGGATGGGCAGCTTGTGCTCGGCGCCGCCCTTTATGCTCAACCCCAGTCCGCCCACTTTTTGACGGGTGAGCTGGACCATGCGCTCCTGAAAATCATAATTTAAGAATGGTCTTCATTCGTTTGCGCTTCGCTTCCTCGTTCCTGATACGCACCGCTAAAATTTGCAATGCCCTTCCGGCTTCCGTTTTTCCCTACAACTACAATTTGGGTACCTTCAAATCACGAGTGAATAAGCATTTTCTAGGCAAGCGCGTTCCATCTTAGGCTGCATCTTCACTTACCATCAGGTGTGATCGCAGCCATGCACATACATTGGAATTACTAAAGTGATCGTTAAGCTTCTGCACTGTGTACGGATTTAGGGAGCGAGGTGCATTGAGCCACTTACTCTAGCGTGGGAGCTCTAGGGAGGTACGACCACTACGCGCTTCACCGTAACCACCTCTATTGTAACGCGCGGGTTGAGGCCTACCATCTTATATTAGCACCACACAAGATGCACTTCTTTACCTCCCCTTTTGTGAGCAAGGGACGCTCGGACTGGGGCTCGTTATGTGATACTAGCACCATGCTTGTTCGGATCTACAGAGCACGTCATAATACGAGTCACTTACTCTAGCGTGGGGCACGCTCTTGTCGCGCGGAGGCTGGGGCGGTATGACCACCTCGCGCTGCACCGTCACCGCCTCCATCGTGAGCACGAGGCGCGCGGGCCGCGGCCGGGACTTGCCGTCTGATACTTGCACCATGCCTGTGCGAATCTGAAAACATATATTTTTTCTATTAATTCTCATATAGTCTCCTAAGGTTGGTTGAGGAACTTTGGACACTGCAGCACTGCGTAACGATCGGGTGCTTGTTCCTAAGCCAGGTTATCATTCAGGATGTATTTGGTGGATTTACAGAGAATGGGATAAAAATACTAGCTATCGCCACACGTAAGCACAATCAGTGCGACAACACTGTCGATGCAAAGGTCGCGAGATAAGGCGAAGATTGTCTCTGCCACTCATTGGGGTAATGTATATGCCGATCCGCAAAATGAGAAAAAACGATGGCATTAAAAAGGGTGTAACTGACTAATTTCGTTCATTTATTCATCCTCAATCTGTCTCCGGCCCACTACTGGGCACAGTTCTCTTCTTTAATGAGAAGGATTTATGCTTAGTCAGCACACCGCCTAAGGGCGGATTGGCATGCTTCACACACCTTCAAGAAAATTATGGCGGCGAATACTTTCCTCACGATGTTCACCGTTAACGCGAAAATGATATTTAATTGCTTAAAACGCACATAGCTCCGAAAGTCAGATCGAACCCTAGACCTCCCAAAAGAAGGCTAACGTCTTAAGCACTAGGCAATCACCGCTTATGATCATGATTGCTACTTATAACGTGCCAGTGTTGGCATTAATCGATTAATTTTTTAATCAATTAATTAATCTGATTAATTTTAATCAGATTAAATTAATCATGATTAAAATAATCATGATTAAAAAAGTAATCTTAATCATGATTAATGAATTTAATCATTAATCATTAATCGTTAATTGATTAACTTTTTTAACTTGATTAACTTGATTATAAACTAATACATCCATCAATGTTTTTACTATATATTTATAGCTACTCGTGCTGATTCGCTGACTGACTCGCTCACTGTCTGACTCATTGATCACCTCTCCTGTAAAATTTTGTATAAAAAAAAAATTTTTCACTCATGGTTTCGTATGGAGGACAAAAATTCATTTGGTGCAAAAATATGTAATATTGAGGATTTCGGAGACGGGTGAGGAGCACGGCCAGGGTATCGAAGATAGAGGGGGAGTATTCAAACAAAAGTCATTCGAAACCTCATCAAATTGGTAGGAAGCTGACAAAAAATTCAAAATGGTGGATTCAAGAGAGAAGCCAGCGGGCGTTAAACAGCGCGCGCGGCGTGGCGCGGCGCGGCGGTGTGCCTCGCCCCGCGCGCGCGCGCCCTCTACGGCACCGAACCGCTCGAACAAATCGCTATCGCTCGGTCGTCGGCGCCGGCGGGCAGTGCGATTTCATCATCCCTACGCATCGATGTAAAGCGAAGTCCGCGCTCGGCGCGTATCATATTATGTACCTAAATAATTAGAATTGAATATACTTGACGTTAATTGCACCTACGACTAGTATTTCGCTTGAGAATTCATATTGTAGGTATCAAGCATAGCTACGTCATGGAGCTCTAGGTCCTGGCTCTTCAATCCTGATGCTGCAGGGTAGTGCCTACCTAAACTGTGATGATTTAGAGACTGTCAGTTTAGAATTGATATTGTTGGTCTTAATAATCTTTACTTCCTTATCCTAAGTAATCCTTACTAATAATATTTTAAATTCGAACGTGTGTTTGTTTGTTGGTTTGTCCTTCAATCACGTAGCAACGGTACAACGGACTGGCGTGATTTTTGCAAGGGTATAGTTCCCGCGAAAAACAAAGAGTTCCCGCGAGATTTTAAAAACTAAAACTTTCCACGCGGACGAAGTCGCGGTCATCAGCTAGTCACACTAATATTTGTAGGAACGCGAACATCACCAATCATCAGAAACGAAACGGAAGAAGCGCCATCTAGTGACGGTAGTCTTGTAACGTTACAAGACTACCGTCATGAAACGTTACAAGACTACCGTCACTAGATGGCGCTTTGAACAAAAATCACTCTAATCCTACTCTCCTACATATTATAAAGCCGAAAGTTTGTGTGTGTGTGTTTGTTAGTTTGTTTGTTTGTTTGTGTGTGTGTGTGTTTGTGTGTGTGTGTGTGTGTGTGTGTGTGTGTGTGTTTATTACTTCTTCACGCCGCAACGAATGACCCGATTTCGCTGAAATTTGGCATGGAGATAGATAGAAATAAAACATAGGCTCCATTTTATCCCGGAAAATTACAGAGTTCCCATGGGAATTGAAAAACCTTGATCCACGCGGACGAAGTCGCGGGCATCGTCTAGTAGATAATAAAATGATACTGGTTATATTGAAGTACTTAGTTTCTCACCTTTCTTTTCATCAAAATATATTCAAATTCAAATTCATAATTTATTTATTTAATGTAGGCTACCTTGTAGGTCTTATGACACGTCATAAATCTACCACCGGTTCGGAATGCAGATTCTGTTATATAAAGTGTTAATTTGGTTTGCTCAACTATTTCGTGTTCCTACGATCTTTTTTGACGACAGAATTTGCTTGCAACCGGAGCAGCTTCCACTCATAAAGGCGGTGAAACGCCGACTGATTGATATTTGAAATTTGAATTTTTAAATGAAATCAAACCAGTGGCCGAGTAAAATTAAAATAACCCTTATTGTACACTATTTTAAGATTCAGTTTAAACCAAAATATGTGAAAAAGTACACGCGATGCTATATTTTATTTTTTATACTATTTTTACTATTTTTTTCTTTGTGTTTTTTTTATTCGATGACAAGATACCCCTTGACTGCGATCTCATCTGATGGTAAGTGATTAGTGACGATGCAGTCTAAGATGGTAGCGGGCTAAATTGGAAGGGGTATAGCAGTATCAATTCAACCCATACCCCTAATCGGTTTCAACACGCCATCGTGCCGGGACGCTAAATCGCTTGGCGGCACGTCTTTGACGGTAGGGTGGTAACTAGCCACGGCCAAAGCCTCCCACCAGACCAGACCAGAGACAATTTAGAAATAATAAATAACTAAATTGCCCCCGCCGGGAATCGAACCCGAGACCTCCCCGTTATAAGACCACAGCGCTCACCACTGCGCCAGGGAGGTCGTCAAAAATTGTGTTTGCAAATAGCTGTTTAATTTCGACGAAAAAGAAATGGCGAGAACGAGCAATGACCACAGGCAGAGAAAACTCCTTTATAATTCGAAGACAATACCAATATGATAATGATATTGAGTATATTGGGTGGTGACGAGTGGTGATGAGTGGGTGGTGATGAGTGGTGATGTGTGGTGATGAGTGGTAATGAGTGGTGATGAGTGGTGGTCAGTGGTGGTGAGTGATGGTGATGAGTGGTGGTGATGGGGGGTGATGGATGGTGATGAGTGGGTGGTGATGAGTGGCGATGAGTGGTGATGAGTGGTGGTCAGTGGTGGTGAGTGTGCTGACTGCTTAGTGTGCTGAGTGCTGGTGAGTGGTGGTGAGTAGTGAGCGGTCAAAATTAACTATAAATTACTGCAAAATCGGAAAATAAATAAATAAGTAGTTAATAGATAGTTAATCAAAAATAATTAATCAGATTAACGATTAATGATTATGATTAATTAATCGTTAATCAAATTTTTGATTAATGATTAAATTAATCGTTAATCAAATTTTTGATTATGATTTTAATCATTAATTTTTAATCGTTAATCAGATTAACTTTGGGCCAACACTGTAACGTGCTACGTTTTGTTTAAGTAGTAGTTTTTGGTTTAGTGTAGTTTTACATTTAATACTATTCATTATTTTAAATGTCATTAATGCATTTCTATAAAATTCCATCATAAAAAGTGTTTACAACTAGGTCTCCCATTAGATCCCAGGTCATCGGTCCTCCAGTTATCAGGTCAATACTTTCCGCTTCCTTTTAGCGTTTCCCATCTCTCAGTGTCTGGCTCTTATTTCAACCTACATTTCGAACTACAGGCATAAGGGCTTGGATAGACACTACGCGCGGCGGCAATGTGATAACCGCGACTTAATACAATGACCTGTAGTTATAAATGCGAAGTGCGCCACGATGCTTGTACATTATTAAGTAGATAAATGTATGACTGTTGAATGTCCTTTCAGTTTCTTCTCAGTGAGTTTTGCTTCCCAAACCGGTATCCTTGACTTACTATAAGCGCCCGTTATGTAGGCCTATATTAAAATAGATAACAGTCTATTTTGATAAGTGCAAAGGTGGTAACTACAGCTCATTAGTATTACAAACGATTCAAAGTTAGTAAAATGGATATTTGACTCTTGTCAAAATGTGGATATTCATTAATTATAGTCGAAAATGCAACATGTAAGAATAACATTTATAAAAACTCAAAATAAATCGGTCAAAAAATAAATAACTCATAAGCTGTTTTACTGTGACTATAGCTGTCTTTTCTAAAATGAATTTTTGTATGGAGAGCGTATGGAGCTACTGAATCGTGGCGTCGTGTTGCCATAGCGCTCTCTTTTTCTAACAGGAAATTTTAAAGCTCTATATTTTCGACACTAGTTAATATAATAAAAAAAGAAAAGTGACATTGCATTATATTAAAAACCCTTATTTTAAGTATATAAAAACAAAAAAATTGTCAAAGACATAAGTCCAATTACCAATGTCACGCGTTTCTCACAGTGTGGCGTGTATCTATCACACGCAATTATTTCAATACAATAATATGTAGGTTGGTATTCAATAGTTATTTGTAAACGAAAAAAAAAAACGCCCTGGGCTTTCACGGGACATTCGACAGAAGCTGTAAGCCGTACCCTGTTTCGCGCAGTCATAATGTGGGGCAACAGTAATCGCTGTCCAGTCAACAATAAATCCTCCCATTCCGATTTGATTTAATTTACTGTCGCGTTCCGGCAATCATGACCGTGCTTCATTATTAACAGTTCCTTGTTTTCGAATAGTATATCGTTCAGTTTGACGCTCAGCCACACTACTGACGCCGCGTTTTGTCTAACCAGGCCTTAAGTGCTACATGCTTTCACTATGATTCAGATTTCCACTTTGTATAACAGCCATCCTGTGTTTTTTGTACCTATCGTTGTCATTTCAGTCTCTCCAGCTCTCCTACTTATATTGTTCTTTTTACTTCACTAGTAATGAAAGAGTTATTATTTTGGACTGCCTTTGTTAATATGTATAATTGTATATATATTATGTGTTCATTCTCATCAATAGTTATCTCTTAACCCAATCTGAACATCGATTAATCTGAATTACTTGCTTTAGTTTTCTATATTTATAATTCTATTATATGTATAGTAATATCATTTGTCGTTAATCTGGCTAAAATTGAAAAACCTATGAACCTCAAATAATCATGAGCTTAATTAGAGGCAGCCATTTATAGATGTGAAAGTGTGGTTCTTTGTTTGTCCTTGAATCATGCACATACAGATAATAGATTAACTTAAATTTTTGTATAGATATAGTTAAGGAATTGACTTTTAACCCTGGCAAAGAAAAGCTTTCTGCATCATTTTTAAAAACCTTTCTGTACATAAAGCAAGCAAAGGCTAAAATGAAAAATTATTTCTTGTATTTTCAATTGACTAAACTAGGTATATTTTCTTTTAAAATTCAACAACCATTGTTTTAACTACAACTACAGGAGCGAAAGTCAACAAGTGTGAAAGTAATCAAGGCTTTGGAAGGTATTGTAGTGAAGGAGTCTGTAGTACCCCCGTTAAATAATAACTATTTAACTGCCTGTTGTCACTAAATACAGTGAATGTTGAGCTGTTCAGCGTAATAACAGTGACTGCATTGTTTTAAATCAGTACCACTTACATTAAAAATTACTAAGTTGTCAAAGGTTTTATATATTTTTTTTGCATTCTCTCACCACAAAGCTATGTCATACTATATTTTCTTAGTTAAAAATTGGTTCTATTATGTTTGTGTAGATTTTAATTTAGTACTGAAGTCAGAAGTTTATACCTAGACATTTTAAACAGTTAATTACCAAATTTTTGAAATGAAATGATCGAAATGAAATGAATACACTTTATTGTACACCACATTCGATAGAAACATAAAAAATAAAATAAACTTAAAATCACATACACTAATATTATAAATCCGAATGTTTGTATGTGTGTGTGTGTGTGTGTGTGTGTGTATGTTTGTTACTCCTTCACGCCACAACGAATGAACCGATTTGGCTGAAATTTGAAATGGAGATAGCTCATACCCAGGATTAAAACATAGGCTACTTTTTATCCCGGAAAATTACAGAGTTCCCGCGGGAATCAAAAAACCTTTATCCACGCGTACGAAGTCGCGGGCATCGTCTAGTCACATCACACTAATATTATAAAGCCGAAAGTTTGTATGTGTATGTGTGTGTGTGTGTGTGTGTGTGTATGTTTGTTACTCCTTCACGCCACAACGAATGAACCGATTTGGCTGAAATTTGAAATGGAGATAGCTCATACCCAGGATTAAAACATAGGCTACTTTTTATCCCGGAAAATTACAGAGTTCCCGCGGGAATCAAAAAACCTTTATCCACGCGTACGAAGTCGCGGGCATCGTCTAGTTCCTTTATAAAATCATTATAAACATGAACTTATTGTGAACAAAAATGTAAGTATAGGTTTTAAAAGAAACACAAAAATTGTGCTGTGCTGCCATTTGTGCTCTCATTTATATAAAACACTAATATTATAAAGCCGAAAGTTTGTATGTGTATGTGTGTGTGTGTGTGTGTGTGTGTATGTTTGTTACTCCTTCACGCCACAACGAATGAACCGATTTGGCTGAAATTTGAAATGGAGATAGCTCATACCCAGGATTAAAACATAGGCTACTTTTTATCCCGGAAAATTACAGAGTTCCCGCGGGAATCAAAAAACCTTTATCCACGCGTACGAAGTCGCGGGCATCGTCTAGTTCCTTTATAAAATCATTATAAACATGAACTTATTGTGAACAAAAATGTAAGTATAGGTTTTAAAAGAAACACAAAAATTGTGCTGTGCTGCCATTTGTGCTCTCATTTATATAAACATAAAAAATAAAATAAACTTAAAATAAATTATATAAATGAGAGCACAAATGGCAGCACAGCACAATTTTTGTGTTTCTTTTAAAACCTATACTTACATTTTTGTTCACAATAAGTTCATGTTTATAATGATTTTATAAAGGAACTAGACGATGCCCGCGACTTCGTACGCGTGGATAAAGGTTTTTTGATTCCCGCGGGAACTCTGTAATTTTCCGGGATAAAAAGTAGCCTATGTTTTAATCCTGGGTATGAGCTATCTCCATTTCAAATTTCAGCCAAATCGGTTCATTCGTTGTGGCGTGAAGGAGTAACAAACATACACACACACACACACACACACACACATACACATACAAACTTTCGGCTTTATAATATTAGTGTGATTAGTGTGATAGTGTGATGTGACAAGTAGTGCATTTTTTATCTAAATCTTGATGATTAATATTAATTTATTATGGAAGAAAACCTTCATTTAATTTTATATGTTGCAATATTAACTTTTGGAACTTAACCAAATAAGTAATGAAGAAAAATTTAAGATAAGTAAAAGGATAGCATAATTACACAAAACAGTTGCTTAGTCAATGATAACATGATAACAGCTAATGACATAACATTAGATAACAAGTTGCCTAACATCTTTCCGGAGACTTCAACAAACTTAGTTGGCAAGAAAATGTTCTTATCAGCTTTCAAATTATAAATAAACATAATTTGATTGGCATTGAGAGGTAAGTGATTGATCATGTGTGTTGACAAATCCACCTAATTCCTTATGTCTGGGCACGAGTTAAAATGATTGTTAGGGTGTGCTGATGACTGCTATTAACTCAGCTCTGATTGGCCACTCTTGCCATTGACTAAAATAAATTATTGCAGCAAGAACACATAGCAGCAAGAACAAGTAGCAATGACTGATACAGCTTTTTTGCAATTTACCAGAGCAGTAGGCACATTATCTTTTAAAAACTTAACTAAGTAATTAAGCTAGTTATTTTTCTATTGAAGATTCTTTGCAGGGGGTGATGTCAATTGTATTTATAGACCACAAGAATGAAGGTGAAGGCCACAAGTATATTCCAAATACAAATCCATCATTTAAGTACACAAAAACAAAATAAAAACCCTTCAATTTATTTAATATTTTAAGATAACTACTTAGTTAGTTTTGAAAATCTGATGGAACAAGTTAACTACATGACAGAAATGACTGAAAATTAAAAGGTTGTAAGTAGTAGGTTTTATAGGTAGTAAAAAATTAATAAACTCGATAATTAAGCATTAGGTATTACCTTTTCATCTTTCTTCTCTTCGATAGGCGTCATCATTGTGGATAGTTCACCATAACGAATAAAAATTGTATTATTTAGTTAACTAAAACGCACTTTATGTTAATCATAAAATATACTCCGTAGCATTCATGTTTTCCCGAAGGATTTATAAAGAGTAGGTATTTCTTAAATACGGCCGGGCACTGCCCTCTACGGCTACTATTAATTATTTACGAGATTCACATAACAAATACGAAAAACAGGTCACTGGCATACTAGTTACGATAAATCAATAGACTTCAATGGGACCAAAACAATACACCGAATTTCATTCGTAAAGTTCCTCACAAGAAAAAGTTCACTGCACATTCACGCATACCATACTTCGGACTTCCTAATTCATGGCTCATTTAAAATAGAAACTGTTCAAGCGAATAATGAATAATTTTCAAAATTACACTAATTAAAACAACATGCGAAGCGCAAACCCTGCGACAGCTCGGCAATCGGCAAATACCTACTGGGTATTACCAGCGTTAAATAATAATAAATCACAATGCGCAGTTCCACAGAGACCGGTCGCAGTCCGGCCCCGGTACGGTTCCTTACGTCACGACCACTGGCTTTTTGGCGGCAATAATATACCTTCACATGTTTCTAACTATCTATTACGCATATAGATTTCATAATTATAATTGTCTAAAATAAAAAAAAGACGTGTGGCACTCGGGGACTGCCGCGGTAAAGCTATTGCATAGCATTTTTTATCAACGCCATCTAGCGGCTCACCGTTAGATGGCACTGATAAAAAATGCGCCACCTAGCGGCTCACCGTAGAGGAGCCCCGTGTCAGGTTATTTTCGTTACGGAATTTCTGGATTCGGTCTACACGCTGGCCCGCGATAGAAGCTATGCAATAGCTTAAAATTCAAGAGAATGTAGTAATCACTCCGTTTTTATATTAGGTACCATAGATGATTATAATATATATTTACCAGTGACAGTTTTGAAACGGGGTGTCGCCACACCTTAATCACGGCTTAATAATACATACCAAGGCGCATGCTATAAAGGAGACTACAGAACCACTATAATAATCTGTGCACAGAACACTATATTACTCCTACGAGGAGGAGCTTGCTTGAGCAACACAAATTATTGTAATCACAGATTACTGTATGATTAGGTATTAGTTTGATCGCATTCCACCATGCCATTACGTCTCTTCACATGCTTTATTTAATGATGAAGCTTTCATAAAGTTCTTGATCTTTCTATTTTTAACTTTTAATTTTGTACGCTAATTTTTAAGGTTTTCGGACTTTTTGGACCAATTTAAGTAGGTACGTGATTTTTTTTTAAACTTAGAGGATATTGAAGTCGGGTGGGCCAAAATAGAAACGACGCAACCTATGCACAATTTCAACGTCAAGCGGTTGTAAGGGCTTGTTCTCTTTAGGACAGATTCGCTTTACGGCAGATTCGCTTTACGGCAAAATTTGTACAGGTCGAGATAAAATATGGTCTCCACTCCAAGGAAAACTTTCCTTTATATAATTATTATTGACTGAGCGAAGTGAGCTCTCCGAGTCTACTTGAGTGAATTTACACTTGTCCGTCATTTGAATTTTTTCTTTAAACTAAAGTTAGGTTAGGTTAGGGTTATACATGAATATTCAGGTGCCCGGCCGAAGGCCGGGCACTTAGGTTCTGTTGGGATCGTAAACCTACCTAAAGCTTACAAAAAAAAAGTAAGTAAAAAAAAATTGAATTTTTTTTTGATGCTAATATTAGGTACATTTTGATGACAATATAGGATGTGTTATAAATTATAATTATAATTAAAAGTTAAAACTATCTTTAGGGAATTATAGGATACCGCGAGTTCTCAGTTCGGGGCGAACCACTAGTTATATATTGTAATAATTAACGTTTAACATTAGACGTAATAAAAAATAATAATAGTTGACGCAAAACTGTTTTAACATGACTTGACCGATAGTAAATACAGCGCCATCTATTAGCATTAATGTATTAACTTGTTTAATGCATTATTAATTTTAAACAAAAATCTATCTATATATATTCGAGTTCACTGTACTTCTGCCGTAAAGCGAATCTGCCGTAAAGCGAATCTGCCGTAAAGCGAATCTGTCGTAAAGCGAATCTGTCCTAAAGCGAACAAGCGGTTGTAAGGACGTTTGAAATTGATTTTTTGAGAAGAATTACTGTGCTTGATTATTATACTCTTCGCCTTCGTCGTATAAATTGTTGCACATTGTAAATGTAAAAACTCCACATCGCACCGCGTTCGTTCGTATTCAGGATCGTCATTCCAGCACCTTAGGACCCTAATAACTATCGGTTCATTGAACTATGTGGCAAGCTCTTTGAAACCTCAGCAATCAGCATTGCACTTTGATAAGTTATGTTGGTATCTCTGGGTTTTCTGCAGATCTGCATCTGATTTGATGACGCAGAGATACTCCGAAACATAAGTCTCCAACGCCCGCTGAGTGACCCTAGACGCCAATAGTAAGCGGCCATGATTCGAAGCCCCACGTCATCATTGGCTGCAGACACAAAAGAAAACATTACTGTGTAGCGCTCCCTGACGTAGCGATATCTGACAAACGAGGTGTTCTGATTTTCTATATTAGGTACATAGTAGGTACCTAATATAGAAAATGCATCAAATTCAGCCCAATAGTTTTCTAAGAATATTTTGATACTTAATAAATTAGAAATACAAATCCTCACAAGTTTTTCATTAGAAGTGAGCAGTAAGTTGTTAAAAAAACGGTCTCAAAATCAGCCCCATATTGGAAAAATGTGCTAAAATTAGCGCACGAAGCCACAAACACAATTACGTTTGTTTCGTCGTGGATTATGAAAAGGTTTTAAATAAAAGTACGGAACAAAAGGTACGACACACACTTTTTATTTCCATCATTCTTCCTATTATTAAATTAATAATTTTATTATTACACAACATGTATATAGAAAGATTTTTACAATAGTGTATAATTAAAGGCTAATCAACTATTATAACCAACAATACAGTAAAAGAATTACGAATCGCTTATTATTAGCAGTCTATTATAATGATATGTATCTTTTGCGGTTTGGAACAGCCGTTTTAACTTACGATTACTTAACTTATGCTACCTACAGATGTCACCCGGCTTTTCTCATAAATGCGATAAACAAGTTTGACCCTCGTTTGAATTAACTACATATTTTATATTTACATGTACAGATAATTTGTAGTTATTTAAGGATCCAGCCATTAAATCAATGAAATGATGGTGATTTGCTTTGTAAAGAACATCATCACAAATAACATTGACATCATAAATAAATATTCTATAATATAACGGCGCCTCAGGCAAATCTGCTCTTAGGTATATGTAGGTGAGACTAATGTAACAGCACCTTAATAATTTATGTAAAATATATTTTTCAAAAAGCCTGCGATTGATTAATACTTTATCACATCAATATGCGTTCTTTATTAATAAATTAAATATATCACATTAATATTATGCCGAGTGACAATCAATTGAAAACTTTAATAAAATTTCTATACATCGGTATTCATGTCTGCTGCATATCAAACTATTAATAAGTAGTTTTTTTTTAACTTATGAACTCTACTTGAGCTAGAAGTAAGATCCCCTTTAAGAACCACATAAACATAATATGTAGTTTGTTTGATTTAAGAAAAAAACTTGGCCAGTACCTATCTCGAAAATATTCGCAGTTTGGCCTACATGTAATAAATAATTTTGAATTTTCTATTGTTGTATGTCTCGTTATTGGCAGTTTTTAGACTATATACGTAGGTACTTAATTACTTGAAATAAAGCTGTTCCAATACGTTTCTGTTGTTATTAATGTATGTAGGTGCCTAACGAGTTGAAAATAAACGCAATACACACGTAAGTAATTAAAAATTCATTCAACATAATTTTAGGTATAGTTTACGATATCTAAATTATGTAAGTATCTCAAACTTATCTTTTTTGTCATTCTCCTTCTTTGCGCTTTTACTTACAAGCATTAATTTAGTGCCATTTCATGACATACACATTTCTCTCATAAAATCTATGCGCCGTACAAAAGGAAAATCCATAGGTAGGTACTTGACATGTACTTAGTTAATCACGCTTACAAAGCAAATCACAAAATGACAAAACTCTTTTATAGGTAGGTACTATACAATTGGGTATTTGACAAAAATTTTTTATATGCTTAAAATAAAGGTTTTTAATATGAAATGAAATCAGTTTCCTGTTAGAAAAAGAGACCGCTATTACAACATGTCACGATTCAGTAGCTTCATACATTTTCCATACAAAATTTCGTTTTAAAAAGAGACGGATACAGTTGCAGTAAAACAGCTTATAACTTAATTGTTTTTTAACCGATTTATTTTCTGTTTTTACAAATGTTATTCTTACATGTTACATTTTCAATTTTAATTAATGAATATGCACCATTTAACAACAGTCAAATACCCAGTTGTATGGGTGCGACAGTGATAAACGTAGGTACCATACCTACATACAGCTTCCTATCATTCGGCGCACAAAAACGATAGCAATCAAAATTATCTACTTACAGTTCTAGTATTTACAAATCCATTCAATATTATACTAAGTAGTATTTAAAAAACTGTCTGCAACAGCGCTTAAAAAAATCACATATAGGTAAATAATTCTCTATGTAACAAATATTTGTTAACACTTAGCTACTGGTTGTCGTGCGTACGACGAAATCACATAGTTGTTAGCCTTGGCTTAGGCAGAAGTCCTTTTTTAAGTTTTAATATGTACCTACTAGGCTTTATTTTTTTGCCTTGGTTATTTTTATATTTAATTAAGTAGCAAGCAGTCCTTTGCAATATTATACCAAGCTAATACAAGGTATTTCGCATGAAGGCTAATACAAGAGAGCAATTTTTATTATTTAATCTTATGTCTCGCAGTTACATTTAGCTGATCCGAGTCGAAAACACAAAATTACTCTGTTTATAGAATTAAAATACTTTAACAATATATTTATCGAAAAGGCTGCAAAATGTTATAAAATATTCAGCAGTTTATAAATAGCAATTGACGAATTAAAAATCTTTTGAACGGGTTTTTTTATTTAGTTTTTAGAATCTCTAAATATATAAAATCTACAATGGACCATGGAATGTTAGACGTGGATTGTGCATTCCCGACGTTCTTGTTCTTTTCTTTGTTGGTACCTGAAACATGTTATTAATTTTATTAGCTTCCAATTTACTAAAAAAATTGTTCAAATTCATTTAGTTGAAAAAATTGAAATTTTTCATTTATTCAAAGTAAAGACTTCTGAAATTCCATTCTCAAACGGACGAAAATGTGTAAGTATAAAAAATTATAAAGTTCATATGTTCATAAGTTGTTAGTAGCCGACTTTTATAATAACTTAGTACTTACTTATCTATTAGCGAAGATATATCCGGAGGCACAGGTGCGAATACTCCTGAGAGCCCGTCGCTACCGTTTTGACCTCCACTGTAAAAAAATATGTTTTACTAAAAAGAAAATATCTGCCAAAATACTTTAAATTATCTCATGTCAATATGTTGTCATGTTCATATTGAAAAAACCAGGAGTGATTACATTCTCTTTGGAAAAAACGTTATATTCACGCTATTAGTAATTTATTTCAAAAATATTATATTATTATTAATAATTGTATTTCACACTTAATGGTTACCTATAGGTACTTAAAATGAACTTTTTCGGAAGGCTTACTATGAAACCTGTACGTGCCTCCTAGGAACGAATATATAATGCGTATTAATTAAAAATAACTATAATTATGGTATCTTACTTACTATTGACCTAGTAGGTACTAAAACAAGCAATTTACTTAGTATAAACAAAATAGTCAGTCTACATTTTAATTGTGGCTAGCGAGACCCAATATTCTGCTTTGTATCAATACATGATAGATTTATCTCAAAAGAAACGCTTTTCCTGATGATGCAGCATGTCGTATTGACGTAAAATATAAAAAAATCGAAATATGTACTTATATTTTGTATCTTTTTTGTATCTCTTTAATGGTTACTTAAACTAATTAGCTAATTATACATTATATTTGTGATCATATATTATATATATATATTTCCTATATATATTTCCTAGTAGATATATATATATTTCCTAGTTTAGGGGTCAGGATTCCAACGATATGTATTGTATTGAGTTTTTTCTAATAAAGATTATTATTATTATTATTATTATTATTATTATTATTATATTACCGGATTGAAATATATCGTACAAAAACATTGATACGTATTGGGCATCGTTAGTTGTGGTGCTCATGGTGGTAAATGGTGGTGAGTGTTGCAGGTGAGTGGTGGTGCGGGGTGCGGGTGGTGGGTGTCAGGGGGCGGGGGTGGGGAGGTACCTGGTCTACCTGCTGGCGGTGCGCCGCCCACTCCCGTACGCGCTGCCACCACCAGAACCACCAGAACCTAAGAAAATACAGTTTAAGTTAATTATATTGGACTAACTGAAACAGGTTGTTAATAAAACCTCAAAAAGTTTAGGAACAAGTAACCACTCAACGTGATCGATCAGGTGAAAACTTCTTAAAATAGTTAAGCAACGCAATTCAATGTAAATGCGTCGCGTTGAGTCAAATATAATCGCAAAGTATTTCAAACTAAGAGCTAACTACAAATACCCATGACGTGGTATCAGATTCTGTTGATAAAAATAATTGCATGTGTCTTTCCTAATCAATACTTAATACAGGTAACACTCGCCTTTAGTGGTGGTGTTAGCAGCGCTATCACTGTAATCGTCAGAGTCCGACCGCTCCCGCCAGTGCGGTGCCGGAGCAGGAGTAGGAGCGGGAGCGGCGCGTAGTCTATGCCTTGCTTCTACTGTTGAGCACTTTGATAAACTCGATTCATCTGAAATACATATCATAGCACTTTGTAACTTAATACCACACTTAAGTAACGTATAGGCATCAGTTTAAAAAGATATATAGGTTTAGTGTAACCGAAGCGATGGTATGTACTAATAATAACATTCGATTCTTATGAATTAATGATTAAAGTGCTCATGTATATTCCATCTACTTCGCCCAGGAAGACGAAAGTTTCATTAGATGCTTTCTTATCATAAAGTACCTAGCTGATTAACTATTAATACAAGTAAGAATACAGTCTCATAGAATAAAACTTACTGTAATAGTAATAGTAATCAGCTTTCCGAACCGGCGGTAGAGACTTGACCTGTCATAAGTGCCACAAGTTGGCCTACATGAATTAAATGAGTTTGAAATCTGAATTTGAATACCAATCTAAAAGAGCACGACCAGATGACACGTAAATTCTAGAAAATTAATCAGTTTTTAAGGCTTTATAATACCATATCTATAATGATCGCAAGCGCGTCTTCGCCGGCGGTGCGGAGGCGCTGCGTCATCATCGCGGCGCGCAAGCGTGCGGAACTGCAGCGAGTGTGCCGCTGCGCCGCCACCGAACGTCGCGTATGGACTTATTTCGTACAATTCCGCTGAAAAAAAAAGAAGGCATGAGCATAAAATTCTAGTATGTACTAGCCGACTTCGTTTGCGTGGATTCATTTTTCAAAGATATCGTGGGAACTCTGGTTTTCTAAAATAGTCTAGTGAATTCTATGTCACTCTCCAGGTATTACTTATATCAACTATATATACCTTCAGAAAGTGACGACGATCCGTTGCGGTGTGATTGAAGGACTAACCAACAACAACAAACACATATTCAAAATAATATTTAGTAGCGATCACATGATAAACAACAAATTGTAACAAGTACATTGCAACCGGAGTGTGTGAGCCAGCCTTAAGTATCCTCATTATAATTTTTAGCGTTGGCAATACCAATTTGCCTAAACGGCCTAAAACGAATGCCGGGTGGCGGGAATAACCTCGACACAAATTAACTTATTAACTTTGATTCTTTGCTTATTAAATTGGTAAAATTATTTGTTTTATTATCAAAAATCTGAAGGGGTCGTATCGCCACACTAATGCAATGATTGATGAACATTTCACAGAATCGGCCTGCACGTTAAGTCGTTACTTACCCACAAACAGAACTGACCTCAATCTACCTACTTACTAAAACAATGGAATTAATTTAAATTTTATTGTACCTGACGAGTCATCGTTCGACTTCTCGTTGCCATTGATAGAGGAAGAGGAGTATAGTTTGTGTCCCTCTCTAAGCTTTTCTCTTTCAGCTTCGTTGCTTTCGCTCAGCTTCCTGTTGTCTCGCAAGTAGTGGTCGTTCGATAAACAGAAGAATCTGAAACAGAAGGCGCAGCTCATAATCTATGTACTTATAATTGATTGCTATCGCAGAACTGTAAAAGTGTAGGTTAGTAGTTAGTAGGTTTTTTTTGGTGATGAAATCTAACTTTACCTTTAATTTATTTTTCTTTAGCTGCTTTTAAGGTTTACCTACAAGTAATTCCTCGCAGAAAAGCTTAGGTAAGTGACGGCTAAGCATAGCACAGGACGTCCTTTCGATGTACTTTGTGGTTCTTTCCACAATAACAATGAAATTAAGTCACAGGTGAAAAATAAACTTAAGAACATCGTAAGTGATCGGCTACGTTTGTCGGTTAAGTAGGTAGGCACCTACCTGCGCGTTTTTCCGAAACTTTTTTTGCAATTTGTTTACCTTATAAGACAACTGAGAACAAATAGAATATAGGTACCCCATCTGACCTGCATCGTGCAACCTGAACCCACACTAATTTATTTGTTAAAAGAATATTAGCCGAGCGGAACTCGACTAACATTTTGTTCTCCCCTCTAAATAAGCAGAAATCTTGTGTTAGGATTGGCTACGATAGTGCAACGGGTGGAGATCGAACCGTCACCTTTTCAGTTTTCAGACCGCACTATACCTAACCGTTGGTCTATTGAGGCTTCAAACTACAAGTTACGTGTATTCTACAATTAGGTACTCACTTCCGCTTAGCGTGCAATAGACACAAGATGGCGGCCAATGCGCCGACTACCACGAGCGCGCTGGCCGCGCACCACACCAGCGCCGTGCGCATCGCGCCCGTGCGCGCGCCGCCCGCCGGGGGGGGCACCACGCGGAGAGGGGGGATGCGGCCTGAAGTTACACAAGTAGGCGGATAGATCATTCCATCTGTATGTGAGTAAGGGCTTAACCAGGCCCGCAAGCACAGCCAAACCCATCCGCGATAGCGAATTGAATCTGCGTAATATCGCGGTTATATTGCATCGTATTAAATTATTTTCAACACACTTGCTCATAAAGTGGCTCCCGGTTCACCGCAATTAGGCACACAATGACATCTTTAACTCAAACTGTGACTTTTGATTACTATTATTCACAATGTGAGTTATAGAATTATTTTTTTAATTTTATTGATTGAGTTGCTTTGTTCTTAAAAAAGTTTCTATTACAAAAAAGATCCTACCTATTGCCAAGATAGCTATTGCTTGCTCATTTCATACAACTTCGTATTTAAATAGATAATTTCAACTTGTACGTGTTTAATAAATAGAACTGTCACTCAAATATAACTTTTGTTTTTTCTGTAATAAAGAAAACTGGAAATTCCCCATTTTGTACGTGGCTATAAGAGAAAAGCCAAAAAAAAAGAAACCTCATTCTTTTAGTCTATGGCCATTAAAGGTGCGCGCGCATTCCGGAAAACTAATTAAATCAAATAAACACCTCAATAGGCTGTATGGTCGTCGATCTTTGCCTGCCCTCAAGAGCATCTCAAGAGGGCGAACAAAAAAAACAACATTAATTTTTCCCGCCATTGCGAAAAAATTTTCACAACTCGTTTTCACTGTTTTGTACCATAATGTACTATCTTAGTATTATTTTCTTCACAAGTGTGTTGAAAAACGTCGTATGATACACGTGTATATTGATGATTACCGTCCTCGGCTGCCTTAAGACCCTCACCTACCGGCTCGGGTCTCAATAGCGCCTCAGCGGTAATCACCAACTTTTACACTTGTACCATAATGTACTATTATTATTATATAGGTACTAGATAATATATTATAGCATAGTTAATTCGTAGTTCCCTCAGTACGTGCCATATTAACATTCTTTGACGTTACAAAATGTGTAGGTAGGTAACAGACGATCTGTGAACTCATCATCTGGGGTTTAAAGGTTGATAGGTACCACCAGCAAGCGTATGCGTATCAGCTAGGAGGGTGACTCGTTCGACGCCGGCGTCGCTCCACGCCTCCACCGCCACCTCGTACCAAGCCCCCGGAGACAGCGCGCCAACCACGTGCCGAGCTGCGCTCAGCCCTGCCCCAGCCTGTGGATGACCAACAGCATGATCACATACAACACCTTTTATTATTCAAGATAACACTTAACTGTAATCTCAACCGGGCATAAGATAGTCACGAACTAACTTGTAAGGAAGTATGGCAGTGTAAATTAAATCCAAACCAATAATCGGTTTTTAAACGTCATCACCATTAGGCCATCACATCTGTGATGGTACATCATCTGGAATGGTGTAGGGTTGGTAACTAGCCACGGCCAAAGCATCCCACCTGAACTGAAGGTGGTGAAGTAGAAAGAATCTCATGACTTCTACTTGAATACCTACAGTTGAATTTTGTAGCCTTAGGAGAAAGGCCAACTAAAATATCGAGAGCATTTAGTTTTATTGAAAGTATTCGTACCTGTATCCAGTGCTCGTCCCCGGCTCGGCGGTAGGCGACTCGGAAGCCAAGTATCGGGCAGCCGGCGTCGCGCCACGCATACAGGTTGATCTTGATGGCAGTAGCGTTCGTATGCACGTGTTCCTCAGGCTTGGGTGCTTTGGGACCTGGCGATAAAATTTCCATACACCTAGGTTATCATCATCACTACCCATTGCTAGCTCACTACTCGGGACTCGGCTCCTCTCGAATGAGAAGATTTTATAACTTTAAAATGTTAAAGCAAGTATTATCTTATTACTTCGAACATGTCTACTTCGCCTGCTGCTATGTCTCCATTCTGCTTTTTTCCGACCCGATTTTCCTTGTGGTCGAAATCGTATAATGAGGGTTGAGGTGCAGTACATCAAAGTCCCGACTAGTAAAAATCACGACTGTATTGTGCAACGTTAAGCGAACAATTTGGTAACAATCTGGATAAACAGTTTATTTACCGAGAAATATGCTTCAATTTGCAGTTTTTATTATACAAATAGATTATTTCATCGAATGGCGAGCAAGAAGAGTAATTTACTTACGTCCACCTCTAGTAGTAGCAGTAAGTATTTCGCTGGGCGGTCCCAAGGATATCTTGTTCTGCGCCTGAATCTTCGCGTTGTAGGTGGTGCCGCATTTCAGCATGTCCATGGTGTACGAGGTCTGCTCCGGAGACAGCTCGATGCTGTTCCACTCGTTCTCAGACGCTTGCTTGTACTGGAGGATGTATCCTGGATTTTAAGACAAGATACTTCCTATGGTTATGCTTCCAAAATAGTTATCATTTTATTATCTTTGTCAATAATCACGATTTTATGATTAGGTATGTATATTCAAGAATGCCGCAAGGTAACCGTTTTATTTAACGCAAAATGAACATAATTTAAGGATGTAATGCAACTAAAACGTGTGGTACCTACATATATGATGTTGAACAAAAGTTTAATAATTGGATGTTTCATCTGTTCGACAAATAACTTATCTTTAGTAGGTAATCTGAGATCATTAAAGGATTTTGAAATTTCGGTAATTTTTAGACGGATTGAAATAACTTTTTTAGTCCCTTACCAAGAACAGGTTGGTCGGTATCAGAAGCGGGAAGACTCCAATGCAGCTTGATGCTTGTAGCGGTGGTGTACTGCAGCGATAAGGCCGGTGCGCCGGGCGGCAGCACCGCTTTCACCACGTAGACTATGGAATCCTCGCCGATGCTGTTTGTGGCCGTGCACGTGAAGTTGCCTGACGACTGCTCGTTTACTTCTGAAAGTAGATAATTGCGATGGGTACGATAATTTCAAGAAATGTGATATTTGGGGTGGTTACAACTTTTGGGCGATCGGTGTTCTAACTTCTAAGTAACCACTGCATAAAGGTACTCCGCAGCTCGGGCCTGCTCATTGCTTGCTATTTTAATTATATTATCCAAACTTGCAGCTCCATCTTTTTCTATTCCGTTCTGGTTCGGGCCACTTTTATAAAAATGTGAATCCAATTCATTAGGCCAACGAATGCCACCTATGTCTGGTGCTGACGGTTTTGAGGGAATCTAAAATACTTTGTCCTTAAGTAACGTGGAATACGTATACGGGATTTGGTCAGAATGTAATTTTACTGTAAATATTTATATCGACAGTAACAAACTAATGACAAACGTGGGACACCAATGAGTATCAGTACTTCGAACTATGTGCTCAACAGGTCCTGAACAATATTCATGAAAAAAATCACGTCTATCTGTTGCTTAGTTGCTGCGTGATTGAAGGGCAAACTAAAAATGAAAAGAACAACAAACAAATACATTTTCAATTATATTGTTAGTTAAGATAATGACAAACAAACTTCTCAGTCTTTGGTACCTCGTATATGTAGATGGCCCGATCTCGTAACCTGGTAGTACCGGTGGTGAGTCACGGGAGCGCGCGCGTGCGCCCAGCGCGTGCGCGGAGCGGGCGCGCCCACCGCCGCGCACGCCAGCAGCGCGCCGCGCCCCGCGCCTACCCGTCGCTCACCACCGAACGAGGCTATTCGTGCTGGAACTGGAAAAAATGTATATCCGTAGAATTCGGCAGGCCAACTTCTGACCACGTTGGCCAAGTTCAAAGAGTAGCCATTATGCAGGAGATAGTGTAGTGCACAAGATGATGTACACTCTATACCTACTTTCACCCTCAAAGTCCAATATAAGGGATAGTAAACCGTCACTACACTATTCTGACCGTAGTGAGGCCACGACTACCGATCTCGAAAGAGAAACTAGCCCTTTCGCACTCACTCTCTCTCAGTCTGATGGGATGATAATCTATATGATAGATATCCGGGAGAGAATTAAGCTTGAATCCACTGAAAAATTTTGGCTCGGATGATTTTGGTAGAACCCTCCAAGCTCTCTACCAGGAAAATCGTAACTAGAAACATAGAAGTAAAATAACTTACTTCTAGAACTTGGCCCTTGTCCCACAACCAGCGTAGATTCCCCTTCTCCAGAGCCCGTGGTGGCAGACACCCAGAACTCGTAGAGCTGGTTCTCCATCAGATTCCTCACTTGGAACATCAGCTCTATCTCAGGGTTCTTATCAGCAGACACAGTAAAGCTCGAGTGTTTACCTAACCTGTCACAAAGACGTTGAACTAAAGATCTCAACTCTCACACATACAGTATACCTAATTTGTATTAACAACCAAGTTCACTAATCTAATACTTACTATCAGCTCATCTTCACTAAGTATATAATATAGCCCAGGTGGACAAATTAAATGCAAAAACTTCTGAATTGGTTTTGTTGACACAATGTTTGTTTATTTGTTTGAAAAAGCTTTTGTTGTATGTACTTAAAATTTTTGTTACTACAGTGAAACTTATAGCTCTTAGAAAATGAATCTAAAAAGAAAAGTTGAGGACTCACCGTCCCGCTTCTCGGTAGTACACAGTGTAGTGGGATATAACACCGTTGGGGTGCACAGGCGGCAACCAGCTTACAAGTACTGAATCACTAGAGTATGGTAGGGCCTTTATCTTTTCTGGAGCTGATGGCACTGCAAAAAAAGTCATCAATGGACGCCATGCTCCACTTTACCAGGTTGCGGCGACCAAAATCTCAGTTTCACCGGTACTGTGGAATTTTTTTGTATGATATTCCATGAGTATAAAGAGGCAAAATATTATTAAGATTTCCTCGAGCCATAAAGCTCAACCCAATTCTGACAGAGCTTCTGCGTTCGCGTAACTATGAGAAGGACTGGACTGGATCGCATTTGGAACTGTAATTTGAAGAGTATTTCTTGGATAACAAAACAAAATAGTATAGCACCTACCATCTTCTTCCGTCATGCAGTAAGTGGGCGAGCTGCGCTTGCCGTCGCCCGCAGCGGTGTAGGCCACTACTTGCAGCGAGTAGTTGCTGTACTTGTGCAGAGTGTGTAAGTACGTCTCTGTTGTCGACACGCGCTTTATTTCCGCACCTTCCGCTGTAGGTAAGACAAGAATTTTCAAGAATAATTAACGAGAATTGGTCAAATTATTTTTTATGATCGAGGGTCAAAACAAAAAGATCTTCAATACCACTGAATAGAGATTACTACAAACGTTAGCCTTCTCAAGTTTCTTTTATGGCTTTGAGAAATGAGCAAGCTTGGATAGCTGTAGTTGCTGCTAAGATGAAGAGAAATAGACAATGCCAATCAGCTAACCTCTTGTTAGTCCTTTCTGTTTCAACTACATTTAGAGAAGCCCAGGACCGAACAGACTAAAAGACTGAAAGACTACAAAAAACCTCCAATAAAAAAAACGCGGACAAGAAATTGAAAATAGTTACCATGACTAGTGGACAGAGGCGCGTAGATAACTTTGTAGCCCTGTATGATGCCATTCCGGAAGGCGGGTGGAGGCGGAGCCCACGACACTTTTATGCTCGAAGACGACAAAGCCGAACAAGTTACTCTAGTTGGTGCAGCTTCTGGAACTGGAGAGATAGGCAGTATATTATAATATAAAAAGGGATGGCAATTATCATGATGAGACAGATATATCTGTCCCCCTATCCTTGAAGTATTTAGGGGCGCACGACCGACAGGTAGAATTCTGTGCAAGAAACTTAAAGGACAAGAAGACGATTTTCTTGTATCGGCCTGCAACTGCATTCGTTTACTCTTAAAATTTTAAATGTCCTTAAAATTTTTATATATGTCCTCACCTCCCTCCAGAGTGGTGGCAGTGACGGGGGCGGAGGGCGGCCCGGCTGCGACGCCGTTGAACGCCCGCACCCGCACCTCGTAGCGCGTGAACTTCTTCAACGCTGACAGTGTCAGCTCGGTTGCTGACCAACCGTTCACCGTGAGAGTTCTGAAATTAATAAACAGTATAACATTAAGGGACCCTTCACCAGAGGTACGCTTAGAAAGAAGTTGCACACACGTCCTATAAAATCATGCACAGAATCTGCGGTAAAAACCGGCGAAATTATCGACCCGATTATTTATCGAACCTACAAAAGTCTAACGTGGGCGGATGGCCTAAATGATTTGCAGATGTAGAGATAGTGAAATGAATGTATTTCCACCTGGTTGAGTTAGGCAGCGCCACAGCGTCCGGCCCCAGCTCTGCGCAGGACACGGAGTAGCCCAGCAGCTCGCCGTGCCACGCGTCCCGCGGCGGCGCGCGCCACGACGCGTGCAGCTCGCCCGCCGCGCCCGCCGACACCGACACGCCGCTCGGCGCCTCTGATGGCGCTGAAGGAAGTATTTGGAATGGTTGCAGGAAACACCACAACAAAATTGGAATACAAAAAGTACCTATATAATATTCAAACTCGTATCTCCAGGCATTGAATGAATTTGAAAAAATTCTATGATAACCTTTTCGTGCTGACTAGACTGAACCAATATAATCCTCAATAGCCCAACGGGTAAGATTTAAAACTGAAAGGTCACAGATTCGAATCCCACCCGTTACACTATTGTCGTACCCACTCCTAGCACAAGCTTTCCGCTTATTTGGAGGGGATGTGAAGATATTAATCAACTTCAGCTTGACCAATAACTATTCTTTAAAAAAAAATGACACAGGCCGGTGTTGGGCAGCAGCGACAACGGTACTATTAGTCTAGCCCTGCGACCAACACGCCTGCCCAGCGCGGTCATTATGGGCAGAACCATGCATGCTGCGACTGACTTCATCGTAGACTAAAGCCCAAATTAAATGGTGCATCGTTCATCGTTCACTTTTGCGATGAACGATGCACGATACCAGTGAACCTTTCGTCGCGGAGGCAAAATCGCCCGTGAACGGTGAACGGTCGGTGTTAGACGGTTTATTTTCAATGACTGCCTAGGCAGGCACCAGGCGGTGAAGCCTCGAAAAATGAACCGTCCAATTTGGCCTTAAGTCAGCGTTTTCCTGTTTTGGTTTAATTATCACCTTCCTCCTGTGTCTTGACGACAACGGCCTCAGTGAACGCGCTGTGGTCTATCTGGTTGACGGCGGCGATGCGTATCATGTAGGCGGTGTGCGGCCGCAGGTTGCTGAGCAGCGCCTCATAGTGGATGTCGCCTTTCTTTGTAAGCCTGAAACATGATGGTTTGCGATGCCAGCTGTCAATCACATTTGAGTTTTGACCAAATAATTCATCATCAGCGTGGAGTTAAGTTTTAAAAATCTTGCATTTTTCCTGTGTGGGTAGCCCATATGTCACTCTTCAAGCTCTCAAATTTATCCGTGCAAAAAATTACGTCGATCCTTTGTTCCATTGCTGCGTGATTGAAGGACAAACCAACAAAAAACATTTTCGCATTTTTAATATTAGTAAGGATTTGTTTTGTAATATTACTTACGTGACATGTGAATGCGAGTGCGCGCCGTGAAGCGAGACGTTGACGGTGGTGGCGCCGTCCCAGTGCGAGACGCGGATGGCGCCCTGCGCCGACAGCGCCGTGTACTGCAGCGCGTAGCCCAGCAGCGGCGAGTTGCCGTCGAAGCGCAGGCTCCACGACAGGCGCACTGCGCGGGACTGGATTTCGGTCACGGATAGGGATTGAGGCGTTTCGGGTTTTTCTGTGAAAATTTATAGAAATATTTAAGTCTTCATTCCTGATCCGCACGGCTAGGGTCTGGAACGCTCTCCCAAAATCTGGGTTTCCAAACGCGCACAATTTGGGTATCTTTAAAACAAGAGTGAATAGGCATCTTCTAATCTTCTAGGCAAACGCGTTACGACTTAGACCACATCATCATTTTCCATCAGGTGTGATAGTGGTCAAGCGTATGTCTATAATGTATAAAAAAAACATAAGTAGGTAATTTCTCTTAAAATTTCAAGCTAGTTTCTTCAATCCACAAAGACTCGTTCCACTACATTTCGTGAAGGGGCGAAACCATAGCCCCTAGGAGTTCAGCCCGAATATGAGTATCAAGTCGATGTGTAATTGCAAAGTAACTTTGCAATTTCTAATAAAAAAACACTGAATAAGCTGATTTCGTCCACATAGAGTGCTGCTGCGTTGCTGCGTGATTTATTTATCAACAAACCAACAAAACACACATTCGCATTTAAAATATTAGTAAGGATACTAAAGAAGTAACGATTGTACAATGTACATAGCCATATTAGATTGGCAGGTTGGTTGGTATTAGATTGGTAGATATTGTGTTACCTTGGACGGAGAGATAAATGTAATGGTCGCTGTGGCCGTACGCGTTGACGGCCTGGCACTTGTACACGCCCGAGTCCTGGCGGTCGGTGCGGCTGATGTACAGCTGGGACCTTAAACCACTATCAGTCTTTGCTTCCGATATACTTAATCTGCAACAGGTTTATTTATTTATTTATTTATTTATTGGTTTACCAACAGGAAATCACATAACAAATTACATAAAATTATACTACATCTATAGAAACATTTCAGATGTGCACCCAATTACAGGCAAACCGACATGCGTATAAGCAAAATTGCTCTCAATATTAGTGATATGGTTAGTTAGGTAATTAGAAGCTAACAATATACCTATAGGTAGAAAGGTCGAGTGGCGCGTTGTCCCGCGACCATGAGAGACGTAGAGGCGCGTCGCCTCGCGCCTCGCAAGCCAGCGTGGCGCCTGCCTCGCGCCTCGCTGACACGTTGTGAGACGTCACTTCGAACCGTGCCGGTTCTGATAGACAACACATTGTGGTTAATCTATTGTATAATGACTGCACTTAACTAAATTGATAGGTCTGAATCTCGTACTATCTCTTTCATAATACTTCATGCGGAAAAGGATAGCCTTAGATTTAGACCTGTGTTAGTTTAGTGATATCATACAACAGAATTAGTTACTTACATTGATGAACTATAATAAATAATCTTTTGTTATCAAGCCGCCTTTCATTGATCCAATGACTGGACAGCGACGCCGACAGTGGCATGCCAGCGTGCGAATGATTGTGGCTAAATGTTAACAATTTGTGCTACCAGTAAAAGGCAAGAACATGGTTTAGTGTGGAATTATGAAGAGCGACATGATCCAGTGCCAGCGTTCACTAGCGACAGTCACTGGCTGAATTCCTTGCACCTTCAGTTCCATGGAAGCTCTGACAGGACTGTTCTACTGGTTGATTTAAGCCGTATTCATCTCTGAATTATATTGAGTTTTCTACGATGCCTATTGATGATAAATATAATTGCGGTTGGGTACAATATTTTATATACCCAGAATTAAACCATAGCTTACTGCTTAGTATTTATCAAATTGTTTGTTCATTATTTTTATTTTAAAAGCTTGCACGATGTGGTGAAAGACTTCTTAAATTATCCCTGCATGGGCTACTTACCATTAATTGCTACAAAAATAGTCTTAGATAGTGGAGTGCCAACTCCATTTTCAGCTTTGCACATGTAATAGCCCTCATCGTAAGGAAGGGCTGCCTCAATCCAGAGGGTTCCATTTGAGAGGAACTGGAATCTTCCCCCCAGGTTTACTAGAGGAACGAAGTCTGATGCTGTTCCAGCTGAAATAATATCGATTATTATAATTTTGTTTTGCATTAAAAATAAGCCTTTGTGCAACTGCTTCTGCTTACTTCTTGGAGAGAGTGAATGCTGATACAGTGTATAAAATGACAAAATATTTACAAGAAATGTGCAGTTAATTTTTCCCACTAATGTAATTAAGGGCAGCTCTACTAAATATATAAATGTCTACGAGTGACAATCAAATCATTTCCATGGAATGCAGCAACTAGTCTATAAACATAGACAATATTTTCTTCGATAAGAGATCCTACCTCTTTGCTTCATCCAGGTTGTATGGGGTGTCGGTGAACCCGTGGTATGACAATGTAACGCAAGCGATTCTCCCGCCAATACAGCTGCGTCCGAGGGTTCCTGCGTCCACTTTGGGGATACTGCAGCGTGCAACGAAGGAGGAATATTGATAACATTAACTGTATTAGATAAATGACGTTAACATCATGTCAAGATGGCGTCAACATTTATGGTGATATCTGATATTGTTTTTGCTAAGCATGTCTATTATAAATGGATATTTGTCCTGACACTTATACATAGATACTTACTTTCTCCAGCAGCATTTATTAGAGGATTAGAAGGTAACATTCATGTAAAAAGTAGAGGTTACTTTATCTCAATTAATTATTATTTATTTGTCATTTCAACTCATGAAGTTATTACCGTCAGGTCGCTTCGTCCTTCGGGATTTATTCCGTGCAGTGCTTGTCAGCCTCATAGACTTATTTTTTCACCATTCAGTCTTATTTTTATCAACAAGTTCATTATTTCTACTTATATTTTGCATCCTTAATTGTATAATAAAAGCTTATACATTTATTTTATTCAATAACGATTTAAAAAATGTGTGTTGTGAAATTACCCTTTCCTTTAAGCCATCTGTAATCCAGATTTGTAGAGCAGAACAAAAAACGAAATTACATTTGAAATAACGAAGGGATAATGTTTATTTAGGAGGGTTCAATTAGGGTTCGCTGTAAACCGATGGACCGTTACTGACTCGGAAAGATTTTAAAGAGTTTCTGAACGAATTTATATTCAATAAAGTATGTTTTTCACTGTCCATTTTCTCCTTTAAAAGTTTTATTACTTTTAAGAGAATTCTGATTTTCATCAAGAACACTTTTTATAAACAACCAGTGAAGGAATTTTTGATTTAAATAAACAGACTGTCCCAAAATACGGATAAAAGATATATTGTCGGTTTTAGTCCTTTATAAAAGTTTAAACTTTGTGTTAAATTCCTGTTTGAAGAAATACAATTGAAAGCAGTTTGAAAAAGTATCAGGCGAACTTATTGCATCATTAAGAAATCTACACAAGATTGAATGTCCAAAGGAACAAACATACACATATTTTTGATCAAAATTTGTTTGAACACACATTACCTACATTGTACAAAAACTGTGCATAAAAGCGGTGGTTGGTGCAAAATGGGGTGCTGATGTGCTCGAGAATCTTCCATAAAGAAATGAAACCATCGCTTCGTAATCGTGACTCGTTGTGCGGTGCAAGCGTGCTGCTAGGTTGCTTTACGGTGCTGTAGTGGTTGCCGGAGTTACCTTTGACTACCAGTTCGGCTGTATAGTTAACTTTGGCCGCGTTGTTAGACGCCACGCAGGTGTAAAGGCCGCTGTGGCGGGCGGATACCTCTTTGAAAACGAGGTTGCTGAAAAATTCTGCGCCCCGCTCTTCTACCTATTGAGTGGTGGCTAAAGTCATAATGCGATACTTAATGTGCCGATAAATCGACTAAATGATGCGCTTAATTGAGTATAACTAACTTGATGATTATTTATTTTAACTTTTTTGGTGTGGTGTTCCGCACCGCTACTCCGGTGGGTTACCTTCCCTACGTCATTGATATTCCATCTACCCGCATGGAGCGCTTCGTCTTCAATTCACATCGTTTGCTCTTTCGAAATCTGTGTGCTGACTTACCTGATACAAATCCTGACACTTACAATCTGGATAGCTTTAAACTAAGTGAATGGGCTTGTTCCAACCAAACACGTTCCATCTTAGGCCACATCAACACTTTCTGTAGTGTATGAATATGTATGTACGTATGTTTCTTTCTTCGAAAGACCAAATGCAAAAGGAATAACGGGCTATCACTATCTTCACAAAATCGTAATCACATCAATAAGAGGGATCCTTGAACTTAAAATCAGTTTGTTCCAAAGAATTAAAAGATACAAGAAGGTAATAAAAGGAAAGTTAAAACAGTTCCCACCTGAAGGTCAGCGGGAATGGGAGCGTTATCCTTCAGCCACGCAAATCTCACCGGCATGTCTCCGGACGCAACGCTACAGCTGACTTGTGCTCGCTTGCCTTCTTGCAAATTAGCGGAGAAGGAAAATGGCTCAATTTCCGGCGGATCTGGGAATGGAATAGGTCAAAGAATTATTATTTATTTAACTACGTCGTAAAAGGAGACTTTATCTCAATCATTGCGAATACATTGAATTGAATTGAGTTTTTATACTCACTGCTAATTATGAGCTGCAGCTCTCTCCGCGCTATCTCTCCGTGGGGCCGAAGCGTGCTATCCTCAGCGCGCCCTCGCCGCTGCCACTGCCCTCCGATTCTAGCTGGTTGCCGTCACGATCCTATCGGACTGAGTTAATGAATTAAGATTTATTTTTATACTCACTGCTAACTATGAGTTGCAGCTCTCTCCGCGCTATCTCTCCGTGGGGCCCGATGGCGCTGCACGTGTAGGCGCCGGCGCTGGCCGCCTCCACGCGAGGTATCCTCAGCGCGCCCTCGCCGCTGCCACTGCCCTCCCACTCTAGCTGGTTGCCGTCACGTTCCCATCGGACTGAGCTAATAAATTATAAAGACTTATTTTGGCGACTTTCCTGCCGCAGTGGTAAGCGCTGTGGTCTTATAACTGGGAGGTTTCGATTCCAGGCGGGGACAATTTGGGAATTTATAATTTCTGAATTGTCTCTGATCTGGTCTGTTCCACCAGACGGCTTTGACCGTGGCTAGTTACCATCTTACAATTTAGCGTTCCGGCACGATGGCATATAGAAGCCGATTAGGAGGATGTGTTGAAGTATACTGCGACAGCCATACCCGTTTCAAGTTAGCTCGGTACCATCTTAGACTGCATCGTCACTTACCATCACGTGAGATCGCAGTCAAGTAGTCCTTGACTGCGATCTTGTAACTAAATAAAAAAAATTAAAATATCTCTCTTTTTCTCTGCATCGTATTCCTCATTGCTGAGGGTGGTGACCTATTTTTGTTATTCGTATAATTGTAACTAGGAGTTTTATTGAGATAATACTGCGGAAGGTTCCCAAATCCTTTCGCAGTCACATGCGAAATTAGTTTAGAAGCTAGTTTAAATTCAAAAGAACGAGATACGAGATGAATCTAAGTGATACCTAGGGAAATAACATAAAAAAAATTTAATCGTACGAGTAGTTTAAGAATACCTATTATTAATGGAATCAACCCTTCTGAGGTCCCTTGATAGTAGAGATCAAAACCATTTCAAACATTTAACAAATATTAAACAATCACGAAATACCTACGCAGTACATTTATATCGATGTAAGCAGTTTATAGTGCCGATTTCACCATCGTTGAGTAACGTTTAACTGCTGAATAATTATGACGTTTTGGCAGATTTTCAATACAAAAGCTGTCAGAACTCCTTGGTTAAACGATACTCGGCAATTAGGAAATTGGCACGACAGATTTGTTAGTTATAGAAACAACAGCTAATTTATTGGGAGTGCCTCTGGTAGATAATAAAAGGTCAAATCTAACTCATAACCGACAGAAATATCAGATATAATTTGCACAAAGGGTCTGAGTGGAAGCCGATATCCAATAAAGTTTTGGTTTCATAAAATATTTTATGTTATAACGAAGCTGCGTCCCGATGTCTGCTAACTGGGAGACCGTTAAAAGTTTAAGTTGTTGGAAACATTCGGCGGGCAAGGATAATAAAATCTATATTATACCTAAAAAGTTTAAGAAATGTAATGCAATAAAGATATTTGAACGAGCGAAGCGAGTTCTCTGAGTCAACTAGGGCGCTTGCCTACTAGACAGAGAAGTGTGTCCATCTAAATGTCTGTCAGAGCCCTATAACTTCTGAATTACTGAATATTAGAACGTGAAACTTGGTTGAAAATTCAGTTATATCCTGTACTTGAACAACAAATACTAAAATTAGATAAATGTTATAAAGAAACGAAATTATTTAATTTTAATGCGCCATCTATTAGCATTATTGTGAAGCTAATAGCTTCACTATAATGCTAATAGATGGCGCTGTGTCAGTAAAACAGTTTTATGTCAACTATTTTTTTTTTTATTGTGTCTAATGTTAAAAGTTAATTATTACAATATATAATTAAAATTTTTGGGAATTATGGGATATCGCGAGGTCTCAGTTCGGGGCGAACCACTAGTTTATTATAAATCGACATGGAATAATCACGTAATTGGACGTACACGCAAAAGGGATCAAACCCACAAAAATTGGTCAAATTAAATACAAAAGTACTAGAATAAAGGTTAACTTCGCTTTTGGCAAGTTCGGTGGGTTGGATCCTTTTTGCGTCTATGCCCGATTCGGAAAATGGTCGTAAAGATCATGTCAATGGAAGACACGGAAGACATATTAACGTACCTCATAGGAATTATTTATATTATTATATACTCAGCGTAGATGATATTCAGTGATTGCGTGAAGAGAAAACCTTTTATAAGTATATAGAGCCTTATTGCGCGTACGAAGGAGAGTGAGATTTGGCATAGTTAAAGTTTATATAGAGAAAGAGTGCAGTAAAAATAAAATTATAAAATAAAATAAAACATTCTTTTTTACATTTATACTGCTAACACATATAATCCAAAACGTAGGGATATTATAGGTAAATACGAATAACGAAACATACTATACAATCAGAGAATGAATTACAAAACACTGAAAAAATAAATAGAAATAGAAATAGAAATAGAAATATTTTTTATTCAAATAAACTTTTACAAGCACTTTTGAATCGTCAATGAATCTACCACTGGTTCGGAATGCCTTTCCTGCCGAGAAGAGCCAGCAAGAAACTCGGCGGTTGCTCTTTTCAAAAAAATAAAAATTTACAATTGTTATTGAAACTATGCTATGTATTCAGTGCTTCCACGATGAATTTTCCTGAGTACAATACAAGTAAAAATAAATACAATACAAATACAAATAAATACAATTCAATACATGTTAACACAGGCAGGCAAAAGCAGACCCATTCCCGTTGGTGGCACCCGTTCACGAGCATGACGCATGATCCAGCCATTGCTTCGCTCAACCATATTTGAGGGAACGGAAACGAGTTAAAACTTAGTGATAACACTGTTATTTACATTAAAAAGTTATTTGAAATTCATATCGAATGGCAAAGTTATACGAGTTTGCTCAATTCAAGATTTACCGAAGTTACAAAACTAATGAAACTTCGAGTAGGTGCCTATCTTTGCTCTGATTGTTCGTAAAGTTTCTATCAGATGTCATTGCGGATTTTACAAATTCATATTGTGTATTTAGGTAAAAAATTTTCTTCTACAAGACGGCCTTTGTCTGCGATCCCTACTGTTGCTATGCAGTCTATGATGGAAGAAGAATGGCGAAATACGAGTAATCCCATGCTCTAGGATTTTTACGTGGCTTCGTATTGGAACGAATAAGCAGTGAAAATAGGTGTCACAGCTTTGTCAGTAGGTTGACAATAACCCATTTCAGAAGTCTTCCGCCCGACCAGACCAGAGAATTTAGAAATTAAAACTTTCTAAAATCCACTGCCGGAAATCAAATTTGGGACATTCCATTTAAAGGACCACAACACACACCGTTGTGTAAGAGAGATTTTTTATAATAATCATTTGTTTGCCTTTAGAAATTTATTCTCCAAAGAACAGTTTGCTCACTTACAGAGAACTTAAGACTAAAATTAATATAAAATTATAAAATAACAATCATATGAAAAACAAAAAAATTGTGACTCATAATAAAAAAACTAATTTTTTTTTTTAAAGTTACAAATGACTTTTCAGCAACAATCTCTTGAGGCAGACTATTATATACTAGTGCTCCCTCAAATTGTATAGTTTTCGCACCATATGTTTTTGTTCTCTCTTTAGGTACTTGCAGTTTATGTTTATTACGTTTAATCTTCTGTGTATATATATAGCTACCTTTGAAAAATTAATCATTTAACATACAGATACAGATTATTTTAGTAGATGAATAATTTACCTTATAGGATAGCCAGAATAGGGGCAGTAGAGTATCAGCTCACGGCCAGCGACTGCCCTAATTGGCCCAATCGACCGCACGTATGGTGGACCTGAAATCAAGTTAGTGACAGTGCCTTTGTTGTTGCTTGTTACATTGGGAGCCGCATAATTTAATAGGGGAAAGGCCAGACGTCGGCTTAATTTCCGTATCATTTCCGATGCTGTGCGTGTTTGTGTTACCCAGTTTATTGGTTTCATTATGAATTATAATGGATAACGTTCTATCGTTTCTTGTATTATTAAAGTCACGTTTCTCTATCGTTTTCTTCATAATCGCGCGTCCCTTTTACAAAAAAAATTTATACTGAAAATTCTGCTATTATTAGAATTACATTAGAACTCTATTAACGGCTCAATACTGAGTGCAGATCTGCTCTCCGAGAAGCGTTATAAGCCATAGTCCACTACGCTGATCATTTGCAGATTGGCAGACTTTACATACCTTTGAGAACATTATAGTGAACTTTCAGAAATGCAGCTTTTCTTACGATGGTTTTTTTCATCGATAAAACAAGTAAAATGTGTGTGGTTAAAACGGACATAACTTCGAAAAGTCTAAGATCAGCTTAGGATGTAAACTCTCCCTCTCCAAAAGGAGTTCAACGTCCTTACCATTAGGCTATTGGCTAACCTTTACCTCTTTGTTGTTCACCTACCATAAATGTTGAGCCGGGAAGTGTGCGATATTTCCCCCAGCGAGTTGGCCGCCTTGCAGGTGTAGAGTCCACCGTCCTCCGACCTGACTGCCGTGATGTTGAGGTAGCTGACCACCTCGTTGCTCTTGGTCGCGAACTGTTCTATGCTATATCTGGTGGATTTACGTATCTATTATTCTAAAAGTGACTTTATTATTTGTGGTTTAAGGGCAGAGATATACGAAACTCTGCGATCTTAAATTCAAATTCAAAATTTATTTATTTCATGTAGGCTACCTTGTAGCTCTTATGACACGTCATAAATCTACCACCGGTTTGGAATGCAGATTCTGCTGAGAAGAACCGGCAAGAAACTCAGCAGTTGCTCTTTTCAAAAAATAAAATAATTTTACAATAAGTAACCAAACTAAGCTATGTATACAGTGCTTCCACAGTGAAGCTTCAAAAATGCAATACATATAATCCAACACATGTCAACATGGGAAGACAAAGCAGACCCATTCCCGTTGGTGGCACCTGTTCACGAGCACGACGCATGATCAAGCCATTGCTTCGCTCAACCATATTTGAGGGAACGTAGCAACCTGCACCACACGACACCAAAATGTAGAAGATCGCTTAACAGAACGGTAATAATTGAACTCATAATCATTCTGTTCCTGTACAGTAGAGCACTCTATTAAAGTGTGCATCCTGAGATTGGGCAATGGTCTAAATTAATTTATTTAAAGATTTTTTTCCTGCCTTTTTTTCCAGTATCAGTAATACAGTCTTCAAAATACACTCTACGTATGTTTCACTACGATATCGGAGCATCTTTATGTTGACTCCACAAAGCACAGTTACAAAGTGCTTTGCGAAATTGACTTTGTAATTTTGTGTTGTAGAGTTAACATTTCGAAGATGCTCCTTTCCGATGACCGTCAGGATGCACTATACAATTTTTTTTTGTTTGGTGATATACACGTATGAAAAATTTTGATGTTCCTTGTCCATCTTGGAATTATCCCAACGATTACCTATTTCATTTAAACATAGTTAGCATTTGAAAAGTTTTTCTATCTGATCCCGTCGTACCTGTGTCCTCTAGCCATGGTGTTGAGCGGCTGTCCATCGAGCAGCCACGTGAAGTGCGGCGGCGGCGAGCCGGCTGCGGAGCATTTGAGGGTCACCACCTGTCCTGGACGAAGCACTTGCTCGATGAACGTGTACTGGAGCTCGGGCGCGGTATCTGACTCAAAAACAAAAACAAGTATTTTAAAAAGTCAGCAGCCATTTCAGGTTTTCTCAAGCCTAAAGGTAGATGCACCTGTAGGATTGCAAATATTTTTGAAGTGTTCATTCATACATCTATATACCTAAGTATGTATTTAAGTTGTTTTGCTGAGATCTTCAACAAAGACATCCTCACCTCCTAACCTGAGCTCGGCGCTGGCCTGCGCGGAGTCCCGGTCGTTCCTCGCCACGCACTGGTACACGCCCTTGTCCGCGCGGTGCACCGACGCTATCACGAGCTGCTCGCCGTTGTTCTGCACACGCACCCTGCCGCCCCCCACCCCCGCAGACACCGGTACACCGTTGTGAAGCCACTCGAGCCGCGGGGACGGCCAGCCGGCCCACGTGCAGTTGATGTCGGCTGTGCCTCCACTGTTGACTACCTGCACAATATGACAAATAAACTCTAATTAGAAAGGACTTCTCCTCTTGCATAACTAAACGAAATAAACCGAAAAAGAAAATAATTAATTTTAATTTCAGTGGTGACTACTTAACTTTGCCCCCGAGAACGAGATCCTCTCCAAAAATTAAATTCTAACCGATCTTAAGAATAAAACTGCAACTAACTTAGATTATTACGAAAGAATTGAAAGAATTTCCGAAAACGAAGATTTTCGCTCTTTACGAATGGAGTTGATTTATTAGTGGTGATAATAAAAACAAACCAAGCAAAGCAAAGTCAGCAAATTAGATTTTTCCACTTTAAAACAAACTTGAAAAACTCCAAGCAAAATATCTACACCTTACTAACAAAAATGCCAGAAGCGAGCAAATTGGGCAAGCACCAAACAATTTCTTAAGATTTCTACAGATTTCACAACTGAATTTTGTTGGGAACGCAATTTCAAAACAATCTCATTTGCAATTTAGTCAAGGTAAGTAAGAATTCAGGATCCCAGCTCGAAGTGGCCACATCCGCCTGTCCAATCTTAAACAATCAGAGTTTTTCTTGGGTTTTATTTTTGCTGAGGACTGGACCCACTTTATATGCGAATGTAATGGGACCGTAAACACTTTCGGGTTGACCCAATATGAAACAGACTATGTTTGTGTAAAGTTTTAGATACACACACGTGCAAAGTTATATAAAGTTTGTGCTTAGTTTGTGCGATCTAAATTGGTTAAAGTTCTAACGAAAACAATAAGGTTAATACCGAAATAACAACAACAGCTGTACCTAATGCTGCGGCTACATTATCTTGCGAAGGTTCGTGTCTACATTATCGGGTTATAGTGCCGTTAAGAAACGTGAATGAGTTTGACAGCAAACTTACAGGGCGACAGAGCAGACACGTTCACGCAGATTTAGTTGAATTTCGGGAAAAAATTACTTTACATGAGTGCAATACGGAATAAAAATACAATTCTCAATTAAAAATATAATTTTTTTTAAAGACCTTTTTTGCGTACAAGAATTAATTAAATTAGTGGTGATTTTGATAACAAGTCAAGACTCTACCGCCGGTTCGTAAAGCAACTTTATCTGTTTTAACGTGAGCAGTGTAGAAGGGTTGAAAGTTAGTATTTACCTATTTCCCATGATTCAATTATAAAGTAGGTACATATATTATGGCACTATGCTTCAATGATTGGTGATGCGGATCGCATTATAGCAGCTTGTGTATTGGAAATTCATTTACCCGCGTCCTGAATTATACCGATGAAGGTAATAATGGTTAATTGGCTATTATCGTATTATTTGATAAACGTATATTTCATACGTTATGGTATTATTGTTGCATCTATTAATCATGCGTTATTTTTTTTTTTGCTGTAGGTACTTATGAAACATTAAAATGATTTCACTACGTTTTAATGTTGTTAATTAATCTATTAAAATAATGTTAATATTATTTGCTTTATTTGTGTTATTAATAATTTTAAATGTAAGTTTGATGTTATGATGCAAATTAAAGGACCGAGCCTGAGTTTTGACAACATTTTGAATTTTATTTTGGGTATAAGAAATGCTCTAATGATCTGCATATTAAAATAGTTAAATAGTTTTCTATTTAAGTAAGTATCTAATGAAGATAAACTTATGAAAATGAAAAATGAAATGAAATGACTGACTCTTATGACAAATCAAGACTCTACTAGTTCTATTACCCGAATTGGAAAGTAGATACTACAATGTGACACAGAAAATAGTAAATGTTGGAAATATACACTTATAATATGCTGAATAATTTGTATTTTATTAAGATTTTATTAAACAAAGGACCTATAACAAAAACAAGGCAACCAAATAAAAAAATATTATGAATTTGATAAACCAACGGTATATATCAAACAACACTTTGAAATAGGTTGAAATCAAATAAAGGTACGACCAACAAAATAAAACTTTATAATAAAAGAATAAAAGTAAACCGAGAAAAATATGAAATGTTTGTGATGCAAAAACATGTCCAATAATTTTGATGAATATAAAACATTCACGGTGATGAAAGTTGTTGAAATAAAGATAAAATCTGCGGCAAACGTACATGGGTAATAAAATGACGTAATAATTAATTATTTTGGTAATTATGAAGTAGGTTATCTGATATTTGCCATTGGAGCATTGGTAATATTAGGGATGAAGATTGAATGGGGCATTATTTATTATTAAAGGACTGTTCATTGCTAAAGCCTTAAGCTAAAAATATTTTGTTTTTATTTTACGTTCCTACCCAAATCACTTAACATCAGGTGACCCGCCTGCGCAATTGCCCGCTATTCATATAAAAAAAAAAAATCGGACTCATATCTGTACCTATACCTACATATTATGTTCAACTGTACAATAGAGGAAAAAACGTTCATTGTGATCCTTTTTTTGGGATTTTCCAAAATTAAACCCTTACTTTCACGTAAAATATACTCGACAACGCGTAGAAATAATATTTTTACTATTACGCACATTTTTTATTAATCCATCATCTAACATTGTGGTTGAACTATATTTTGAACAGAATTCCTTGAAACGTATCAAAAAAACAAGATTAAATACTTTTAGATTATATTATTGGAAAAGATATTAATTTTTATTCAAATCAAAATGCTTAATCTTGATTGTATAACAACTTTTAATTTGATACAGACTTTTAAAATGTGAGCATTGTATCCTGAAAGGATTAACAGCGGTATTCATCCATCAAAACAGGTGCTCATTAAAATTTAAAACACGTCTTTCATATTTCAGCTGATTGGGCGGGCTGACAAAATCAGAGCGGGATCCGCCGCAAATACCGCACATTTAAATAGGCGACAGGGGCAAACAGACCTGCACGCGGTCGACGGATTTATTTGGAATAATTAAGGGGCTTTTGGACCCGTTTCGCATCCTTACCCTCATATTAATCGAATTGCCCAATTTCCCAGGTATAACCATTCTATTATTCACACGGTTGGATACAGTCTTCGCAATCTTATCGTATTCTGCGGTGATTTTGGTTGTAGAGACTTAAATCCACCTGTTCTATTGGTTAGAGAGAAAGAGTCGTCCAAAGATCACGAAGATCAAATCAGCTTAAAAGTTTTGTCCCATAAAGTCTATTTTATCCGCTAGCTAATTGCGCATTGGTAGAATTCACATACCTACCTATCTTTCAAAACAGTCAGGCATGCAGGTTTCCACAAGATATTTCTCACGTTCGTTTTCTAGATTCTACTATATGCAAAGAATTGGATAACGCTCATAGATAGAATAGAATAGAATTTTTTTAAAGAGCTTTTGAATCGTCGATGAATCTACCACTGGTTCGGAATGCCCTTCCTGCCGAGAAGAGCCAGCAATAAACTCGGCGGTTGCTCTTTTAAAAAAAAAATTTACAATAGGTAACAAAACAGTGTTTCCAAAATGAAGTTTCAAAAATGCAATACAATCCAATACAATATGTTAAGACGGGCAGACAGAAAGTAGACCCATTCCCGTTGGTAGCACCCGTTCACGAGCATGACCCTGCGTCGCACAACCATATTTTATAGAAAAATAAAGTAGCACCTCTTTAGTTCCACTAACCTGTGTGTGGGGCTGAGCGTGGACCGTCAAGTGAGCCCGCAGCGACAGGTGCAGCCTCAGCGTCAGGTGGCCGTGCGCGTTGGCGGCGCGGCACGCCCAGCGCCCGTCGTCCGCCAGCTCGGCGCGGCGGATCGACAGCGCGTCCGCCGCCATGCTGTACCGCCCTCCGCCTTCCCCTTCGCGAATCTCACGCAGGGCTCCACCGGCCGTCTCGCGGTACCATCTATGAGAACACGAGCATCTCTTAGTCTCGACGTAATAGACTCGAGTCGTATTCGTGATTATTGTATAGCAAGAATGATTAAAAAGTGCGCCCTTAGCATCCTTCTGCAAAATTCGTTTAACTTTCGGGGCAAGAGTGTACATCTCAACCAGATGCCGATCTCGTTTGAAGCTTTTGGAGGTACCAAAACAGAACTGTGACTTACCCGATTGACAACGCACAGCCTAAAGTGGTGGACCGAGAAATTTAAAAGGAGGAAATATTCTTGGAAAACCCTATGTAGATGTCCTGTAATGAGGAGGTTTAAAAATTCCGTCCCTAAGATATTTCCAATTTAAAAATCATAATTCCACGTATACAAAATCGCAGGGTATATCAGGGCAGGCAGGACAGCTGGTTTATAGTTATCCCCTGGAACATTTTACCTAAAGCAGTTTCTCAGTGATAACATTAAATTCATGGTTTGTACAAATTAATTTTTCATTTTCTTATTTTAGGACCACTAGGCCCAGTTATCGGAAATCTTCGGGTTATATTACGTTGACGAGTTTGCAATTCAATACGAAATTAAATTATGTAACAAAACCATTTTGGCTTTCTCTACGTAAAATTCAGGTCAAACTATTATATTATTATACCGACTATTTCCTATGGTTTCAGCGGATCCAATTTTTCGATTTACATTTATTGCTTTTAAACTACTTTCAAAAGCTTCGTTTTCAACCCGTATAATTTTCCATGGGGACACTATCAAAGTATTAACATATTTTTGCAATTTTATAATAACTTCATGTTTAATGATTAAAGTATTAAACGAAAGTACCGATGAACATCTTAGCAGGTTTAAGGTATCGTTGCTAGGCAACAACACTCGCTACCGAGTCATCAAAGTCGACAAAGGACATCTATTCGGGAAAGCAATTGATTATCTGCTCAGTCTTGGTTGTTATAGAAAACATCGCGGAGTCGTCAATACTCCGGGATGATGGGAATTTACCATTTTGTTTTACCAGCAAATAGTTTTATGCAAAAAAAGAGGATGCCTTTCAGATTTCTTATATTTAGGTCGTCATAGACTTATTTAATTTTGTTTAATAACTAAATTAAAATTAAAAAAACTTTTTTAGAAACAAGCTTTTATTTAAATGCGTTAAAAATAATAAAATAAATTTTTCTTTTTCAAGTTATTCTCAGCAAGCCCTTTCATTTGATACCCATATTGTAGGAGTGCATTAAAAATAATCTGACGTACTCGCCAATGCTGGCCCTTTTTAACCGACTTCCAAAAAGGAGGAGGTTATCAATTCGGCCGGTATCTTTTTTTTTTTTTTTTTTCTATGTATGCCCGCCGATTACTCCGAGGTTTCTGGACCGATTCACGAGATTTTTTTTTTAATCGACAGAGTAAGCTCGCGAAATGGTCCCATAAAAATCTTTACCTTCAACTCCTCAAGCCTGATGCTGCAGGGGTATTTCCCTCCTAAATTATGGGACCTTAGGAACCGTCGTTTACGAATTGGTATGCTTAGCCTAAGCATATACTAGATCATATATCTCCAGGTCCTACTCCTCAATCCTGATGCTGCAGAGTTGGAGGAATTACGAACTGACGCTTTCGAAATAATATTGTTGGTACCAAACATGGACTACATCATGGAGCTCCTAGTCCTAGCTCTTGTGTATTGTTAATAAGTACTGTAGGTACCAAGTGTAGAACTACATTAGTGCCGTAGCGTTGGAGGAAGGGGAGAAGAGAGCAGGAACAAGCTACACTAAAAAGCTTAAAATAAAAATTCTTTTCAAAAAACCGACTTCAAACGCCACTACAAAGTATAAAAATAATTTTATTTTGTACACGTTTGTTGAAGTCGGGCGGGCTTAACTAGAAACGATGAAATCGATTTGCGACGCTTACCTTATGGTGACATAGGTATAAGCCTGGAAATACACGTCAGGTTTTTTCATCCGATAGTCTGATCCGGTAGCCTGATCAGGCTACCGGAAGGCACTGAAGCCATTACTTTGTATGAACAGTCAATACACGTCCGATCCGGCCACCGGATCGGACGTCCGAGTCGGAAACGGGCGCGAGGCGTTTCCGATTTTACTGTCGGTCCGATTGTCTGAAGGCGCGGTCTACATACTTCTAGTATGAGACAAAATAGACATCCGGTTACTCCTTCCGATTTTGCCAGTCAGGGTTCCCAACTTAGGGCTTTTAGCCCTAAATTTAGGGCGGAATTTTGCTTATTGGGATTTTTAGGGCCCAAAAAATCTAGCGCTGACACTGTGTGGACGCATCGTTGTGGTTCGAATAATGGGCGAAAAAAAAAATAAAATTAATTCATAAAAATAAAAAAAAAATTCATAATAATAATAATAAAATTATTATTATTATGAATTATTTTGGATGTTTTAAATAGAAATAACTCTGAGTAAGTCTTGTCAAATTGATTGGATGAATCCACGACGACGAGCGACGTTTTTTCTTCTTTCCTCTCTTTAAAATTTCTGTGGTGGTGTCGTGTGGTGCGGGTTGTTACGTTCCCTCAAATATGGTTGAGCGAAGCAATGGCTGGATCCTGCGTCATGCTCGTGAACGGGTGCCACCAACGGGAATGGGTCTGCTTTTGCCTGCCTGTCTTAACATGCATTGGATTGTTTTGCATTTTTGAAACTTTATTGTGCATAGGGAAACACTGTATACATAGCATAGTTTTGTTACCTATTGTAAAAAAATTTTTTTTTGAAAAGAGCGACCGCCGAGTTTATTGCTGGCTCTTCTCGGCAGGAACGGCATTCCGAACCAGTGGTAGATTCATTGACGATTCAAAAGTACTTGTAAAAGTTTATTTGAATAAAAAATATTTCTATTTCTATTAACTCGTCATCCATCTTCTTTTCTTCTGCTTTGCTCCAAACGCAAGCACTCGGGATGATAGCTCGGGAACGACTGAGTTCAGAAAAAGCCTGACGGAAAAATCGGATGTGTATCGAGTAAATACGATCCGGTAGCCTGATCAGACAATCGGAAACAAAATCGGACGTCTATTGCCAGGCTAAGAGACACGTTTATTGAAATCGGGCGAGCATCGCGTATCGGTTTCATCGTTCTATTTAAGCCGCCCGACTTCAACAAACGTGTACAAAATAAAATTATTTTTATACTTTGTAGTGGCGTTTGAAGTCGGTTTTTTGAAAAGAATTTTTTTAATGTCTGTAACTGCAACGTATTGGTAAAGCCTAACATCCTGATGATGTGGCGACGTGACTAATGAACTTCTAAAGGTGATCTTACATTTACAGCCTCAATGTTGGATCAGAATCCCAAAGATCATATTTTCCAATCACCTCAGTTATGCTATGTTATAAGCATTGCACGTAAACGTTTAGTTGGAAGGGTATGGGGAAATATCAGATTAACAGGCCTAATAAAAACAGAACTGTTGATGCCAAGTAACGAAATTTGGGTGACACGTCCTCGTGTTTACGACGGGCAAATATTAGGGGATGAACACGCGATTTGAATGCGAAAGTAATCTGGTGCCTAACAAAAACTTTTGGACGGCAATATTTCCTCATAAAACCACCCCAGTGAGGATTAATTGTACGTTATTCGCAGTGTCTCTATCAAAAATTCATAATTGATGTTTTGACTCTGGTCTTTGACTTAGCCCTGGGGGATGATGTTTTGATCAATTGCTTAAAACATAATAATTCTTATTAATATATTTAAACTCGCTTTTGTCCGTCACTTCGCTCACGTTAAGTTTGATTTCTAAAACAACTATTTTACCCCCTAATGAGTTTAATTTTCAAAAATTCTTTCTTAGCGGATGCTTCAGTCGTAATAGCTATCTCTACAGCCTAATTGGTCCAATGGTTTGAGATGTCTATTGGCAGATCAATCAGTCACATCAATCAATCTGTATAGATAGACAGATAGATAGATTTTCACATGAAATCAAATAAGGATGTCTGCTAGACGCGGTGTCAAGACACATTACGCGCTGCATCATCGGTCCCCGAGGCGGTCGCGTCGATTTGCCACCGCTTGCCCTCCGCCGCGACCTCGCTCAGCGGAATATATTGCCCTTAACCATTGCCCTTAACGGAATATATTGCCCTCGGAACCACCGCGTCAGTGTGACAAGTGACGAACGACGCTTGAATTTGGGAGACAATTTATTTTTCCCATGAACTCTTCGTACACAGGTGCTTTTATTACTTACACTAACAATAACGTATACAGATATTCGATATTTTTTTATTTGATGATAAGGTAGTCCTTATTTGCGATCGCACCTAATGATACGCGAGAATTTAGAAATTATAAATTCCCAAATTCAACCTGGGTCCTCCCAGTTATAAGACTACAACGCTCACCACTGCCCCAGGGAGGCCGTCGTAATTATATAAGTGAAAACGTCTACAGATATTCCTGGCTTTGATTCTTGAGTGGTCTTTTCAGACAAATATTCAGCTATTACCTCTTAGTATAGACGTGATCTTATAGATTTTCCCGAAATGAATTATCAAGGAGTCTATTCAGAAAATTAATGAAGCTACGATACGATTTAGCTACGATAGAATTTTCCACTGCTCGAAATTGAAGACCTTTTTATAGAAAAGATAGAATAACTACAGAAAAAGGGCTGATTATGTAGTAGAAAAGAAAGAAAGACAAAACGTGTACACAGAAAAATCTAAAAGATAGATAAGGAGATATTTCTCCTAAAACTGCATTCCATCACAAATGCTATCCACCTAACATTTATTAAAGGATGTTACTATGAACATTATTAATGGTAAACTTAATTCAAGATACATTTTGCAAGTAAATATAATGCAAGATGTAAAGCCTTTACTGACGTTTAATTAGTAATCCGATACCCTCGCTTCGTGATGAGGAAATTGTTTAGCTTCTCGTGTAGAATTTAATGGAAACTAAGACCAAAAATTCCTTTGACCTTAATAGGTTGCTTTCACCTCATTTTCCACTCAAACGAAGTGTCTTCTAAAGTAGTTGTTCATTTAGCTTAAATAAATTAAAAGTAAAAAAAAATTTTAATAACAAGCTTTTAATTAAATGCGCTATTCTTAAAATCAATCAGATCAAGTTATTTAATTTATTTGTTTATTTACACAGGTAAATCTCGCGACAAGCTTTTAATCATATCAATTGTGTAATGACGTTACAAATTGATAAGCAAATAAATTGATTTAAATAAAGAAGATAAATTATAATATGTATAAATAAATGTCACCGATAGAGTTTGAATCACTTTATTTGAATTCAAGTTAATATTTGCAACTGGCAAATATTGTGCGGCCTCCACGCGATTTGAATACCAAATCGCAAGGGTCGAATTTTTGACGACGATATTTCTTCAAAAAACGACCCGCGCGAATAATTGTAATTATACTAGACGATGCCCGCGACTTCGTCCGCATGGATTAAGGTTTTTAATTCCCGCGGGAACTCTTCAATTTTCCGGGGCAAAATGTAGTCTCCCAAGTAACAATTTCTTGTCCTATAGCAGCCCATAGAACGTTTCCTCTAACACCACTTAAGCACTGTAAAAGCAATAAGAAGGTCGTATAACGCTGATTTGGCGCAGTTATATCTCTATTTAGAGACATAGCGAAACTATAGCAGTTGTGCTTGGGACTTTTTTTTTCTATAAATTTGATATATTGGTGCCTTGTATGACAATTTGTTGACATACGAGGCACAATAAAGCTTTTATAGTTCTTTTTTATTCTGTAGCAGCGTTCGTAATTCCATTATAGTGCTATTATACTCTATAGAAAAGTACGTGATTCTTTTACTACGCTTTTCATTTTAATTTTTCACGGCAAGGTGGTCTACGTGTGTTTATACAAAAACAAAAAAATAAAAGGGATAAGGATTCCATCTTGCTGAGTTTAATGTCATCTTTTATTTAGACATGGATAAATTCGACCAATACTATAAAAACCACTTGGAACCAAAGTTTTACTGATAGAATAGCATTAGTTTTACTTATTATTTTCAATGCGCCCTAAATTAATTGAGTTTTTTAATTAAAATATTAATAAAAATAAATAAAATTAACCGTAGTTTCTGCTACACAGCCAAAAAGCTAATTTGGTTCTCTTTTAGGTTAACTATAGCACAAGTGACAAAAAATCTGCCGCCATTGACGTAAAATTAGGGTTCCTTATGACTAGTCTTGTCCCACATACTTAATTTTTGAATACATTTTTGTATCCAAGGAAGAAATAAAATAGGTAGGTAGGTAATCGTTGCTCATGATTGGTTTTCTTTCTCAGGTACTTATAATAAATATGCCCCTAGTAATGGATATTGATAAATTTCTAAAATTTGTTCTATAAAAGACATAAAGGAATTAGCTATATATCGCTGTTGTCTTAAAACAGAACAACCAAAACCATAATAGAAAACTTTGGTCATGTAATAGAGTCATGGTGACTTCTTCTTCAATGAGACTATAATAAACCCAACAAAGATAATTAAAACACTTTTTATTGTTATAAAAATGTCCCGAAAATCGTTTATAAAGCAAAACCGCTCTATAACAGCGTTGTTATGAGTAATTATGTACCATGTACTATAGCAGTGTTTTGTGGGACCACAATAGCGTCAAATTATTGTATTGTTGTGTCCTTCATCACTGCTAAAACGCCATACTTATAGCAGTTACCAGGAAAACTTTATAGTTCTAATGGGGTACATAATAGTGAATTCAAACGCTGTTATACATTAATATAGTGCTATATTGTCTAAATTCGAGGTTTTTATAGAACTTGCCTATAACGGCTCTACAAAACGGTTTTGTAAACCTTTACATCCCCTGCTAAAAGGATAGTTTGGCTATATAAGCTTATAGAGCAAAAAAGTCATAGCAAATGCTTTTATATAACGGGTGGTTATCGCTACAACCTTTACACGATGTTAACTCAACCTTTTCGTGATGAATTCTTAAATTATAGTACCAAAATGTTACTTGGGCTAGATATCAAATATCATTTATTTATACAAAAATATCATTATTTATACAAAAGGATTTAGCCAACAGCTAAACTAAAATCGCAGGATTTTGTAATTTATAGCTGCTGGATCACGAAGAGATCTTCGTGATCGAAGATTCAGTTTTGACATTATTCATTAAAAAAGATAATATGTGTTAATCCTGGGTATAAATACAATTACTCCCATGTGGGTATAAATATAATCATTCCCATTTTTTTTTCGACCGCTATAATATGCCCACGGCTGGACTTTGTCGGATAGATATGGTGTCGGATAGTTTGAATAAGACTATGGTAATCCACCAGCAATGATTGCTTATAGGATAAACGGTGATGTAAACTGTAATCTGAAACTTGATGGATATTAGAGGATTAGATCGCGCTGATCCGTTGGTGAGGCGAAATTAACCGCCGACGCTCCGGGAAGCCTATTACCGCTTCTTGTTTAAAATTTATTATATTTTATCACAGCTAAAGGCTTGGTAAAGCCTTTGCCGTGACGTGTTTCTTTTTGACCAAGTCTTTGAAAAACCCTGTATGGTAACAGTTTTTGTCTTTCAACTTCATACACTTTTGAAAATATGAAAATATTATTAAGAACTCTTAGGCATGCAGATTTTCTTGCTTAAAACGTAAAGTTAAAGTTGCATGCCTAGGATCGAACCCTAGACCCCTCGTCAAGGTGGCTGAAGTCTTAACCACGAAGTTATAACCGCTATATTATCACGATGGCGTTACTAGAACAGCTGAGTGTGGTCTCTAGGGCCTACTTAACCTAGAATCGGAAAGTGATGATTTCTGTAATAAAAGCTATCGCTACGGCTATGACCGGGATCAATCACTGGGACCCTCACGTACGCAGATATGCCCGGGGCGAGCGCTGATCGAGCTCCCTAGAGGGATTCTGTAATACAAGATCAACGCCTTTGTAACTGATGCCTTCAGTAAATGGAACTATCCATCTGAGCGAAACTAATAGGGCGATTAATTCTAATGTCTGATAATGTCTTATTCGGTAGATCATTTGTCTTGAACCAGTTGTGGTGGTCATGACCATTGTTCCATGCAAAACTTGTAGCAAAGCTTACACTAAGTGAAATAATTAGAGCCCTGAGTTTAACTTTTCAACGTAATGTGTTGGTCTCATAGAATAGTAACGTTGTTCCGCTGAAAAAATGTGATGTTTTGACAGATTTCAATACAAAAATTGTTAGAACGTCAAAACTCCTCAGGTAAACTTTGCTCGCCACTTATGAAATTGGAATTAGTATGGGAATTTACTTTTTGGGAAGAAATTAATATGATTTACTAAAAAATTACGCGCCCTTAAAGGCAACAACATAGTCTCAAAAAGGACGCTGTGCTCTCGTGCTCAAATCGCGGTAGATCTACGTCCCTAATTTAAATATTGTGTTCTATTTCAGTTGAAAAGTTAACAACTTTTCGCTGTCTAGGTCGCAGCCAATTTATACGGACAATAAAATAGACATGGAATGGAAAGTAGCGCGAAGCCGCAAAACCATCAACAATAATGTTATCGTCTCTCGAAGTTCTCGAAGAGAATCCAGTGTAGAGCAGGCTTTACTGCAGACTGCAACCTGACACATTCTGCCTTAAGCTACCAACCCAGTGGAGTGGAGTGGAGCGGAGACATGTTCAGCAAACCAATCAGATTATTGATAGATGACGTGATGATTTTATCACTTCAGCTGGCAATAATCTGATTGATCCAAGCACATACGTCCCCTCAGCCTTATAGGCGTAAAAATTCTAAGTTCAAACTTACTTAATTCCTTTAGGCCAGTGTGGCTCTTATGACAAAATTCAAGATTCTACCATATACCATAGACGTAAAAAAATACCTGAAATATTTTCTCATAAAAAGACAAGTTATTAAAAATCGACAACAAAAAATTCGCTAACACATGACACTGTAATTTACGCTAGATTCTCTAAATCTTTACAGTACCCATATTAAATATTTTCAGTAAGTTAAAAAATAAATACTAAACACTTACATACATGTGATATTTTAAGGGCAGAACTAACTGAATTACAGGATATGAATTTATTAATTAAGATTTGATAAACTTGAAATTCAAGTTAACGTTTTGAACTTTTCAGTGTTGGACATGACTGAAAGACGATCTTTTGATTAACTTGACTTTAGGTACAAACTTTAGTGGGTAAAGGAGTTGGGGCCGGTTTCGCTCTCCGCTAATGGAAAACTGATGTCGCGCTCTCACAGACATGGAGTGGCAATACCTTACTGTCTCGGAAAAACAAACTTTGACTTTCACTTACAACTTATTTATCTTATCTATATTCTACTGTATATGCTGTAGCAGCTCGCAACTTCGTGCTGGTGGAATAATATTATGTTTCTTAACTTGCAATTAAAAACTGCTTTTACTACGGAAAATCAAAAAACTTGCGCTTTTTGATTTTCCGTAGTAAAAGCAGTTATTACAGGACACAAGTGATTTTTGTGCCAGTTTTCGTCAATATTAGTTTAGTCAAAGTTGGGCCATTAGACTTGAAATTAATTGAGTCATTATAGATGAATGTGATTAAATCAAGAGTTCCTTAGAAGAACCTTATATAACTTATAATATTAGTAAGGATAAGATAGTCCTTGACTTGACTGCGATCTCACCTAATGATATGTGATGATGCAGTTTAAGATGGTAGTGTGCATTCAACTCATACCCCTAATCTGTTTCTACACGCTATCGTGCCGGAACGCTAAATTGCTTGGCGGCACGTCTTTGAAGGTAGGGTGGTAACTAGCCACGGTCACAGCCTCCCACCAGACCAGAACACAGAGTAAAAAACAGATTGGTATAAGGTATAAAAACAACACACAGACAAACGAAGTCAATGATTTGAATATAGAATGTGGAAATACTCTTATCACGATATTTGACATCAGATCCTAAGCATCGGATACATACAAGAGACTACTTAAAGTTCAAGTAGGTAGTAGGTAAATATATCCCACGCGCTAAACTTAAAACTGCAACTTCTTATCGCTATCGTAATATGCCATGAGCGAAACTTAAAGATAAAAGTTTAATTATGAATGATAAACATCTTGGCAAAGTACCTTAATATTAGGCCACTAGGCGATCTTAATTTTTTAGAATCAGCCTAAAGCATGTGCTTCAAAATTCAAAATTATTTATTTTATGTTGGCCAACTTGTGGCTCTTATAATAAAATTAGACTGGTGGTTTTAGGTTGTAGTTTTTGACTTAATTTAGAATTTAATTTACATATTTATTCTCTTATAATATTAAAGTACAGTACTAAGGCGACAAAAGCCCTTTACACTTCTATTAAAGATTTTGAAATCGTAATTGAAAATGAAGAGACACAAAAGGCCCTTCATTCGATATAATGAATTCAAATACCTTTTATGATAATATACGTGTAAGTCACATGAGTACGTACGTGAACCTTTAAGTGACTTTAGGTATATTTTTATCTTACAGTGGTACGAAACGAGGTACCTTTCAGTTTTCAGTTCGTGCGTTGAACCTTTGCGCTGTCTAGGATTGTGTCAATTCATCATAATATTATTATATTATTGTTATTATCATTAAAAAAATAAGGTAGGTTTGTGTATTTCTGTGTGATAGAGTTGTGTATTTCTATAAATTACAACTGGTTACGAGCTTTCAAACTGAAACCCTAAATAAATATGATATTCAAAACTTCCAGTAAAAAGATCTATTCATCACATGTTCTCACAGTCGCACCTTCATTCACAACAGCTCAAACACCAGTATTTTTGCGGGAATTTAAAAACTATTTTAGAGAGCAGCAGAAATTGTAAAAGCTGCAAATTGTACCTGACGTGAGATTTCTCTCTCTTTAGTGGCGGTGTGTCGTGAGCCGCGAGCGTGAAACTGCACGGAACATTCTCTAACACTGATGTTTTAAATTCAAAAAACTTGCAGCCTTTTTTAGCGAACGAGCATTGTCAGTCTTTAGAACTGTAGATAGATGAGAGAACGTGTGTGTACGAGTTTTACAATGGTGTTGGATTTACTTTAAGTTTTTATGAAGAACTTAGTCATGTTACCAGCTCCTGGCCTAGAAATACCAGCAGTAGACGCTGAGGCAGCAAAGTACCTAATCGTTTCTTGGAATTTACGCTACTCTTCTTAGTGATCAAATATCATACCGAGTCAGTTAGAATAATCTGAATTTTTTTATTCGATATCAATTTTTTTCTTTTTATCAACCGATAGACAAAGGTTTCTTGCATGGACTTTCACAGGGCTCGGTCTTGCGCTATCTAAATCCAGTGGCCTCCTGCGACTTGTCACATAGTCACTCAAGCACCTTAGGATCTCAACGAGCATCAGTATCCAATTCACCAAACAGTTTATAAATTAAAAATAGCACGTCGTATTGATATCAAAATTGGCCAATATATTTACTTATAAGAAAAAATAAGTAGAACAGTCACTCTATTGATTTCTCTATGTTATAAGAAAGAAAGAAAGAAAAAGCGTTTATTTAAGAAATTGTGCCACACATCACGATATCTTAAGGTAGATTATCCCGGCAATTCCACCTTTCAAGCATTTTGCCAAAAACCCAAGCAATAGAAGCGCAAAATAAAGGCATCTAATATAGCAAAGTAACGTTTGTATTACACTCCAACTTACATTTAGGTAACATACCATGGTTATTTCTATTGGAGGTAGATAAAAATAGCTGGGATCATGGATAGAGTGTAGTAAATCCTCTGAGAGCTGTTTAAAACGTGTTTAAAACTATGACGGATCGGGGCTAGTAATAATGTTTAGGAAGTAATTCACGAGTCCATTAGCGGCAGCGGGTCGTTACAGATGGCGGACCCCGGAGAGTCTCCGCATTTACTGAGTTTGTGCCCAGTTTGTCCTAATGAAATATTTCCGGGTTCAACTTGAAGAAGCGGGGTAATGTTGTGTTTAATCCCTTCATGGCACGAGATGTAAAGCCAAGACTTACATAAAATAAAAAAATTGTACAAAGTGTAGTTTTTTTTTCATGATCAACTGCCATAATTTGACACCTACAATGTGATGTTGACAGAGTATCAAGCAAAGCTTTTTTTCGAAGAAAAAATTGAGATTGCTGCAATGTGAAATTAAATTATTACAAACAATTATTACAGCTTCAGTGCTGGGCGAAATTGAAGCCCTGTTGCAGTTTGCTTTAGCTTAAGCTGTAAGCAGAGTAAAATGAACTTAATCTCTTCGGTTTTAAGGTTCGAGTTCGTCAATTTATCTATAGCCAGCGCCCCACGAGTGAAAGTTAAATGAAAATCGTAGTAGTAGGAAACAAACTCCTTGTTTCAACAAGGAAAGTTGGCCCATTTTTTTAGAATTTATACCATGCATTTCTATAACTCAGCGCAGCGGCCGGTTCGTATATACAATCTAAGTATAGTAGGTTAGTGTAAGACTTGAAGGATATAACCAACGTATAAGATTGTATTCGTATTCGATGCCGTTTGATAGCAAAGTAAAATGAACTATAACAGCCCTGGTAGCATGGGCGGGAGAAATTTTATCCCCGGGAAAAGGATAAAACGTTTATCCCCTCGCTTAGCTTTATCCACCCGTCGAGCATGTGCACAGCGGTGGAAATAACACTCAGTGGATATACTTATAGAAATGTACATCGCCTTCTCTGTCGCCATGCTTTAGCATAGGGAAAAGATAATTTTATCCCCTGTCAGTGGATAAATTCGGGGGATAAAACTTTTATCTCCTGCCCATGCTACCAGTGCAGCATTGAATTAGAGTTCATTTACGTGCATGCATTCCTATACGTTTACGTATACAGATACGCTACCAATTAAAATCGGCTGTACTGAATTTGTGACTGACGATAAGGTCATAGAATAAGAATACGATCAATTGAATTAAATCTTATACTAACCCTATTGTAATCTCACTTTAGTTACCTAGCAACGTTCACAATAGTCAATTTAAGGACCTTACGGACTACGGATAAATTGAAAGTATGAACCGGACATCCGCAGGTAATAGCATGTCAGAATAGTTTTTTTTTATTTTATTCGATGACAAGATAGCCCTTGACTGCGATCTCACCTGATGGTAAGTGACGATGCAGTCTAAGATGGTAGCGGGCTAACTTGGAAGGGGTATAGCAGTGTAAATTCAACCCATACCCCCATACCCCTTATCGGTTTTTACACGCCATCGTGCCGGAACGCTAAATCGCTTGGCGGCAAGTCTTTGACGGTAGGGTGGTAACTAGCCACGGCCAAAGCCTCCCACCAGACCAGACCAGAGACAATTTAGAAATTATAAATTGCTAAACTGCCCCCGCCGGGAATCGAACCCGAGACCTCCCAGTTATAAGACCACAGCGCACACCACTGCGCCAGGGAGGTCGTCAAAAAGGTCGTTTGCTCAGAATTTAATCGATTGGAATAATATTTAAACCATGTTTCATTTTATCAAAAATTATCATTGTTAGTTGATGAAGTGTAACTAACGTGAAGTGAACTTATAAGCTTACAAGGCTTGCGTGCAGTGGCAGCTATTAGGTACAAAGCGCGCGCACAGATTTACGATTTTGGGCGGACATAGAGCTATCATAGGTAGCATAAAACTTTATTAAACTAAACTAGCTTTTGCTCGCGGCTTCGCTCAACCTTTAAACCCATATTTTACCCCCTTAGGGGTTTAATTTTCAAAAAACCTTTCTTAGCGGATGCCTACGTCATAATAACTGCCTGGATGAAAAAATTCAGCCCGATCCGTCCAGTGGTTAGGGCTGTGCGTTGATAGATCAGTCAGTCAGTCAATCAGTCACCTTTGCCTTTTATATTTTAGATAATTTTTGAAAAAATTTGTGAAAAAATAGACCTATTCCGATAAATCAGCACCGGCACCGACACCAATATCACGCCTAAAATGTATCGAAAACGTAAGTAGGTATAAACCAAAATAAACGCCGACTAAAAATTTACAAAGCAGTACCAAAAGTCACCTTTGAGGTGAGCCCGGGACTAATGAGTGCTCGTAAACGGAGTCTGTGCACTGCACATTCGCGGTAATTACGCCGCACGGAGAAGCGGCTCGGGTTTTACTGCTTTACACGTGAGAACCAGGGACTTCGCGCACTACGCGACCACCACCACAGCCACCCAGTGGCGTATACACAACACGATAGTCCTTGACTGCGATCTCACCTGATGGTAAGTGATGATGTAGTCTAAGATAGCGGGCTAACTCGGAAGGGCAGTGTACATTCAACTCATTCCCCTAATCGGTTTCTACACGCCATCGTGCCGGAACGCTAAATCGCTTAGCGGCACGTCTTCGACGGTACGGTGGTAACTAGCCACGGCCAAAGCCTCCCACCAGACCAGATCAGAGACAATTCAGAAATTATAAATTCCCAAATTGCCGCCGTCGGGAATCGAACCCGAAACCAGTCAAGACCACAGCGCTCACCACTGCGCCAGGGAAATCGTCAGCCGTCGATATTTTTAACCGTTTACATCGGAGTCTGTAAGTCGAAGAGATGTTTACTTTATTCAGCGCCTAATTGGCAAATCATTCGAATTCCTCGTAGCATCCGATACGGGCAATTTTCACTGATCCACCGTCAATTAGTTAATTCTCTGGGGATCTATATAATGGATCAAAGTTTATCAAACAACTTTTGAGATTAACCTAGGCGCGTGATAGATGGACTATTATAAACTACTACAAGTATATTCTTCTTCTTCTACTATACTAGATAGACGTCTATTGCTGGCCATAGCTATCGTATAAACTTCCGCATGGCTCGGTCTTGCGCCGCCTGTATTCAGCGGCTCCCTGAGACTTGTGTCATGTCGTCGATTCTCTTAGTGGTTGGTTTATTACGATATGTGAAAAAGTGTCAAGATCAAAAATTTATCACTTTCCTAAGCTTTCAATGTCTTGTGAAGCATTTTGCCAAAGGACCGTTTCACGAAGTTGTAGCCATAAAATATAATGGGATCGCGTGAACAAGACGGATGGCCAGTCGCGGTAGGAATAGATCCTGTTGACACACATGATACTTTTCTCCATAGACAACGTATAGATGATATACCCTAATGACACCGTATACCGTATATAGGACATAAATTAGCTTAGCTATAAATCAGAAGATTTTAAAATATTATTACATAGTTCTCATAGCACTTCTATGAATTTTAAAAAGTTTTAATTTAAAAGATCAGAGACAAATCGAGCGGAAAATAAATTAATTATCTGATAATAATAATTGATTTACGAAAACCTCTTCCCACGCAAAATCTAGATTTGCCCCACATAGACATAACGTACCATTGCCCATATTATTGTCAGATATTGCCAATATTTTTAAAAGAATTCTGTTTTTAAAGTGGAAACCTGTAGGATGCTATCCTTTCGTCTCCATCACCCTTTTATGGCAACACATCTAGTCAAGGAATCATTTTCCTATGAGCGTAAGTAGTCCATACAAACTGATAAAAAGCCGTGGTGTAGCTTTAGGTACTTGAGCAATTTTAATGATATTATTTTAATTATCGACTGCTAGTGGAAATACTTGTAGCGAAGCTTTTCTCGAGCCATTTACCGAACTCGAAACTCGATATTTTCCACTTCAAGAGACCCGCGCACCTACACAAGGTAATTCCAGAATTTAATATTCCGCCCTATAAATACTTATCTTTTATAATAAAAACTACCCGTAAAAAAGATTCTAAGTTGGTTATTGAAATAAAAACTAAACTCTACCGTCCCGGATTCTTTATTACTTGCTAGTTTTCTGGTTCCCACGATACGTTGTCAATTGTCATGTACTTTTTGTCTCCTCAAAGGAATGTTACTAAAAATATACTAAAATAAAATGACAGTAGTTTAATCTAATTTTATTTTATTTAGGTTTATTTGACTAACTCCGCTAATAATCTCATGAGACTAAACTGTACACAACATCCTAAATCCTAATAAGTATTGTTATTAAATTAATTATTTCTAGAAAGAGCTACCTGCTTAAAGTGTTTTGCTGGTTCTTTAGGGTTGACATGGCTGACATTTTGAACCAGGTGCTTAGGTAGGTGCTTAATTGAAAAAACATTTCTATTCTACTCTATTCATTTTATAATTTTACAAAATTATTTACTGAAAAATTCTTATCTCAAATTATCACAAAAAATATGTTTTATGCGTTTTAAGTATACGACACAAAAAGTTTATGGAAACAAGCGAGACAAAGGGCAAAATTTTGTTTTTACCCTACAGTAACTTAATACGCGGAGGATGAAAGGGATTTATTTGAGAGACGACATGAAGCCAACCAAGATGAATGGAAACGCGAAGACTCGGTGCTGCGATGAAATGAGAAACTTATTGTACTCGTATCCTGGGTATTTATTCAAACAGACAGGTATGCTTTTTGGGGAAATTTGCGAAATTCTATCCTTTTGTGAGATTTATAATGCGATCAAATTATTATTTCTATTATTTTTCTAGTATTCACATACACAGGCAATCCTTGCAAGAAATCTATGTTCACCAGTGAACACCTATTCATTGGCAGGGTCATAGGCATTTCTTCAATAAAATAATATGTAAACGCTGCCCAGTGTTCGTATAGATACATCTCTAGCACTTCGGATCAAATGTTTGAACTGACTCGCGTACAAATCTTACTAAATCAAATCGAATCGTAAATCGAACAACGTTTAGATTTAACTTTAAGTGGATTAGTGTCAGGTTATATAGGGGTCGTGTCGAAATGCTCTAAGTGTTGAGATCAAGGAATGACTCAAATGGCCAGTAAAATAAGCGATATTTTTCATCGCTTATCGTAACGAGTTTCCAAATATTTAGATAAGCCATTAAAAATAGCCGTACATTAATCATGGCCGCCCTGAGGGACAAGATTAATGTCATTCTCGCCGTTATTGCAAATTTTTAATTGACAAATGATACCCGGGAAGATGTCCTCTTCATTATGCTAATTCATCTTTGTCACCATGATCTTTCGAAGCTAAGCACATTTTTTGCGTAATATTATTTTTATGACATTTATTAAATTTTTGGGTCATAACTCATTTTTCGGGACATAGTCAGTGTTGACGAAACCTCCTGAAAAAAAAAAAAACTCATCCTTGAAAGTATTTTTGTTTGTCTTTCAATCGTAGAAATAGAACAACAGATCGACGTGAATTTTTGCATGGATATAGCTAACCTAGAGGACTTGGAAAGTGACATAGGCTTTTATTCCGGATAACCAGAACGTCTCGCGGGATTTTTAAAATTCTAACTCCACGCGGACGATGTCGCGGTTAGCTTGTAATGTATGAATTCAAGTATAGTTAGTCACTGTCAACTTTGGCTAGGTGACCTTGAAGTCACCTCCGTTTTTTTAGTAATCTGATATTATAACGGAAGGTGTCTCTCATTTATCACTTAAGCTCGGTTTCAGAACAAATCTTGACTTGTGCTTAGCCCTGCAGATAGACAAAAAGATAGGTACCTACTTTTAATTAGGTATATTGGAAAGTACCTATAAGTTTCCGCGTAATTTTTAAAACTTAATTCTAACTAGTGGTTCGCCCCGAACTGAGACCTCGCGATATCCCATAATTCCCAAAAGTTTTAATTATATATTGTAATAATTAACTTTTAACATTAGACGCAATAAAAAAATAATAGTTGACATAAAACTGTTTTACTGACACAGCGCCATCTATTAGCATTATAGTGAAGCTATTAGCTTCACAATAATGCTAATAGATGGCGCATTAAAATTAAATAATTTCGTTTCTTTATAACATTTATCTAATTTTAGTATTTGTTGTTCAAGTACAGGATATAACTGAATTTTCAACCAAGTTTCACGTTCTAATATTCAGTAATTCAGAAGTTATAGGGCTCTGACAGACATTTAGACGGACACACTTCTCTGTCTAGTAGGCAAGCGCCCTAGTTGACCCAGAGAACTCGCTTCGCTCGTTCAACAAACGCCGGACAAAGTCGCGGGTATTAGCTCAGTTAAAGCCGTGTAAAAACTGAAACTACACCGGAACACACGTCATGTCGCTCATTTGTACCGCTCGTGTTTCCTCGTGTTTTTGCCATTGCATGTAGTTTGCTCGTATGGAGAGCCAATTTGTTACCTACCTACCTTTTTGTTATAACCTACTTTAGCTCCACTCAACCTGCTACCTACTATACATATATGTAGCTATGTGTGTCCTTATATAGCTGAGTGTATTTCTTTCCTTCTAATCGAATTTAATAAATTATTTTACTGCAATCCGTTATCAGTCCTGGTTTCCTCCAAAATTTTTTTCTCTATTTATCACAGTCCTTGATCTGCCTTCCCCAATTATTATTATTCTTTATTGTTTTATGGCTTTTCAAAAAAATATTTGATCCATCAACTTTTGGATTGTCTTTGGTCTTTTTAGCTGAGGCGTCCATCTATATAATATGATTATGAATACAATGGAATATAATAAAAAATATTTCTTATTAAGATGAACTTGGTTAAAGTGAATAAAATATCAACCGGTATTTCAGATGTATCTGAGTATTATACTCCTTTATTAAATATTGACCCGAATAAAGGCGTATAATATCAGGGGATTACCCCTAAGAAAAGTAAATAATTCCTCAAGAAACGTAACGCTAATGTTGTATTTATATTTCGTGCATTGTTCGTTGCCGGGCGCAACAAAAACTGACACTTCGCTCATTTGTTTCGTCGGAGGTTCGACGCGTTTTTGCGAAGCGCTTTCCGTCGGCCATCGTTAAAACGTGGAGTGTCCATAAATGTAGTGTTATGGGGACTGTCATTTTAATGTCAATTTTGTTTTTCTTGTTAATTTTTTATAGGCTCTTACTACAATGTGAGAGAGATGGAATGAAATCGAAGGATGTGTTTGACGTTTTACCTTCACAGAAGGACAATGGAAAGTAAGGTCTATTGACCGAAAACGAAACTCAGACGAAATTTTCGCTTTAAAATGCATAAGATTGAATTTTACAAAAGTAGTTGAAAAAATATTAAACGTAGTGATAGTTATAAAACGAAACTCAGACGATATTTTCGCTTTAAAATGCATAAGATTGAATTTTACAAAAGTAGTTGAAAAAATATTAAACGTAGTGATAGTTATAAAACGAAACTCAGACGAAAATTTCGCTTTAAAATGCATAAGATTGAATTTTACAAAAGTAGTTGAAAAAATATTAAACGTAGTGATAGTTATAAACTAGATACAAATACGAAGAAAATTATTGATTTTTTACTCTACTACTTTAGTGATAATAGTCCAGTAGGTAAAGCTGTGAAAATTTCTGGCGCGCATTTGGAGTACTTTACCTGCCTGTAAACTTTGATGCTTTTAGTTTCATGAAGCTAGCCACGTGAAAATGAAGAATTTCCGCCCTGAGACCGGATATGCGCGGCGATTGTATAAATTATACACGCGGAAATATCCGGCGGACTGTATAAATGTGTATAAATTAAACACACGAAAATATCCGGAAGGAAGCTATTGCCGGATTGTAGTAACGAAGATAGGCGAGCGTCGCTGATTTATGAGAGCAATTTATCAAAGTGCTTTGTCGAATAATTCATAGAGAAAACGCAGAAATATTATGTGGTCCAAAGTTACTTTTTTGTGGAGAAGCATTATTGTCGTGTGGGGAAGCTTCTACGTATAACAAATGCCACTTTCAGTCTTCATTGTACTAATTATTTTTTATCATACATAAGGTCAGGCCATTGTAAGAAGATATTGTCAGAAGATGATAGAGCAATTAGTTACGGCATAATAATATTGCAGTTTGATTTTTCTAAAACAGCAACTGCTGAGTTTTTTACTTATTGAGTAATGAATTATTACTGTTTAATTTTATTTAATTGTTCAATGAAGGTATTCCTTAATTTTTATAATCAACTAGCGTTTGCCCGCGACTTCGTCCGCATGACATAGGTTATTGTTTTTCCGGGGTAAAAGGTCACTTTCCTTGCCATCAAAAAACCTGTTCAATACAAAATGTATGAGAAAATGAAATTTTCACATACATTATGTACAAACACATTATTTTCGAAAAAACCCGACTTTGTTTTACAGTATACGGGATAAAAAGTATTCTATGTTCGTCTCATGGTTCTAAGCTCACCACCAATTTTCAGCCAAATCAGTTCAGCCGTTCTGGAGTTATAAATAGTGTAACTAACACGATTTTCTTTTATATATAGCGAATGGTTCTGTAACATCAGATCTAGCTAAACAACATCGAGCAAAATAAAAGTTTATTGTGTGGAGACCCTGTTTCATTTTTAGGGTTCTGTTGGCACAAAACTCTAAAATATAATATTCTTTTGCTTTACTCCGACAAAACAGAAAACATCTGCACAACACGCGGGTTTGTGTGGTGTTGCGTTATACTTGAACTTGTTGTACTCTGGAAGAGTGGCAGTGCACAGCGCACACACGGTACGGCACGTTGTACCATACAGTTTTTTTTTAATTTGATGGATATAGCAAAAGCATTTTGTTTTTCCTTGAGCTGTTCCCCTGATTCTTCGACTGACCGACTTCAAAACCTCACCCTGTATGTTACGTAAGTTTACACACAATGTTCGTTATATTGTGTTTACTTTCAATGCGAAAACTTTAAGCTAATAATGTCTTAGCGAGTTAGGACGACGAAGCAGTTTACAGACAACAAATACACGAGCGAGCTAAGCTGTTTGCTCACAAAACAAGCTAACTTAACTTGCCTAGGCATTTACATAATACCTTATATGTTTTGCTTAAAAGTTTACCTAAACAGAAAGATTAATAATGAAATGTAAATATACAAAAGGCAAGAGTGAGTGACTGACTGACTGATCTATCAACGCATAACTCTAATCGCATGACGGATCGTGCTGAAATTTAGTACACAGATAGCTATTATGACGAAGGCATCCGCTAAGGAAGGATTTTTGAAAATTAAATCCCTAAAGTAAAATAAGAGTTTCAAAAATCGAACTTAACGTAAACGAAGCCGCGGGCAAAAACTAGTGCTAAATAACTACAAAAAAAAACATGAATTACACAAAAACAAAAAATTGAAGGGAAAAAGAGAATACAACAAAATAAAGTTTGACTTGGATGATATATATTTTTTTAAAGATGTGGTGAAGATGGCATGTCAGCAAAAAGGAGACTCTAAAGTTTGATTTTGTTGCTCTTTGAATACCCCAACGGTTAAAGATGCGGACTGAAAACTGAAAGGCACCAGGTTCGAGCCCCACCCGTTGCACTATTGTCGTACTCACTCCTAGCATAAGCTTTCCGCTTATTTGGAGGGGATAAGAGGATATTAGTCAACTTCAGCTTGGCTGATATATTTTTTTTATTAAAAATCCTACTAATATTATAAATGTGGAAGTGTGGATGTTACTTAATCACGTCGCAACCATTAAACCGATTTGGCTGAAATTTGGCACAGAGATAGATTATAGTCTGGAATAGCACATAGGCTACTTTTTATCCCGGAATACTAAAGAGTTCCTGCGGGAATAAAAAACCCTCAATCCGCGCGAACAAAGTCGCGGACATCAGCTAGTAAGTAAATGAAAAGGTTTGGAGTACTCACACGATGGTGGGCGGCGGGTTGGCGGTCACGAGGCAGGGCAGCACCGCGTCACCTCCGCGCCGCGCACTCGCCTCCCACACTCCGCTCCACAGCGCGCGCGGCGCCGCCGATGTGCTCATCGCTGCACGGAAACAAATTCAAATTCAAAATCCATTTATTTCATGTAGGCCAACTTGTAGCTCTTATGACACGTCATAAATCTTTGGAATGCAGATTTTGCTGAGAAGAGCCGGTCAGAAATTCAACAGCTGTTGCTCTTTAAAAAAAAAAGAATTTTTACAATAGGTTTTGTCTGGTGGGAGGCTTTGGCCGTGGCTAGTTACCACCCTACCGTCAAAGACGTGCCGCCAAGCGATTTAGCGTTCCGGCACGATGGCGTGTAGAAACCGATTAGGGGTATGAGTTGAATTTACACTGCTATACCCCTTCCAAGTTAGCCCGCTACCATCTTAAACTGCATCGTCACTTACCATCAGGTGAGATCGCAGTCAAGGGCTATCTTGTCATCGAATAAAAAAAAAAAATAGGTAACAAAACTATGCTATGTATACACATATAGTGCTTCCACAAAGAAGCTTCAAAAATGCATACGTAGGTACACACAATTCAATGCATGTCACAACGGGCAGACAAAGCAGACCCATTCCCGTTGGTGGCACCCGTTCATGAGCATGACGCATGATCCAGCCGTTGCTTCGCTCATCCATATTGATTTATATTAAAAAAACACCTTGTTTAACATGTTTAACATCAGTCAAACATGATACCTTCTTCATCACCATCAATAGCAACCCAAAAGAGTCTCACTACTTAACACAGGTTTCTTCTCAGAGAAGGCATGTAGACCCATAGTTTAAAAAAAATATCAGGCAAGCTGCATTTGAATAATATTCTTCTCTCCCCTCCAAACAAGCGAAAAGCTTGTGTCAGGAGTGGGTTAAACCTAAGCGTCAAAGTCTCGTGCTCTTAGTTGAGTCGAATGCAAAAGGATCTGGAAATCCACCGCATGATTATCGCAAGAATTCCTAGCCTTGAATGTGAATCAAACGGGGTAACGACCCTCATCAATGAGGAATCGCACTAATACTATAAACGCGAAAGTTGTTTGTGTGTGTGTGTGTGTGTGTGTGTGTGTGTGTGTGTGTGTGTGTGTGTGTGTGTTTATATATAATCCACGCGGACGAAGTCGCGGGCATCATCTAGTACAACATGAAAAGAGAACGATACGTTTCCATAAGGTATCCATACTAAAATTATAAATGTAAAAGTAGCTCTATCTATAAGCAGAGAACTACCCATGCAAAAGATCACATCGAACCGTTGTTAGACTACGTCATAATTGAAGGAAAAACCAGCAAACAAACACACTTTCGCAATTATAATATTAGATGATGTGTGGTTTTCCAAATCAAATTTAAAAAACAAATAAGAAATCTTTCAAAACCGTTTTGTTCTGGTTCGTGTTTTACTGTAAATAAATCTTCATAATATTAGAGTTATAATGAAGGTAGGTAGATAATTAAAGGAGCGCCGAATTGCTCTAGCGAGTTATTAGCCGATCAATTACATTAAATATTATCTTAAGTATCTTTATCACGGAGTCAAAGAGTTTCCTAATATAAAATTAGAATTTATTCAACTAGAGAGCGATGTTAATCAGAATTTCTAATGGAATTCTTAATTATACGCTAAGATATTAATATTACGATCAAGCTCAAATAATTCCATTAAAACTTAAGATACGAATACAAAAATCTGCAAAACATCTTAGTAATTTAAGAAAGTGTAATACGGGACTATATGAAACGTTGATAAATGAATCCTTACAAAATCCATACCAATATTATAAATGCAAAAGGGTTGCTTGTTTATTAGTTTGTGCTTCAATAACGCTGAAACAGAGCTACGGATTGACGCGATTTTTTGCATGGGTATAGTTGAGGACCTGGAGAGAGATATAGGTTAAAAATTAAAAAGATCCCGCGTTTTTTAAAAACTAAATCCACGCGGATGACGTCGCGGGCATCAGCTAGTTATAAATAAATAAAGGTGGGAAATATCGCCAGAAAAGAGAATATAAATGATGAATCGTCTGCTGATGTTACTGAAGATGAGGCTGGTGATGAAGAAGAAAGAGAAAAAGATGGCGTTATAAATGTTATACTTACGCGCGACGTCGATGCTGACAGGAGAGCTCCTGCGCCTCTCCCCGGTGAGGGAGTCCAGCACAGAGCAGGAGTACTGAGCGCGCGAGTCATCTATCCGGACGGACCGCACGATCAGCTTCCAACCTTCGTCCACCAGGAGAGTGGGACCAGCTAGTGGGAGAGAAAATAGGTCAGTAATAATTTTATCACACTAATATTACATACAAAACAGAAACTTTGTTTGTGTGTGTGTATTTGTAACTCCTTTACGCCACAACGAATGAACCGATTTGGCTGAAAGGATGGGACACAGCTCATACCCAGGATTAACATATAGGCTACATTTTATCCTGGAAAATTAAAGAGTTTCCGCGGGAATAGAAAAACATTAATCCACGAGGTTGAAGTCGCAGGCAGGGCATTATCCGGTTAATAATCATATTAAAAAAAAAAAACTTTGAACAATTTGACCATTCAGGCAAAACTATTTCCTATTAGCATTAAATCGAAACTTAATTAAAAATCGGATCTTTTTGAAAAAATATTATGGGTGTGTACAGAATGTGTATATAGAACCAGAAAAATGTTTCAAAGTTTGGCACATCGGGCACTAGTGCACTGCAAAAGTCAATAACACCAACGGTTACATAACAGAGGGTAATTTCATTGGAGCCAATACAGATTACGTTTGAACCTGAATGCCCAATTAACTTCTGCCACAAACGAAATTAAGCTTTGAAGATTTTTGCTCAAAATTGAATTAACCGATCCCGAGGGGAATTTGTTTGAATTAAAAAGAAAACATAATCAAATAAAGGTAATTCGAAGCGGAAGTTAGATAGACGGGCTGCGTACAAATTGGAACTCGGCCAAAACGTAACGTTAAAGCTAAATAAGGTCTATAGTTTTTAGGTCTTCAACTACAGGTTGATACCTGGAGAATGAAAAAGGCTGCTTTTTATCCCGGAAGATCAAAGAACTCGCGCAGGATTTTTAAAAACTTAATCCACGCGGACGAAGTCTCGTCCATCAGCAATCAAAATCAAAAATCATTTATTTCATGTAGGCCAACTTGCAGCTATGACACGTCATAAATCTACCACCGGTTCGGAATGCAGATTCTGCTGAGAAGAGCCGGCAAGAAACTCAGCAGTTGCTCTTTCACTCTAATCACACTATATAATATTATAAAGGCGAAAGTTCGTATATGTGTGTATGTTTGTTACTCCTTCACGCCACAACGAATAAACCACACAGGTTACATTTTATTCCGGAAAATTAAGAAGGTCCCGCGGGAATCAACAAAACTTTAATACTCGCGCACGAAGTCTCGGGCGTCGGCACTTGAATAATAAAAATAACTTACCGAAATGATCTCCCGCTGACAACACCGCGTCGTCTCTGTACCAGGCGGCGACGGACGAGTGGTCCCTGAGGGCGGCGGGCGCGACGCACGCCAGCAGCGCGGGCGCGCCCAGCTCCGCCGGCGTCGCCGTCGCGTGCACCGTCCACTGCTGCCACACCACTGCCGACAGACGTGGCGTCAGGCACAACAGAGAACTGGCCAAGTGCCAGCCGCACACGGAGGCTTCTTTACCACCGTACAACATTCAACGCCAGCTATTATTAACAAAAAATGTTAGAGTTATATATGCCAGCTATTATGATTTTGTGCTGCCGCTGCGCTGAGCGCTCTCCCCACTCACCTGGTGGTAGGGGGTTAGAAAGAGACGGCAATATGACACAGAGAGAGAGAGACAGATGTATAAAGACGGAAAACGTAGTGCCTATCTCAATTAATTAAGTTTTGAATAATGGTACAGTCAAATTAATGAATGGAGTATGAATGTACCCATTTAAATTTTTAAATTTTTCATTAGTTATTTATTGTTTTTTTTTTGCTATTTTATTTTTTATTCGATAACAAGGCAGTCCTTGATGCAGTCTAAGGTGGTAACGGGCTAACTTAGGAGGGGTATGGCAGTGTACATCCAACCCATCCCCCTAATCGGTTTCTACACACCATGGTGCCGGAACGCTAAATCGCTTGGCGGCACGTCTTTGACGGTAGGGTGATAACAAGCCACGGCCAAAGCCTCTTCTTATAGCGGCCAACCAAACCAAATTTACGGTTATCATCCTTTTAGTGTTTATTATTGAATCTGCGAATTAAATCTAGCGAGAGGTACGTACTGTCATTCTGGCTGTTTCCTTCAAAATTCAATTTCGCAGCCGCGTTATAACCACACTATTCATACGGTGTAGGAAAAGCTCCGTATTACCCAAAAAAACATTGTTTAACGCTATTCACTGCCGAGTTTCAACCGGAGAGGTTTGCAGTCTTAAACCAACATTCCCAGTGTACACCGACCTCGTTGAAAATTCGGTCACTCTTAAGGCTAGGGTCAACACACAATGAGTCAAAACATCGACGGTCGATTGCAACCCCAGAAAATACCTCGGACCCACCGCATTCTCCCACCAGTGGGTCTACGGGGAATTCGTACTACTTATACTCCTAGATGATCAAAGTGATGTACACGCACACGTAACTCCTAGAACTTGTAGTATTAGGAATCGAATGGCAACTTTCACACCTTCCTCACACTGCAAGGTGAGCCTGCCGCAAACGTCTCCACTAAGAGAACGAGATACATACTCTTAGGTTTAACAGTTATTAACAGATGTTTAGACATTAAATACCCCGAGCGTCTCGATGGAATAATTAGCTGCTAATCAATAATTAATCAGACGTGGACGTTGGAATATTAGCATCTATTAACAGGTGCTGACAAGCAGCGCTCCCTCAGGCCATAAGAATGAAATGAAATAAGGTCATTAGTTAACTACAATGATCCATATATGAATGGGCCTTTAACCTCCGTATCTGTCCACACCTTTACATTAAAGGTATCACTGCACCTTGTATTGTAAAGGTGTTTAAAGGTGTTTAAAGGTGTGGATAGATTCAGAGGTCCTTTGTTTAGCTACGCTGGCTGTAGTGAGCGAGTTTGAAGAGCTCTGGAAGCCTAAGCCCCGCAAAGACCGCTCCGCACCCGAACGCTAAGCCCGCGTTAAATCCGACCTCGAGATGCGCTTATTCAGGATTATTTAAATAAAATCAAAACAATGTCTAATTTCAACAGAATTACTCTCATTTACTTGCTTCAGGAATACTTTCATACGAATTTTATAAAAATGTAAAAGGTTTTTTGTCTGAATGAACGAGTAATATTTTTTTTAAGGAATTATTATTATTATTATTTGTAGCCTTAAAAAAGATACCGGCTGAATTGATAAGTTCCTCCTTTTTGGAAGTCGGTTAAAAACAACAATAACATTAATAAGAATATGTAAGCAAAATGGAATACAGGCGGCAGGCGGCTTATCAAAATGTCTTCCAGGTGACCCAACTAGAAAAGAAAATAAAAACAAAAATCGAGTCCGATTCTGTTTGACTGTTTATTTTTCACGTCTTATACGCCAACCGACAAAACTTGCGTTCTGATAATTATTTTAACTCCGGAACATCAAAGAATTCATACACACACGTTTTTCAATAATATTTTTCTTTATAAAATAATAGACTTTTATGAGCGATACATTTTTCTTTGACGTAAAAATGGATCAAAAATATCAAAAATCCAAGCAGAATATGGTTGTAGAGATAAATATTAAGTCGATCTATTTAGTTCCATTGGATCATATTATTAAGCAAAATCACAAAATATTAATCCGCTGCGGGGCCATACTCGTATCCCGACCAGCGTTTACCGATGAGCGTTACATTAGCATAACATCAAGCGGCAGGCTGTAAAAGTTGATTGCCGACATCCCCGAGCCGGCAGATACGAGATATTTATCTATTGGAAATATATAACATTGATCTCGTTAGTGCTTGTTGCCTGGAGCTTTGAAGCCTAAAGTTAACAGACGTTATGATAACGAGACTTTAGTTAATTAATTCTGAAGAGCGCACTCTCACTCGCGGGGCACAAATAATATGTCCTGATATAAATCTGTCTCATTTTAACTTTGTCTTGATTTTGAGCACAGAGATAGTGCGATCTTGGCTCACAAGTCACAGCCTAAAAGTCATTGATTCAAATAACTATCATGATGAAAAATGATGTATGTAGTTTTCAATGGAAACGCTCTCACTTAAAAGGAGTTATGTTATTAATAATTCAAATTATAGACATATTTCCAATCAAAAAGGCTTATTTTATATATATTTTATTAAAATGGTAGTCATTTGTGGACTTAATTTGACTTAAAAGAAATCTTTTTTTCATGGGATATTTCAAGGGAGGTTTCATATAAAGAAGAAATATTTCAACTTTCCCTCTTTACCCCCTAAAGTTTGAAATTCATAAAAGCCATGGTTGGTGCACCTCTATAACATACAATATAGGTCTTTCAGCTCTTTGAAAAACATGATAAAAATAAAATAAAGTACAAAACAGAGTATAAAGAAAAGATAATGAAAAAAGTCATCTTACGTGAAGCTTGCATGTTGAAAACATATTACAGAATGAAAAACTTTACGTCAACCAGAATAATTACAGATCGGAAATAACGAATTCGTATACAGTTCTTTCACCGTGAACTCAATTATTTTAACTCATAATCATAATATTGCGCATTTTCTTTACATTTCCTTATCGTAAAAATTCAGCGGAAAGAACAGTAACGGTAACAAAGAAAGCAAAAACAATTATTTTTCAAGATAGCGAGTCGAGTGGTGTTCAAAGAGGGAAGTTGAATAATTTGGAAAATAAAAGGCTGTTAGTTGGCGCCCTAGTTTTGTAGGAAAACACGTTGATTACGAAAATAATGTTACGATGAACCGTGGAGAAAATAATAAATAAAAGTGGTAAAACAAGATAAATGCTTAAAAACTGTAAGCCGACTACGGAATATTGGATTTGCTATCCGTCATATTAAACGAGTCAAAGGATACGTAGAGCCGGTGAGTGCGAAAAGCCTACAAGATACTGCGATACAACGCAGTGGACGTCCCTGAGCGTTGAGATGACAACATCAACAGATCAACAAAATCCTTTAAAGGGACCTAACGAATCGAGAGAAACAAAAAGGATTTTCATTAGTACGAAATCTGAGGTGAAGTCATAATTGAATTTGTTCAGAAGTTTCGAAACTCTCCACCGGCGTCTCGTTTCGAATTTTTAGTTTGAACGACATTTCGCTGTAATAGTCGTAAGTTCTTATTCCAACTGTGTTGAAGCTAGACGCAAAAACACATTGTACCAGTAATTTTCTTAATATTCCAACAATTTCTTGATATTATTATACCGGCACAGGATCATATTTTTTCATAAACCGATTATCATCATATCAGCCTTTGGATGTCGATATTAGACGTAGATTTTTCTCAATGAGCGCAACCACAATAGAATAGAAATATTTTTTATTTAAATAAACCTTTACAAGTGCTTTTGAATCGTCGATAAATTTACCACTGGTTCGGAATGCCCTTCCTGCCGAGAAGAGCCAGCAATAAACTCGGCAATTGCTCTTTTCAAAAAATTTTTTACAATAGGTTATAAAACTATGCCATGTATATAGTGTTTCCCCAATGAAGTTTCAAAAATGCATACCTACAAACAGTCCAATACAAACACACAACAAATAAACAGTCAGACAGAAAGTAGACCCATTCCCGTTGGTGGCACCTGTTCACGAGCATGACGCCTGATCCAGCCGTTGCTTCGCTCAACCATATTTGAGCGTAATCACAGTCAGCGGTTTCAGACTTGTCTTCAGCCTTCCTCACCCAGCCATTCCCTACTACCCTCTATCGATCCATCTTGTTGGATGACATCCAGCAAGATTCACCTCTCTATGCAGACGGTCGGTACTAGACCGATAGGAGAAAATATTTGCAATACAAAAATATATCTAAATATATAAAAGGCAAAGGCGACTGACTGACTGACTGACTGACTGACTGATCTATCAACGCACAGCTCTATCCACTGGACCGATCGAGCTGAAATTTGGTATACAGGTAGCTGTTAGGACGTAGACATCCGCTAAGAAAGGATTTTGGAAAATTTCAACCCCAAGAGGGTTAAATAGGGGGTTAAAAAATCGAACCTAATGTGAGCGAAGCCGCGGGTTAAAGCTAGTTACTAATAAAATTACAATATAATAATATATCAGTCCCGAAAAAGAATCTTATTTTTTTGTACGTTATTTCGATAATTACCTGAAAATTTTCCGCCAATATACTGGTAAGTACGTAAATATTTTAACAAACAATACTTATACGACTATGTTTCGTTAAAAACACCTTTGATCTGCCACATGACAGCTCTTTGAGTTATTTATTCACTTCATTCGCCGATCTACTGAGTCAGTACATTGCGCACGCAACTTGGGCTCAGAAGTTTGTTTCATGTTCAATTTCCTTGGCGTCTAATTGATCGTAACATTTTAATTGCTATCCCGATACGCAATAATATATTTCGATTGTTTGTGACCTAAGCAATTACTGACCAAAATAATTGTGCAATCGAGTATATTTGCAAACATTACTTTGTTATTCATTAACCTGAAACCAATGTTCATTGGTTGTGTACAATGTTGCTCAGAATGGGCTAACACCCCTTTCCATTATTTATATAATGGTACCTACTGTGTTTTCTGAATTTCTCGCCGGCTTTTCTCAGCAGAATCAACTTTCCGAATCGGTGGTAGAGTCAAATTCATGAGTAATATAAGTTGGACTATATGAAACTACTAAATGATTTTGAATTTTGATCGCTGCGTAGGCCAGAAAATTAAATAAAAAAAATCCTAACCTAAACCAATGCTAGTTTTCTAACTGGTATAAGCTCTACCTTATAGTACAAAAACGCATTTTATTATGCAAGCAAGCAACGCCCAGTGAATTATATTCACTTCATATTTGGATGATTTAAATTGTACGGAGGCACGTTCTCGGATAGGTACTTACGGAGTTACCGCTATAAATTACTTTAATGGGACGCAATGATAATGCGATTTAGTAAAATCTATTCAGTTTTAATGGCGTATAAAATAGAACTAAGTACCTAGTTGAGAATCTCGTAGCGTCTTAACTACTAGTACCTACTACCTAGTTTTGGTGCTTCAGCTCTTTGTATTTTTTTTCCTTATTTTAATATTTAAACTCTGGCTCTTGACTTCGATTACATCTGATGGCAAGTGAAATTGCCACCTAAAGATTCATTTTTGATTTTAAGGTATTCGAGTTATAATTCGAAAAACTTTGGATTGGACTTTGAAGAATCAGTCAGTCAGAATAATAATAAATATAAAGATAATTAGGGTAAAATAGGAAAACAAAAGTTTACTAAACTGAATGTTTATATTATGTACCTGCCTAATTACCTATCTAAAAAACATTAACATACAACCTTGCCAGTATGTTAATAAAGTTTTAGGAAAATGAAACAAATTTATGTTTCTACTTGAGTAAATTTCCAGAGCTTGTTTATAGAACGGACATGCAAATTGTAGTTCAAAGAGCCACTTATCTCAAAGGGAATCCTTAAAGTTTGCAGCATCTTGTGGGGATCTAATTTTTCAGACTTTTAATGGTTGCAGAAATGATAACTCTTTGAATGCAATAAGAATTGATAAGTATTTAATTCATTAATTTTTTTAACTAAATTCCTGTAACAAACTAGCTTTTTCCAAAAAAATGAAGTATTAAAAACTCGTTTTCGTTCTGTAAAAAATTCCATCAATTCGTTGCTTCGTTCAATTATAATAACAATTCCTACAGCTGATAATATTTGCGATTAAAGTCTCGTATTAGGCACCGGTCTATTCACCGGTAAACACGGGTTACAAAAACCAATGAACCTTTTCTATACCGACATAACGATGCCTTATGAAGCGTAACGACCCGCCTCGGTAATGAGAATTTTCTTTGAAATAACACGATAACGAGACTCATTGAAATAATAATATCGTCAGGAGTTGTTACACAATTAGAGTTACGGAATTGATACGTTTAGACCAATTCAACCAGCGCTGCAGCATGCTGTGGCTTTGTGCTGAGCGGGGTACCTTATTTTTCCATGGCCGCTTATATTTTCTTGTACTTTTTTAGTTTTACTTACTTGGTAAGCGAATTTCTGTAATTGTTTCATGGAAAAATAAAAGACATTATCTATCTATCTATCTATCAATTCAAATTTTTCATGAATGCCATTCATCTTAACCCATCGCCGGCCCCATACTGGTCAAACAGGTATCCTCTCAAATGAGATAAGTTTAGGCCTTAATCTAACATGCTGGTCAAGTATGGATTGACACACTTTACACGCCTTTGAGAACATTCATGGTTCATGGTTGATTTATTTGACGATTCGAAAGCACTTTGTAAAATTTTATTTAAATAAGAACTTATTTTATTTTATTATATTCTATTAATTATGGGGAACTCTCAGGGACACAGGTTAACTAAGTCACGATGTTTTGCTTCTAAAACTTGCTGAAGCCCGTGACTTCTCCGGGTAGATTTAACTTATAATAATCCCGTGGAAATTCTTTGAAAAAGTACTCTTTGGAACGGCTCTTGCTCGGATCCCGTCGGGTGACCGCCCTCGGCCGCCGACTCACCGCATCGCATTGTTCGCCTGTGCTATTACTTCGTTGTTGCTTAGTTTTTTTAGGGTTCCGTACCCAGAGGGTACCAACGGGACCCTATTACAACAAACTATTAGTGTAGTTTTCTTTTAGTTGCTGTCAAAGACAAATATTTTAACCTAAGAGAATGCGCTGCTGAATTTTAACCAAAAAAACGAAACTTCTAATTCTTGTCTAATTGCAAGTGCCCAGCGTCCCGCTTAAATAGAATGTCTAATGCAGTTGTCCCGGCTGAATTATTGGCGGGACGGACTAATGGACGCTCTGTCCCGCGGCCACGCCTGATTTATGCGCCTCGCCCATTACAGCTCGCCCGAAACAGTTATTTATTTCAACCAGTGGTTATTGTTAGAGTACCAATATAGTTTGCTTTTACCTAACGTGAGACTAGTTCACGAAAACAATATTCTATTTGAGTGTCCTTATGTTGGCTAAAGTGATGCCAATCAATTCTCTGAAAAAACCATTTTGCATTTATTCAATACCAACTAATGCCCGCGACTTTGTCCGCGTTGGTTCCACCCGGAATCAGCATGCAACACCATGTTCATTTTTGTCCGTGTTATTTTTCTGTAATGTATCAGAGATGGCGTTGTAAACGGTTTTTTTTATTTCTTACTATTCCAATGTACGAGGAAACTTCCCGAGACGAACAAAAAAAAATTCATCGAAATCCGTCAATCCGTTCTCGATCAAAAAATCAAAAAATCCATTCCGCATCCACCCAGAAACAGAGGTCTTTCACCACAAACATCTCCCATGCCCACTAATGTATCAACGTACCTACTCGTATGCGACGGCCCTAATATAATAAGTAAACTAATGTGACATGACGTACGTCGCCGAAAAGTCAGCAAAACTTTGTTTGAAAACTTAGTACTTTAGCTGATTTGCGTAACTCTGGTGTCACGTTTGGTTACTTAAGTTACACTGGGGACTCAGAAACGTGTCAGGGCCGTGATCAAACGCGGGCTAAATAACAAGCGATTTGGTATTTAAGTTGAGTGTTTGTATCATTTGCATATAATAAAACCTTGTTGTGCTTATTGAAGAGGAGACTCTAGGCCCATGGGAACTTCTTGAGAGGGTCATCCAATCTACGAAGAATCAAAAAGCTGGTAGCTTGGGCCAAAAAATTGTTATAGTTTGGCCATCCAAAATGGCAATGATACCAGCATTTTTGGTGCTATATTTTGCCGCAATATCGATGAGGTTTAGATTTAGGTTTAAAGAATTTATTCTCAAAGAACAACTTGCTCACTTACAGAGAACTTAAGACTATAAAATTAATGTACAATCATTATGAAAAACGAAAATGGTGATTCCACTAATTTCTACACGCAAGTATTTTGAAAATGCATTCTAATTTGTTTGCTAAGTAAGTATAAGATTCAATTTAGTTTTTATTTTACAATGAATTTAGATTTTAGTTTTTTATATTTGTGAAGTTTCTTTTAAAGCAATTAATAGTATCATTTCATATTTACTTCATTAAAGCAATTTTATTATGTCTTTTCATTTTAAGTTAACCCAATAATAATATTTATTGAATCTCTATAATTGTAGTAAATAAAGCATTTATAACTGGAATGGTATTTCCATTCCAAACCAAACAATACAAATATTATGGCAAGGTGAAAATCAATGGAAATAATAATATGATATCCGTTATTTCAGCGCTAAGAGAATTACCTATCTGAAATCAGCATTAAAAATTATATTATTTGTAATATTCCATGAAGAACTGTTAATTATTATGACTATTTTCAAAAGCTTCACGAGTTAGGTATTAGTATTTGTTATTTCAATGATAACAAAGAGTTTTTAGGGGTTAAAACGTAAATATTTTGTGGACTATTTTAATAAAAGCCCTAGTGCAATGTAATATTATAATTGCTTAAAGAATATTTCAAATAGTGCCTACAGCCATTTGTAATATGACAAGGGAGATCCGTGTACCTAGGCTTACACGACCGATAGTCTGGACTGCTGGACTGTCTCTAGCGAGAATTGCTACAGAACACGATCTTGTGTCGGGAATGGGTCTGCTTTGACTGCCCGTCTTGACATGCGTTGGATTGGTGTACCCACGTATGCATTTTTGCATTTTTGAAGCTTTATTGTGGAAGAACTGTAGTATACATAGCATAGCTTTGTAAAAAAATTTTTTTTTTGAAAAGAGCAACTGCTGACTTTTTTGCCGGCTCTTCTCAGCAGAATCTGCATTCCGAACCGGTGGTAAATTTATGACGTGTCATAAGAGCTACAAGTTAGCCTACATGAAATAAATAAATTTTGAATTTTGTCACTTGTGTCCAGTGGCTCTCAGTAACATTTCCAACGCTACGTTTCCCGATGCGGGGTATTTACAGAATTAAATGTATACCCCGGCTTCGCACGGGTAGTAGAGTATATTATGACTACAAGTAGTTTCAATACCTAACTCCACGCGGACTAAGTTTTGTGCAAAAAAAATTAATAAGTAATTATTACTTACGAGGTTACGAGTTACTTAAAGGAAAGCGGCAATTTTTTGCTCCAACAGGTAGATACATTATTACTCGTACTGTACTCTACTACGGTAGGTACGTACTTACCGTACCGTGTGCTAAATGTAGGTACATTTAGCTCGCATTTCTGATGAAACCATAACATTTGATTGAATGGCCGCGCATGATATCGCCGGCTCGATATCCATACGACCGGTATCTAGAGCCATACTGTATCTGCTGCCTGGCTGTACTCTCACTACTCAGCAGAGAGCATGCAGCCACACTGCAGCGGTACCAGTGCGGCTGCGGTCGGCATACGGTCGGTAAAAGCCGGCCAAGTTTGAGTCGGACTCGCACACGAAGAGTTCCGTACCATCGTACAAGATTTAAACCGAGCAAAAACAAAAGTTTTACTTAAGTATATACTATATACTTAAGTATAATTTTTTATACATATATAATTTTAATACACAAAATCTGTCAAAATTTCAAGTATGTACCTATTACGGTTAATGAGGTACATCCCGCTGACAGACAATTGGAGGACAGCGAAGGCTTGGTAATAGGGTCGCGTTGGCACTATTTGGGTGGTTTCAATGATATTCTGTCTTTAAAATCACCACTCAGATTTTAAGAAAAGTTACCAATGTTTTTAAGTACTTTTAGCACCTATTGTCTGTATAGGTACCTACTGACCGGCGCGATATCCCAAGCTAGCAGGTATGTGTATCTTGAAAGTATTTACTAATACTACTCAATCGAACACATATTTTGGTTACTTAGAAAATAAGTAAGGTCTGGCGGCCCTGGGATCTCGATTCGATCATAATAATTGTTGTAGCAGAATAGATCATATTCTGCTACAACAATTATGATCGAACACATTTACCGGGTTGAGACAATTTATAATCCTACAAATAAAGAATGTCTTGAATTTCCATTATCTATTCCGTAAAAATATTGCTGATATAATAATTGATGATGAAGCGAAATTATAACATAATTTTCTTCAGAAAATGGACTGACCTGAAATTTTTTCTTTTGAATATTACCTTTAGATTGTACTTAATTATACTTTTCTGTTTTAATATGGTTCTTATTTCTATTAAATAGAGTATACTTTAGCTTAAACAAAACCCAAGTAACAATTTCTTGTCCTATAGCAGCCCATAGAACGTTTCCTCTAACACCACTTAAGCACTGTAAAAGCAATAAGAAGGTCGTATAACGCTGATTTGGCGCAGTTATATCTCTATTTAGAGACATAGCGAAACTATAGCAGTTGTGCTTGGGACTTTTTTTTTCTATAAATTTGATATATTGGTGCCTTGTATGACAATTTGTTGACATACGAGGCACAATAAAGTTTTTATAGTTTTTTTTTATTCTGTAGCAGCGTTCGTAATTCCATTATAGTGCTATTATACTCTATAGAAAAGTACGTGATTCTTTTACTACGCTTTTCATTTTAATTTTTCACGGCAAGGTGGTCTACGTGTGTTTATACAAAAACAAAAAAATAAAAGGGATAAGGATTCCATCTTGCTGAGTTTAATGTCATCTTTTATTTAGACATGGATAAATTCGACCAATACTATAAAAACCACTTGGAACCAAAGTTTTACTGATAGAATAGCATTAGTTTTACTTATTATTTTCAATGCGCCCTAAATTAATTGAGTTTTTTAATTAAAATATTAATAAAAATAAATAAAATTAACCGTAGTTTCTGCTACACAGCCAAAAAGCTAATTTGGTTCTCTTTTAGGCTAACTATAGCACAAGTGACAAAAAATCTGCCGCCATTGACGTAAAATTAGGGTTCCTTATGACTAGTCTTGTCCCACATACTTAATTTTTGAATACATTTTTGTATCCAAGGAAGAAATAAAATAGGTAGGTAGGTAATCGTTGCTCATGATTGGTTTTCTTTCTCAGGTACTTATAATAAATATGCCCCTAGTAATGGATATTGATAAATTTCTAAAACGGGACGATTTCATGCTGCTTGCGGTAGCGGAATGGCCTTGGGAAATAACACATTTTATTTTGCGTAAAAAATGTTTTGCCTGTGGATTCAATACCGATTCATCTCTACCAAGTCATATCACCGTTCACAAATAGTACATTGTTACCTTAGGGATGAAAGTAACTTATTTAGTCCCGAGACGGGGTTTGGCGCCCGAGCGTAGCGAGGGGGCCTATAGTTCGAGGGACTAAATAAGTCTTTATCCCGAGGTAAACACTGTGCTTTTCATTACGAATATAAGGAAAGTCAAAATAAAAATAGAAATTAGCTAAAGAAAATTGAGTGAACTTTATTTTACATAAATCAACAACTTTGGTGATCTTTCTTCTTGTCTATGGATGCACTCGGGTATGTCGTGTTTCATTTGAATTCCAATAAAAATGTGACAACTAGTTTTTTTTAATTATTTGACAGCTGTCAGTTGAAAACGATTCTCCCTAGGGCTGAAAAGTATTACTTTCAACCCGCTTCTCAGGCAACTTCAGACCTACTTTCCGTGTATGAGTAATGAAAAAAAATATTTCTGTATTGTTATATATAAAATGTTTCTGGTGCCTGGGCTGCAATATAATGACTATTGTGAGTAATATTTTCATTTCATGTATAAACATGTTTAGAAAACCATCTAAATCCGCAGATGGTTTGTCAAGGCCTGCATAAATTCCGACCACGATGGGTTGCAGTTTTGGTATCTCATAAATGTTGCACAAAATTGGCCATAGTTGAAGTTTTGAGCTTTTAAAAGCTGGCAATCCGTCTATGTTTACATTTATTGAAATAAGCGATAAATCGCAATCGACTTTTTGAAGACAACCTTTTAATGAATCTATCAATCCATTGTGCCAATACTGCCCAGTTACCACAGGATATGTGGTAATACTCGATTGTGTGTTTAGAAGCGTCCGTGGATCGGTAGGCAATATATTTGACAATCGATTGTTAATTATTTGTATTAGGCTTTTAGTTGCTTGTTGAGATATATTATAATCAATGGCCCGTTTTTTTATTTCGTGACGCAGTTGCGTGTTTTTTTTCCTCTGCTATATCATAGCTCGATGATTGTGTACTACAATCACTAATATCAGGATCACTAGAGTCTCTATTAGTTGCTTCATTAGAACAAACTACATTTTGTACGGAACCACATTGTAATGATTTGGCACGCACTTCACTATCATTGTTAATAACTGATTTAGATCGTGATACTACTTGCTTGTATTGTTTTTGCACTGCTCTTCTGTACGTTCCGCAGCGTTTATATGCTTTCCACGATTTTAAATCCATTTTATATAGGTATACTAAATTTATACGTTAATTAGTTTCGTTGTAGGCAATATATAAGAAATAAGCCATTACTGGGCAAAACTCTCTAACAGTAACAGTTTACTTCCTTTATATGCATAATTTGTTCTATAAAGGAAATAAATTAATTAGCTATATATCGCTATTGTCTTAAAACAGAACAACCAAAACCATAATAGAAAACTTTGGTCATGTAATAGAGTCATGGTGACTTCTTCTTCAATGAGACTATAATAAACCCAACAAAGATAATTAAAACACTTTTTATTGTTATAAAAATATCCCGAAAATCGTTTATAAAGCAAAACCGCTCTATAACAGTGTTGTTATGAGTAATTATGTACCATGTACTATAGCAGTGTTTTGTGGGACCATAATAGCGTCAAATTATTGTATTGTTGTGTCCTTCATCACTGCTAAAACGCCATACTTATAGCGGTTACCAGGAAAACTTTATAGTACTAATGGGGTACATAATAGTGAATTCAAACGCTGTTATACATTAATATAGCGCTATATTGTCTAAATTCGAGGTTTTTATAGAACTTGCCTATAACGGCTCTACAAAACGGTTTTGTAAACCTTTACATCCCCTGCTAAAAGGATAGTTTGGCTATATAAGCTTATAGAGCAAAAAAGTCATAGCAAATGCTTTTATATAACGGGTGGTTATCGCTACAACCTTTACACGATGTTAACTCAACCTTTTCGTGATGAATTCTTAAATTATAGTACCAAAATGTTACTTGGGAACGGTATTGAGCCGAAAGGCGAATTTTGCACAAAACATAAAATTGGTTCAATTACGGAGCTGCGTTAGACAAAATTTAATAGAAAAATTTTTCGAGTGAAAGAATAATGAATTTTGTAATTAGATATAATAATATTTGTTTTGTGGTGATCTTTGCGGTGTGGCAGGGAAAAGAATCACAAAAAAATATTAAAGACCCAGGTTTAGTAGCTATTAGCTAGTAAGGATTTCTTTCAGCAAATTAAATTAACTAATTATAATTATGTGATTCATTATTTATTTTATATTGAATTACACCTACGTCTACAATTTTTGAACATATTAAAACCACAATATAACGCGAATCCCCACTTTGTATTGTACTATGAGTGGAATGTGTTAATTAATATTTCAATTAATTATTGTGGGAAACACTACACTTATATTGTTATTATATTTGTATCACAAACAATAATTAATAGAATATCAGAATAGGTTGATTGAAAACTTAGAAGTGGTGAAAAATCTGTCACCAATATCAACTGAATAAAGTAAGCTAATATTATGATAAGCTCGTAGTAACTTAATGTACTTAGTGTGATGAATGTCAAATAAATGTGTAATAAAGCAGACGTATATCAGGCTATGAAAGGTCGCCAAATATTCAAAATACGAGTACATTATCTTATGAAAAATATCTTTCGTCATAAAGTGATGGAGGTTAGGAGCAAAGGAGGGTGGGAAGGCGGAGTAATGCCAGTTCATCACTCACTCTCATCTTCCTTGAGGTCTGAATAATGAGCATTCATAACGTTATGACACAACTCCACAGTGGTGTTGGGGGCTGATCCTGTAAACTCAGTGCCTATCAAAAATGAAAGCCATGACATATATTTTTTATCCATTGAAGGTTTACTATGAAATAGTATGACATTTCTCTTCAAACCTTCAATGGATAAAAAATGCCTATCGTCGTTGATAGGCACTGAGTTACAGAATCATCCCCCTGCTTGCCCCCGGTAATAGGTAGAGTTTTTACAATATTTGATCAACTCGTACGAGTATTCTAACGGCAGATTTTCCAGCCTAATGTTGATTTCATAAGCTGAAAAAGCTTATGAAATATAATAATTCTCTTCTAGGTAACCTTTGTTAGTGTGGACCGAGTGAAAGAAATAAGTCGATAGAGAAATGAGGTAAATTAAAGAACAAGTGAATTATCGCATTATTCATAATATTGTCAGAAATAAGGTAAAGATTTTGCATGGTGCAGCGTACTAGCGAATAAAACTATCTGAATGCAGATTTTTTTATTTGAGGGCAGATTTAATCCAAGTTTTTTTTTTATAATTCAACTAGTTGATGCCCGCGACGTTCACTCGCGTGGATTGAGGTTTTTTTTAATTCCCACGGAAATTACCTTATTTTCCGGGAAAAAAGTAGTCATTGTGTTTTTTTCAGACTATAATCTATCTCTGTGAAAATTTTCAGCCAAATCGGTTCAGTCTTTGCGGCGTAATTGAGTAACAATATACATCCATCCATTCATCCCTAGGACGCACTATTTCAGACCATATACATACATATTTTGAAATAGCGCTTTCCATAGTAGTTAGCTGTTTATGAAGCGACGTAAGGAGTGATTTCATGTAACCGTGAGTTGACCGCAAACCTGTGCCACAAACACACCTATTGGAGCTGCGGAACGACGTGTGATTGTAGTGAGACATGTCCGGTGCCCGATGTCCGGCGAGCAAGTCACACGAGGCAGCGGCGAGAACATGGCCGTCAAAGCCTTTGCTGTTTGATCAAAGCGTTGTAAACCACTTTCAGCTAAGCTGACCTGGCTATTTGATCGTCAAAGGTACACCCTACCTATTATTCCTATTACCCTTCCATCTCAATTTGGCCGTCGTTGACCGTTACAAAATGACGTCATACCGTACCATTGACAAGAAAATAATAATTGTATTTTTACTGTAACCACAATTATGACGGAAGTTTTCTTTTCTGGCAATTATTTTCATGGCATCTTAAAAATCACAAGGCATCATTTTTTAATTTCTTTTTTTTCCTTTTGAAAAAGTCATTAATTAAAATATTGTTTTGGAAATGTGACTATGTGAAAACTTCTAATTTGGACGTCAATTAAAATTTACTTTGCGATGGTGAAATAGAACATTAATTAACCTAATACACGAGTTTAATTAAATTGCAGGATCCATTTGTATTGATGTTATTTTGAAGTACCTGCGCATTGTTTCCTTTTCTGTGATTTGTGGATGCAGAACCGTGATAATTATTATAGTAAACACAGCTGTATACACATAGGTGCATTAAAATATGTGTACATCCTTGCACCACGCAAGTAACTCATTTGCATTTATAATTAGCTGTCCGCAAACAGCGCGTCCGGAGCGCGCTGCGGCCGATTTGATTGCGCTAATTATATTTAATTGTTATTATTACCTTTATAGATAACTAAGTCATGAGCTCTCTGACCACGTTGTGTTTCTCATCACTGAGTTAACGCGTTCCATTTACGAGTAAGTATGTACATATTAGCTTCGCCCGCGATTTTGTTCGCGTGGAATAAGGTTTTTAAAATTCTGCGGGAAACCATTGTTTTTTTTTTTTGAGATAATATATAGTCTCATGTAAAATATAATGTGCTGCGTGATTAAAGGAAAACCAACAGAAACACATTTCCGCATCTTTTTATAAGACTAGACGATGACCATGACTTCGTCAGAGTGGTTTAAGGTTTTTTAATTAACTCTTTAATATTCCAGAATAAAATGTAATCTGCGTGTTAATCCTGGGTGCCATCTCCATACTTTTCAGCCAAATCGGTTTATTTGGTGTGGCGTGAAAGAGTAACAAACATATACATACACACATACAAACTTTTGCCTTTATACTGTTGGTGTGATTAGTAAAGATGTTTGGGATAGTTCCGTGGCTGCCTGATCCTGGCGTATACGTACGTAAGTCTCGAAAACTAAAAGAGTTCAACAAAGAGGTGAATAAATAAACTTAAGAGTCAGAAATACTGACTAATAACAATTTTTCCACTTTTGGTAAGAATTAATCAGGACCGACAGCTTAACGTGTTCTGTAAGTAATTGTCTAATTTATATAAAGAAGTTGGTGACTCACTTGACTATGTGTTTAAGGAGTCCTTGGAGGAATTGGACAAGTTAATAATAAAGCAATACAACACTTAGTTTATATTAGCGATAATTATTCTGACAAAAAATACTGTCTACGAAGTTTCGTAGAGGAACGCTACGTCACGCTACGCCACTCTACACAACTTTAGATGCAGCAATACACGCCGTGTCGCTGTGAAACATAATAACTACGTGGCCACGACATGCTATCCTATAATAGATAAA